>NW_019379940.1:71079-82436 GCF_000648655.2 Copidosoma floridanum
GATTAACTTAGCAAAGTTGGGATACTAGTAAAGCTTACACCAATGCTCGTGATATTCTTTTAAAGTTTAATGTTTTTTTTTTATAGTTCTTATAAGTAAGGATGGTTAACCTATTTTGTGATACAAGCATCTCTAAGTAATTCTAGATTTTGTACATGTATAAAAACTTCAATTATAAAAATAAATAAGAATCACCGTACAGTAGTAATTAGTCTTATATTACATTAAGTTAATTATTACTCATCAGAAATCACAAAATCTAGTAAACTAATTGCACATAAATGTTAACTAAAATTTTACTACGTTTTTTTATCTGGTGTAGTATATAGTAACCAGCAATAACATCGGTAAGGATGTTCTTATGCTACTGACAAGCCTTAATTAACGAAAATTTAGTAACAATGCTTCTTTATCAAATAACCTGAATATGAGAATCCATCTGATGTACTTGCTAAGTATGCGAGTTTAGAAAATCTTCTTATACCTTTTAGAACTACTATTGCAAGCTGACTTAGCAGCTCAATTTCTTTTGCAGCTGATCAATGCATAAAAAATTGAGAACTATGTTAAATAAGAAACTACTGTTGTAAAATTAAAAAGTTTCTTAAAACTAAGACGTGTCATGAACAGTAGTATGGACAAGTGTTTTTGTGAATATATGGTGCGCATACCAGATTAAAATAAAGGGCTTAAGGTATTTTAAAATCACAACTTAGGTTACACGGTCAATTAATGACTCTATGCATTTGCTGTTAATAGTACCAGTCATTGTTCAAGCCTACGAAAGTGCACTTCCTGACTATAAACGTCATTTGTACGGTGTTCAAAAAGCTATCGCAAGTTTTTAACAGTAGTTAAGCCTCCTCATTCATTTTTAAAGTCTTAAAGGATGTTATTCTTCATAATAGTTATCAACAACATAGTAACAAAGTTATGAGACCAGGTTTGAAGGTCTCATCATAGTTAAGAGCTCTGCATATTTTAAATGTCGTTACTACTATTCATCTTACGGATACTTAAGATTTGTTCCGTGTAGTGGACCCCTTGAGTCATAGACCCATTAGTTTACTCTCCTCGCCCAGTAAAATTACCGAAAGCGTTATCCTCGCCCGGCTAAACAAGCACGCCACGGAAAACAACATCCTTCCAGACGTGCAGTACGGCTTTAGAGCCCGACCTTTGGCTGTACATCAGCTTCTAAGAGCCACCGAAGACCTCTCCGATAGCTTCATCCACAAAAACTTCACCATGATAGCTTTTCTAGACGTACAGCAGGCCTTCGACAGAATTTGGCATGAGGGCCTCCTGTACAAGCTTATTCAGTTAGGTTTTCCGCATTACCTCATCGGCACCTTCAAATCTTACCTCTTGGACAGATTCATTCGCGTTAAAGTAGGTGACTCTCTCTCTAACCCTCGACCAATAACCTCTGGAGTCCCCCAAGGCTCAAAACTCTCACCCACCCTTTTCAACATATTTTGCCATAACCTACCCCAGCGCGAAGATATCAACACGTACGTCTATGCAGATGACGTCGTGGTCAGCTGCATGTCAAAGAAACACTCTAGGTGCACCACCCTCCTCAACGAGCATATTACCACTCTACATAACTAGTATAGTCTTTGGAAACTGGTCGTAAATGAGGCAAGTACTATAGCCATGCTCATCTCCTGGAACAATTTAAGGAAGAAACTGCAGAAGATGAAGGTAAACGGAGTAGAAATCGACTGGAGCTACTCTGCCAAATATCTTGGCATCACGCTAGATCGTCGACTTACACCCGTGGCAAGGCATCGGAGCCTTCGTGCAGCTAAAGCTCTTCTTTAAAAACAAAGCAGTCTCTTAGAACACCAAGCTTCGCACCTTTAACGCCATCATCAAGAGCATCAGCACCTACGTGATACTAACGTGGGGCGCTGCTAAGGAAAACCGACTAAAGGGTATCCAAGGGCCTTTCATGAAGATACTAAGGTTGGTCCTGGGTATTCCCTGGTACATCAGGAATGCCCAGATCATCAAGGAGTTCAACATTGTCCCTCCAATCCAAGCAGCCGCTGTTCTCGCTTCTAGAATCCGCGCCTCTATTATGGACCACCGAAACCCCTCCATCGCCGCACTCGCGAACATTCAACTCGGTCGCTTCGACCTTATGAGACGTCCCTGCGCTCTCGCTCAAAACCATGAAGACCCTAACAACACCCCCAGGTCTTCAATCCTACCTGCTTTCATCGGATGCATCTCCATAATCTTGCCGAATAACTGCGACTTCAATTCGTACGCTCCCCTCAGGAGCACCCAAACTGTCTACCGCATTCTTTACGGCCTCAACCGTATACAACACATACACAAACCACAAGTTTGCTTCCAATCACACAATACACAGTGTACTTACACACCCCACACACACATACAAGGACACCAAATTTAAGCACTTCTAACTCTATTCCGGCACAATGCCAATACTCGAGCTTCGCCCAGATGCGTAAGTGCCCCTCCTCTCATCTTTTCAAGAGTGAGTTGGCCTCCAAAATTCTCCGTTATTTTCTTTTTCTCTCTTCTCTTATGCCCTTTTGTCTTCTAGGGGAGTGGTCCTAACGGACTTGTCCCATGCGGGAAGGTTAGTTTTTAGTCAGTAGGCACACTGGGTAAATCGGACACTACCACCGGAATAGCTGGGATGTCTATGAAGATTTTCTCCTCCTCGCTCCTCCAAAAAAAATAAAAAATAAAAATTAAAGAATTAAAAAAAAAACCGTGTAGTGGGATGTGTAACTACGTTGTTATACACCCTCGTCATACACTTTAATTGTAAACTTCAACACTTTGCCAGTGATTTTAATTTTCATTGAACTCATATTATAGTGTAAGGTAGAAAATCATCAATTTTATTAGGAAAAAACTGTCTCAAATATTAGTGTATATGACAGCCAGTAAAACTCAACTATATTTTATGTTGCACGTTTAAAAATGAAAATGTTTCAGTGTAGCAAAAATGTATTGTACCAACATCTTTACCAAATACTTAATACCAATGACAGCAAATACAGACAACTTATTTAGTAATGTTTCGTCAACTTGTGCGTTGACCTCTTCAGGCTGTATAAAATACAAAAAATATAATTTTTAGTAGCTTACACTATCGAAGGTGATATGTTTCTATAGTAGACAAACGTATTATCGTTTTTCAAACCGTAGAAGAACAATTTTACGTATGACATAAGTAACTTGCATCAAAGTGAATTGAATTTTTCAAAAGGGTAATCGTTACAAGTAACATTGAGTTGTAAGGTACAGCTTCATAGCCAAATGCATAGATAATCGTCTACAAATCGCGTAGTGCAATAATCTAAATGTTGAGCACACTAACTTCTGCATAAGTAAGCTGTTCAAAGAACGTACAATAGTTCTTAGAAGTAATTTTATAGTATATTTTCATACTATCACACTTACATTGAAGATTATTAGTAATTTAATGTAAGATAACTACTTCTTTAGTTTTGTAGTTATGTTAATGTTCTCGTTTTCTTCCTTAAGTGCTCTCTATATTTTATATGTATATTTCGAAGGACAGTCATACTATGACATCTTACATACGACATTAGTATTACCCAAAGTATTTTAAAAAATTTTTTTCCAATTGGATGACATGATTAAGAATTTTGTATATTTTTTTTTTTGTTAGAATTTATAACATATTTAAATTTCTTAATTAACGGACTATTTCTTAAAAATTTTTTTGAAAAACACTACTCTTTCGCCACTGATGATAACGCAGATCTACGCATATTTATACTGAGTTGGAAGTCTTATTACCCCACTACCTCTACTATTTACTGCGCACATTACAAAGCAGTTTGAATTGAAAGTTTCCTTTACCTTTCACTTAGCATGCGTAATATAAACGTTTATTTTTGTTACGTATATAGAGTATGTTGTCAGCGCTGCACTTGATTGCTGTTCATGAACTTGCAGCTGGTGTCATTGGCTTTGCTATCAATTTTGTCTGCTCAAGTTAAACACATCATCACCATCGTCGTTTTGCTATTAAGTATTCACGTTTTGTTATACTATTGGCACCACTCTCAGGTGTTGCAGCGTTACTTTCAATTGCTGCTGCTCCAGTTGAAGACGTTATCACCATTGTTGTGGTAACATCAAGTGTGCGCTTCATCCTCAAGTATGGGTGCTTATATTTATTTTACATGTAGCGTATTATAAAAAGATAAACATAATTTATACGTTTATTTCCGTTATTTTTGTAGGGTGTATCATCGGCACTACTTTTGATTACTGTTAATGCACTTACTGCTGGTGTTGTTTGAGATGCTCTTGATTGCTGCTGCTCTAGTCAAACACGTCATCACTGTCTTTGTGTTGCTATCAAGCTCATGGAAATTGTTGTACTATTACTGGTATTTTTTTCACTATTCTATGGAGTTATGACGTCGTTTGACGTTTTGATTTTATGTTTTAGCAAAAAAAAAAACATTTTTTTCAATACATCAACTTCACCAACTTTGTTTAATTTCAAAGTCCATCTAGTTAAAACAATAGATGAGTTCTGGTCAGATACAATTCCAAAAACTTAGCCACCTTCTTCATAAGTATCAGATTTGTATGAAGAGAAACTTATGAATGGGCGTTTTAAAGGAATGGATACAGTTATTTTAAATGACATTTATGTACTTCCTTTCTATAATGTTGCTCAAGATAAATATCCATTAACTCGACTAGTTTCATTATTAATAGAGAGGAGGATGATCAGGTAGAGAAAGAGAAGGAGGAGGAAAGAGAAAAAGTACAGTATTTTTGCTACTTATGTCTATCATCGCTAATTTATTCATTAAGATGAAATTCTACAGCAGACGACATCTTAGATTTACCCATCGATGAAATCTTTCCAACATCTTCGTCACTAGCTCCACCGAGATCCTTTCAGATTTGCGACTAACTTATCGCTGTCATCTGTTTGAGGATAAAGAATTAGAAGCAACTAAAAAGTGAAAGACAATACAGAAAAAACCTTCAATCATTTTATTTGTAGTTTTCTATCTAGTTTTAATATTAGAAATAATAAGTAAATGAAGACAAAAAAAAAGAGAAAATTCACGGGGTATTTATATTGTACGGTTGTTGTGCACAGAAAGGAAGAGCTGGCTTGAGCTTTTATCCACATTCTTTTGATTGATATTATATTTTATAATATTTGGAAAGCGAAAGCTTATCTTCAATATATTAAGATTATATATTAGGAGTGTAAAACAATAAAAATCTTGTTATTCTGTGTTTGAACTTCGTAGGCGCATGGTTGAAGTCGTACTTTTATTTGAATACTGAAAAAAGAAAGAATGTTAAAAATAAGTGTGAGAACTTATTTTTCATGCAATTAATGAACGTGGTTTACAGAGTCAACGTGAAACTTGTTAATAATTGGCATGGGTGCTACAGTGTGAAGTCCCTTTTTGCTTTACCAAACTTAAACAGTCGTATACTATTCACTAAAAATATTGTAGTTATACAACTTACGCGAATAGATTTCACAATTAAAAAGCCCATCCACGTTGGACTTAGTGTACTCAATGTATCAAAAACATGCATGTATCACATTTGTAAAGTCATGAGTAACGATATCAAGAAGCTCAAAACATCAGATTATGAAGATGATAGTTGTTTCAATTTACCTTGGAGAAATAAGAAAGTTGTGGGTCTTATAAAAGGTGAGTGTTGTGGTATAATTATCCTCAAATGTATCAGTCTTTATAAAAAAATGTGTTGTATTCATGTGCAAAGCAGTAAGTTGATTAAAAAGTAGAATGCGTGAAAACATCTGTTGTCAAAACAAAAATAAGTTTTGAAGACTATGAAGATTGTTTCTTGAACAAATTTGAAATTATACGTATGCAAAACCTTACATGTTTTAAGTAGCAAGAGGTTCGTTCTGAAGCGCAGAAAAAAAAGCTGGCAGTCGGAAAGAAATGAGCACCATCTGCAGAGAACCCAACCGATACACTGCCTTATGAGCATGAACTTATAAATAAGGAGACTAAAGCATTCTTACAAATTCTACTGCAAGAGAATAGAAAAGTAAAAGATGATAAGGAGATTGTCATCTATCAAGAGGTTAGACTTAACTTTAAGGTGTGTAACTATTTTAATTTGATGTACTACAGTGTATTATGACTGAATTTTTTTTAATTGGTTTTAAAAAATAGACTTTGCCAAGTTAAATCGTATTGCCAACTACAACCACTTTCCAATAAAAAAGTTATCAGATATGTGGTAACAGAGCTTGGGGAGATTAACACTCATTTTGAGTGGAAGGTTATTATCACCATCGATGATGGGTTCCTAGTCTTCCTAACAGAATGCATCTCCAAAGCCGTAAAAAAAAAAAATGTACAATAAGTTAAGAAAAAATTATAAAAACATTCTTTTTTTTGAAATTATCATGTTGATACTAGGTTTGAATTCGTAAATTTTTAATATTTCTTTTTTGTTATACATCACATGTTAAAATAGGTCAATTTTAGCTAAATCTCTTTTAATGTGAACTTGAAGTTTTCAAGGCTACATAATATTCATCCAAATTATCTTAAAGTATGTTGTTGTATCAGTATATTTTTAAACAAGTAGCTCCATCAGTCAACAGTCATAGGTAGGTTTATCTCATTTATTCTGATTTATTGCTACCTGAATTTATTAGTTCATTTTTGAAGTCGTACTTTTTTTTCAAAGTCCGTTCATTAAATTAAAAAAATCTTGTCAATTTTAATCAACTATTTAAAAGTATAGCATATAAAAAGTGTTATTTATACAATTATTTGTCTGGTTAAAATGGTGATATTCACATCATCATTATTCTCATTATCATTAATGTCATTTAGACTGACACTAAACTTAATCATCGTATCTACATCATCACTGGATCTTCCTCTTTTTTTATTTGTTCGATAAACAGCTTTGGAGTAAGAGTATTATAGTAACTTTTATTTTTTTTATGACTTCTTTTATTTTCATTCTTTGATTGCATCATAATTTGAGAAGAGGATCCGTGATTTATTAAAAAGCCTCACTAAGTACTGTTTGAACCTTATCCTTTGCAAATTCAAATAAATTATACTTCTTTTTGATAGATTTTCTCGCAGTTACCAGCGGATAAAAAATTTTTTTTTCTCTCTCGTTCATGTTGACACTTTGACGTTTCAGAGTACACTAATAAGTTCACTGGTGTGTCTTATATTTACAGCAAAACTGTCAAAACCTTTTTAGTATTAGCCGTTGTTTAGCTTTCTGTCCTTTTCCATAACAACGAAACTATATTTATAATTATTCTAACAGCTTAAGAATAAATCTTTCAACTAGCTACAGAACATGTCAGAATTTACGTGATTACCGTAAACACATTTTAATTTCAGTTCATATTGACGATATAGAGCTAAAAGATCCCCCTGCTCAAACTGTCAGTGTTCCACTCCTGATACCCTCATTTTCTGGCTCAATTACAACTGGTGCACTAGCTTATAATAAAGCTGGAAGATTAAAAAGTAAGAGGGGAAGTGAGGCTGCTTAATCAAAGACACCATAAAAACATGAGGACTCAGACTCTAACCTCATAAAACTGGATTACGTGTCTACTTAAAGCATATGCTTAAAGAAGTTTGAACACAAAAGATGAAAAAAATCAAAGTTGCTAATCAAGCTTTAACCAACATTGATGTACTTAAATATACTAAAAAATTAGAAATTCTCAATTTTTCTAGGATATTTGTGTAAAACAATTTACCTTTAAACGAATGACAATATTGGTAAAATACTATTGTAAATCTTGACGACAAGAAAAGACATGGAACTCATTAGGTAGTTTATAGACAATGTAGGTTACTTACATTGAAAGTTGGGGCCATCTGCAGCCACCATTAAATTTGATGCTGTATTTAGGAGTTGACTAGTTTAATTATAACTATCAAAAATATCTAGACCCTACTTCTTCAAGTTGTGGTAATTTAAGTTTACAATTCTTATTAAGAAGATTGTCAAAAAATATATCAGATAGAGGGAGAGTCAGAAATCCTTCATTTATTCTTCAACAGTCATGAAAGAAACATTGCACACCATAGCTCAGTAGACAACGAGCATATAAGCGATAACATATCAATAGAGAAGACAGATGATATATCAAAAGCTAATGTATATGAATATTAAATTTTCAGAAGTCCAGGATTAAAAATGAAACACACTGGTGGAAATTAACTTATATATCCTGTTTTTGTTGATTATAATGATATTAAACATGGAAGAGATTCTAAATATTTAGTCACTTGTCCCCTTTGATGAGTCCACTGCAAGCTACGAGATCCATGCTCATCTACTATACACATCAGCAACTTATGAAAATAGTGATAAAATCTGTGCATTAATTTAATAATAAGACCTGTGTCTGCCCTTGTCACACAGTTTTTTAAATGTTTGTAGGAGATTAGTGAAATCAGATGGTAAAGCGACAACAGCAAGGGCTTAAACAACGCCCTCTGCCATATATTCAAAGAAATCAAGTATGAGATGAATACTATAGAGATAGATAAATGTTAGAATGTTGATCTGTTGACCCTCATGAAAAATTGGCTCACGCATAGTTCTGATCAAGATATTATAACTAAAAATGCAGGTTAGCTTAGAATTTTAGAATAACTGCTGTAATTAATATGCAAAACTTTTTAAATTCACTGAATATCCTTATAGTGATCTCAATCTTAATACAGCAAGAAATCAGTTTACATTGTTGCATGGTGTGTATCCTAATTTTCAGAATACTGTTCAATACAGCCTGACGAGTGGATACGTTAAGAAACTCATTTGAAGTAGTGGTAACATATAAATGTTAATTAATAAGCAAGTAAAATTAACCTATTGACTAAATGAGCTCGAGCCTTCTTGGTTTTAATAAATAATAATGTTAATAATCAAACAAGTGCTATTAAGCACATGACCCACTGCTCGAGCGATTATGTTTATGACAATACAAGTGCTTTTAATGAAAGAGTACTTCAATTGAAATGGAAAGCAATGTTTCTTATTACACTAAATGCCTCAGTGCGCTAAATTATCTAATTGTAAATACATAAGTATAGTTGTTAACAAACGACAGCTGTTAATTACATTACCAAGTGTGGACTAAAATCTTTTTGAGCTCGATAAATATTAATGTAAATAAATAAATAAGCGCTTTTGGAATAAGCACAATCCTATGGAATCAGATCTCTGTCCTTGTGATTTGTTGATAAACATAAGACATACTAATACAAAGGGAAACTGTTTTCTATGGAAGACAAAAGGTAATGATGATGATGTGCCAGTATTTAGTGTTAGTCTAGGAATATGAATTTGGCTTTTTTTCCCGTTATTATGTCTGCTTCTATATAATACTTAAATACTTTTGTTATTTTTAATCTTATGCCTCTATAGAAACCGTGTGATATACTTAAAGTTTTTATTAACATTACTAAAGCATATATTTTCAATTTTTATTCGTGTGGTTGAAGACCTTCTCTAATATTNCTATGGTTCTTAATGACCCTGAAACTAAATTGACTATGATTATTTGTGTAGAAATTTGCTGAGAACCAATTAGATAGGTCTGATTAGGTCACGTGTTATATGAAAATTCTTACGAAATAAGTCCAAGAGCGTTTATTAGTTATGTAAGCAAGTGAAAATTTTCAATACTTTAACATTGTTTATAGGTAATTAAAACTTTTTCACGCAGCGTCAGAATGAAAAAACAATTTGTTTCAAAGTTTGTGAGCTACACTGAGAGAAGGATTTGTTAGTAATTAACTTCATATGTCAACTATTAACTTACGTAACTCTTAATATAGTTTATTGGCCTTTTATTTTTTACATATGCCAGATTAACTTACGTACATTATGTATCCCGCGTGGTGCCATCTGGCGTGGCGCAGTTCACCGTAAATATGGAATGTTAACTATTAATATGCTGTCTGTGTCAGTTAAAATTTAAAAAGTTATAACAAACATGTAAACTAATTTTCTGCTCAAATACTTGTACGTTGATGGTAAAAAATCCTTCTCTCAGTGTATTAGGAGTACTAAACTCTGTTATCAATAAGTAGTAATGCGTAAAATCAAAATTTAAAATACTAAATCTTATAGATAAACTTTATCAATACTCACCCAAAACCAACGTGAAACTGACAGTCATCCTTAAGGTTTCCAGCAACACGTGATAATATTTGATATTCGGGAGTATCTTTTGAAGTAAAGTATCCAATAACTGATCTCTTTTTATCATCCAGGTTTGTAAGGTTTGCAATATGTTGGAATTCAATGATTGGATCCTCTAACTGCTTTTTGATAAATTCAACAAAAGCTTCTTCAGAACGCTTTCCTCTGTACTCTTTTTTGAGAGGAACGCCATTTCTTATGATTTTAAGAGTGGGAAACTTTGTTATGTGATACTTAGTAGCAAGATTACCTGTAAATTACGAGTATTGTGATTAAGGAATAAGTTTTATGAGTTAGCTGACAATCCAATGTATAAGATAAGCTGTAAATACATTCCGAGCATAATATAAAGTAACCAAATATATGAATAAATGTTAATATTTAAATTTTACTTACTTTCTTATGATATGTCTTATCATGCCTTTTCCATGAATCCTTCTTAGATAATTTTCTTTCACATTTAATGCAAATATCTTCATTATGTGACATTATGTGTTTTCATGTGTCTTTTTAATTGTGTAACTCTTTGAAATACTTTCTGACAAATATGAGATTTAATTCTTTTTCCAAAAGTATGTTTTTTTATATGTTTTGTGAACTAGTTTCCTAATTTTATAATTATATTACAAATATCACATTCAAAATTTCAATTTGTATGCTTTGTTTCAGGAGTTTTTAAAACTTTAATATCAGCAAAAACATATGAGCAAGAATGACATTTGAGCATTTGTTTCTTTCTATAAAATAATAATATAGAAGTTCGCATTACCTGTAAAACTTTTTTTTACCTTAATTTAATATTTCTTTCTAAGTATTATTTAAAATAAGAAAACAAATTATCAACACTTAATCATTTAACAAAATTACATGATATGATGTATATTTTTTTCACGAAGATAATTATTGTTAAAAAAATTTAATGATTTACAATATTAAAATACAACAACCATTATTTTATAACATGTATACGTTGAAGCAATAGCTAAAAGACTGTCCAGTTCTTTAAATTGAGAAAATGTGGATAAATATTACATTGTTGTTAATATATGTAGTTGTATCATGTCATATGTGTACGTATAACAATTAACGAATGTTAAATTGTTTCAAAATTATAG
>NW_019379941.1:6906-66576 GCF_000648655.2 Copidosoma floridanum
ATCAAGCATGAACTGTGAGCGTGGAATAATGCTCAGACCAACGCTGATACGCAGTCTTTGCATGGGCATTCGTTCGTGCCCTCGCGACAGACGAGATTGAGAGTTTTTTATATTTATTTTATAAATGAATATTAAACGGAAAATTTATTTATTTAAATATTTCATTTGACTTGTGTTGCTGCTATGGTATTGTGTTAAAAAAATTGATAAATTTTGTATTTACTATTTACTAATATTTACTCATTTAAATAAAACCACTTTCTTCGAATATAGTTTCTATATTATTATACCTTATGTCCATTTACAAAGTGCCCACATTGCTTTGATAAACTTAATTTTTTATGTACAATTTCTCATGTCACGAGCGCACCTAAAAATGCTCACCCAAAAAAGTGCCCAACGCGCCATGAGTTCAAGTTTTCACTTCTGCCTGCACCCCCTGAGTGCTACTTGTATTTTTCCTTGATAGTATTAAGTATGTGATGATTTCGTCAACTAGCACGGTGCTTTTTTTTACGATAATTGATGTATAATACAATATTTTATATAATAATGATGACAAATGGGTTTTCTTCCTATTTTTGGTCAGATAGTTAATTAATTTATAGCGACCTTGTAGCAGCAAGCAGTCATCAGTTGTTCTGTCAGGAGTTTGTGGTACTGGATTTTCCACAACTCTTCCTACTCTTTTTGGTATATCATGGTGCGTTACGAAAATTTAAAGCTCATTTGAGGTACTTGATTGAGCTTTGTATACGAATCATGATGAATTAGTGGACTTTCTTTGAATTTAAAAATATATATTAATGAATTCAGAGCAATTACTGTTGTGATGGTTAAATTAACTATTAAGCTTCCAAAAATTATTGCTCCATTACGATAATTTTCTTGTTGTATTCGTGCAATATCTTTTACTGTTTCCTTCATTTTAGTAAATGCTATTGTGTCAATCGATTGTACCCATTTATTTATTTCGGTTTTTTCTTCCTCTTGTAAGTCAAGAGTGAAGTTATTACTGTCGATTTTAATTACTTTGATATCGAAAAGGCTTAATAAATTTTCTAAACTGTAGGAAAGCTTCGACCTATGGAAGTAAGTCTTCGTCTATTCCAGTGTTATTACTCCATATACTATATAGCCAGGAGCATGAGTACTACAGTTACTGTTATTCATTACTATTATCGTACCTTGTAATTCAATTTCAGTTCACAGTATTATTTCTGCACAATACTTGTATTGTGGTCATATTTTGTATATTTTATGTGGAGTATAACCATTGTCTGGCGATTTTCAGTCGTGTTCAATAAATTTCTCTTGACCTATATAATGCCATGTGACAAGTTTTCAGTGCTTGTGTTGACGGGCTTACAAAGAAAAAAAATTCTTAAGGATTGTTTACATTATCTTCTAAAATTATATTTTACAAGTTCTTGGAAATTTAGAGGGTAGTAATAATGATTAGGTTGACTAATCGAGGGTGAAAGTGGTGTCTGGCTTGGTGGTAAAGTGCTTGATTGATATTGATGTGCGTATCTCCATTTTTATCGTGAGTATGCGAGAAATAATTCTTATTGTGGGTGATAGATCATTAAAACTGACGTATTTTTTTTTTTTTGTGGTCAAACTAAATAGAGGCACAAAAATAAATTTCAGTAACGTTTAGTACCGAAGATTCAAGAGTCGTAGAAGTAGAGGTCATGGGTACGACCTTGTAAACGTACTTGGCCTGGTTCTATGCTGGTGGACAAGTGTTTTTCGTAAGTAGTGCAGCTTCTTAAGTTTCGTGAAAATCTAGAGGTTTTAAGAGTAATATACTTAACGTCCACGAGTCAGGTAAACCGTGAATAAATGTTTGTAGTATTAATTTATTCACGGTTTATTTAGTCTTGAGCTCATCATCATTTAATTTATTCCAAAGGGCTGTTGAAGTAGTTTTTGTAAGAGAAATTATCCTATGATAAAACTTTTTAACTGTTTCATTTTGTTTCATTGTAGTATTCAATATTTCTGCGATGTATTTGTGATACAATTTGGTTGGCAAAAATTCTTGTATCAGATATTTTCTTAAACGATCAATTATTGCAAAATTAGAACCTATAAAACTTTTTTGGGCTTTGCTCTTGAGTCTAGAAACAACAGTGCGAAAGTACATTGGATCTTCAGCAGCTGTTGTTAGAATTCGTTTATTTTCTACGTCTATCTATCATAAATGGGTATGTGTTGGAATGCTTGATTTATGCACATTTATGAATTATTCACGTTCCATCTTTGTCAAACATTTAAAAACTGTCATGAGATAGAGTCATCCATTGATAAGTCAGTCTTCTCAACTATTTTTGGGCGTTTCCTTTTTCTTTTACTTATTCATTTATAAATTGTTTTAATGGTTTTTTTTTTTTTTTTTTTCAACGCAACTAAGATTTTAAGAACACGCAACAGATGACAACTTGTTATGATCAGACTTGTTGATAGTATGGTCTTAACTGTATTGTTTTAGTGTCAATCGAGGGTCTCCTTGAGTTCAGTTCATAAGATATGCTTGTTTTTTTTAGTTGGACAAAAATCTTTATTTTGATAATATGGGTAATTTTAATCGATTCATTATTTTACTAAATCTTTAAAAAAAAAGTTATTCTCTTAAGAACAATATACTTAAGTCATATTGACAAGGTTAACTAACAGTGATAATACTGATAGTTAACTCACAGCTTTACTGATTAATATTACTGCTGCTTTGCACTTCCCTCGAATGAGTTCGTGTGTAAGGTACACACAAGTCACAGGAAGTCAATAGGTGACTAAAAATTTAAGGCCACGTGACAGATGTAAAAAAAATGATTTCTCCTCTTGATGGTGCGTTTTTGTAGCGTCAGAGTAAGTAAAATGGGCCTTTGGTTGAATTAGGATAATCAACGAGCAACGTTTTTGCAGACTGCATTGACAGCAAAACTGTAAGCTATGATGTTTCATGTTCTGATTTCCTGTACTAGGAAGCGACAATAAAAAAGTATTAATCACATTTTTCTGATGAGTGCAATTCAGTTTTTTTTTTATCAGTGATGATAAAAGTTCGCATCAGCAATAAAATAAACATTAAATACAAGCTAAAGTGTGACGAATAAGTTTACAAATTTTGCAACTAATTCTATTTGCAATTTTACAATCAATTTGAATATAATAAAACTGTTGTTAAGGAGGTTCAATCCCTCGCTAAAGTTCATGCAGCGCTCTCTGTAGTTTGGTATATCGTCTGTCTTTCTTGCTCTTCTTTGACAACACAACGTTTTGTAGTTTGTACCTCTCTAACAAATTCATTTTTTCTCTCACTAATACCCTCGAGATGTTTAAAGAAATTAAGTACGATCACTAGATATTTTTTTTGTCGTTAACAAAATTTTTATCTTAAGTTCATTGGTAATAAGTGAGAAAATGCAATAGTAGACCTTAAAAAGAGAACAGCCCGTAAGTCTACATGTAAATATAATCTTAATATAAACATTAGTTATTTGACTCCTAGAAACCCTCGCGCCTCTAAATTTTAACAGCGCTATTTTCATGACTTTATTCATTTGTAAATAAATTTTTATTATTTTCTCATTGTTAATTCTGTAACTGATAGAAGTCTTTTAATTACAATTCTGACATTGGTATAAATTTATAAAAATGGACCATTAATGCCCAATAAACTATTAATGCATACATGCAATTCAATTTATGCGTTTATACATGTAACGAACAATTTTAATATATACATCCATTCTTACACTGAGGCTAGCCATGTTATATGTCAGCATATTATAAAATTTTATTTTTAAAGCTAATACACACACACGCTTATTAGTGACGTATAAGCTCTACTTGTTTAATAAGCTTGTGTATAAGGGTCATTTTCTTGCAAACCAAACGGATTTTGCTCAAAACTAATCACCGTCTCTTTGATTTGGCTGAGAATTTTTTTTCAGTTTTTAACTTGAAAAATAAGAGATACGTGTCCAAGGAACTTTTTTTTATCACCTATTTTCAATTTTATTAATTACAACCAATTTCAAAATAATGGTTGGAGACTCATTTTAAACAATAAATAGCTATGAATCCTGAAGAGCTACAAAATTTTCACTAGTTGCACTTTTGTAGCTAAAGAGTGAAACTTAATGAAAAAAAATTGGGAAAAATAATTAATTAATAAATTAATATTGTTATTATCGATTAAATTGTTTCAACCAATTTTAAACGATTGCCCCCAAAATGAATCAAGTTCTCATTATTACCATCCTATTCTGCGTCATATTTTACGTAAAAAGCATGTTTTTAAAATATGGAGACTTTTCAGTTGTTATTGTTAAAATAATCATTTATGTAGCACGTAATGTTGAAAAAAGTGTTTCTTAAGTATAAAATGATATCTGTACCTCGTATTAAATAAGTTAAACGTAAAAGTTGAAGATAATTGAAAGATCTACTACTTAAATATTAACCATTTGTCAGAATACCCTCAAAATTTTGTACTATCATGCAAAAAAGCGAGAGATCTCTATTTTATTATTTATTTAGTTTAAATTTTCGTAAGAATGAAATCATGAGTAATTTGTTTTACAATCTAATCTCCTGAATAATAAAAAACGAGTTTTCATTAGAGAAAAAAAAAGATTATTAACTATAGACAAAAAAATAATAACAATGCTCGACTTAACATGACCACATGAACACTTTTTTGTTCTTCAAATTTTGTTTACTGCGACTTTGTTTTCGATTGTTTTATTAATTGTCTGCTCTTATATAAGAAAAACATTTTCTATCTTTTTGATTTTTTTGAATTTTATAATTTTGCGGGAAAGCCTGCCTACAGTACGATCTATGATTTAATGAGTTACCCACGCTACTCGCGTACATTTGTTGTACTACAAGCTTGTTGGCTTTTGGATCAGCTGTGCGTTTATTTCAGTCCACTACCAAGTCATATTCTCACTCACTAAAATTTGAAGTTAAATAATTTTTTATTTGTAACAATGCCACGGAAAGAAGCACATAAAATGCAAAATACTAGTTATCGATCAGATGGATGTTTTAATCATTTTAATCTCAAACATCCAACAACAAAAACTTCTGATTTGAGGACAGTAAATGAAAACTAACTTTTAAAACTGGAATTGGCAATTTCGTCAGATGCATTACAAGAAAAAATGTTTTTCTTGCCACTTGAAGTTATCAAAGTTGAAAAAAAACGATACAAAAGAGAGTGAAAATAAACTACCCAAATTGGTACGTACAATATTTTGATTATTATGTTGAGTTCAGTTACACCTAACCTCTAGCAGAATTTTATGTTGATGTTTTAGTCTAGTTTTTTTTTGGAGATGCTACAAAAGGAGGATTTTTCAAGTTATAAATCTGATACAAAATTTGGGAGCAGTGACGGTACATCTGGATTTTCGGGAGATAATCCATCTTTGCAAAGTGAACGCGTGAAATTTTTTAACAAAGGCTTAAGCTTCTTAGGATCTTCACCCGTCAAAAAACAAAAACTATCATTAAAAAGGTATTTGGAAGAAAAATCAAAACAAATATCGTCCGTATTTGATAAAAAAATTTTTAATTTTAGCCGAGATGATCCATATGATCTTGAAGCAGATGATGACGAGTCCTTAATAATAAGTGCTTTGCAAGAAAGTTTCAATACTTCGGCTGACCACGTTTATAAAACTAAAATTTTGACTATTTTTCGACCGTGGTCTTTTCAAAAAATTGAGGACACATTTTCTTCCACAACTCATCGCATGATAGGCATAGCAAAAAATGTTGCTCGAGATAAGGAATGAATTGGGGATCCAAACCCTAAACGACATTTATGTCTAGATAATAATGTAATCGATACAATTGTTAGCTTGTACCAGTCTGATGACTAAACTCAACATATGCCCGGAAAAAGGAATTACGTTCCGTTAAAAGTAGACAGAAAATTGGTACCTTTTTAAAAAAAATTAGTATTAAATAATTTCAAAGAATTCTACAAAATTTTTACTAGAACGTATTCAACTATGAAATGTAGTTTCTTGAAGTTTGTAGCTTAAGGCCGAAATATTGTGTTTTGGAAGGGGCTTCCGGTATTTACTCTGTTTGAGTATGTCCTATACATTAAAATATTAGTTTATTAGTGAGTGGTGCCAATTTTAAATCACTTACTTCCGGTTCTGAGCTGCCTTTGATAAATGATAAGGCTTGTTTGGATCAAATGATATGTAAAAACAAAACGACTGATTGTTATTTAAATTCTTGTAAGAAGGGCCCAGGCGTGACAAATGTTATTGAGCAACTGGATGAAAATTTTTGAATAAAAATGTATTAAAATTGTTACCTACAAATAATGGTTTACGGTTAAAAGAACCTCATTGCAGACCCTAAAATCTCCGGTTTATGAATTTCTACAGCAGTTAAGTAAAGGTTTGCAAAAACTGTTGATTCATTTATTTTTGGTTAACAAACAAAGCGATTTTTCCAATGAGATGAAAAATAAGCTGAGAGAAAACGAGTGTATCGTAACTTACGACTTCTCAGAAAATTATGCTTTCATAATTCAAAATTCAGTTCAGGCTATACATTGGAGCAACGATCAGGCAACCGTACGCCCATTTTCAATTCATTATAGGAATGACTTGGATGAACTAAAAGTTTTAAGTTTTGTTTGCATTTCTGAATGCATACATCACGACACTATTGCCGTATACACATATCAAAAGCAGTTGATTGAATTTATAAAAATAAATTTACCGTGTGTTAATAAAATAATATACATGTCTGCCGGTGCAAGTGAACAGAATGTAAACACAAAAAACTTCATAAGTCTTACTCATCACTTTGAAGATTTTGAAATAGCAGCATAGTGGCATTCTTTCCCCACTTTAGATGGAAAGGGGCCATGCGACGGAATAGGTAAGACTGTAAAACGGCTAGCTGCTAGAGCAAGTCTTCAGATAATTAATAATCCTATTTGAACGCCGCAAAAGCTCTTTGATTGGGCCACAGAATTACTGCTAAATATAACTTGTCGTTATTCTACTAATGATGATTACGAAGAAGAAAGAACATAAGTGTGAGAGAGATTTTTGAGAGTAACAACGATTAAGGAAACGCTAAAATAACATGGCATGGTTTCGCTATCTTGTCAAGAATTAGAAGCAAGGCTGTTTTCTTTGCACGAAAAAACAACAAATATTGTGAAAATTTTAAAGTGACATAATTTTCTCATGAAACTGTAAAAAAATTTTCACTTGTACATGAAAATTTTGTTGCATCTATAAATAAATACTAAGCAATCGTAATGATTACTTAGTTTCTTATTACATATTTTCATTAGTTTAATAAATTATAATTTTTTTAATTATTATTGCTTATCTTCGTTTTGCACGTCAAAACATTATTCTTAATAATTTATAAAATGGTAAATTGTCGCTTTTTTTTGTGATAACACAAAATTTTGAGGTTATACTGACAAATGGTTATTACTGAAGTAGTAGATCTTTCAATTATCTACAACTTCTACGTTTAACTTTTTTTGATACGAAGTACAGATATTATTTTACACTCAAAAAGAAGTTTTTTTACCATAACATGTTACATAAATTAATATTTTTACAATAACAATTGAAAAGTCTCCATATTTTAAAAACATGATTTTCACGTCATATTTAACGCAGAATATAATGGTAATAATGAGAACTCGATTTATTTTGGAGGCAATTGTCGTTAAAAATCGATTAAAACAGTTTAATTGTTAATAGTAATATTAATTTGTTGATTCACTTTTTCTTAATTTTTTTTTTTAAACTTAAGCTCTTTAGCTACAAAACTGCAACTGGTGAAAATTTTTTAGCTCTTAAGGATTCAGAGCTACACATTTTTTAAAACGAGTCTTTAACCACTATTATAAAATTTGTTATAACTTATAAAATTGAAAATAGGCGATAAAAAAAATTCTCCGTCCATGTATCTCCTATATTTTAGTATAGAAACTGGAAAAAAATTTTCAGCCGAATCAGAGAGGTGAAGGTCAAAATCTGTTTGATTTGTAAAAGAATTACTCATACATACAATACGTCTCACATGAATTCGACAAATTAATTGTGATTTCACTAATAATATGATTTGTCTGCATCAACTTGAAATATGACAATATCAAACAAAAAAGACATACTAGAGAATACACACTAGATTTTAATTGGCAAAGCATGCAAAAAAGTTGTACTTATCCGTAGGTAATGCAGGTATGCGTATTTTTTCGTTTAATTTTTCTGTTATGATTTTCTTTTTTTTTATCCATTTATCTTTTTCTTCTTTTAGAATTGTGTAATATATAAATTCCATAAGTAGTAAATGTGTACTATTCTGCTATGTCTTATACAGATCCTAGTATTTATGTTTCTATTTCCCCAGGTATCAAGAATTTAGTAAGGTCTTAAATATTAGTCGCTAAATTTGTGACTCTTAGAACTCTGTAGAGGCCAAGACATCGTCTCGTTTTTTAACTTCTAATTGAATTTAATATGATTTTTTTTGTTTTCTTTATTTCTAACTGTTACTGATTTTTGCTGTGTGATCTTATGCAGGGTATTAAGTTGAGTGACTATATTGGTCATGAATTGTGCGTATGTGGATAATAAAGTGTATGTTTCAATGGGTTCGTTGTTAGTAGGGTAGCTTTACCATTTTTCTGAAAAACTTATTTAAAAGGTGTGTGTTATGTGCTTTCGTGTTTTTTAGTTTCATTGATTATTAATAATTCAATTTATTTGTCTTACTGTAATTCTCTTGAAATAAATATTTTAACGTATTTAGTAAGTGTATGACGAAATCTTTCAAGCAAGCCGTTTGGTTGGGGGTGAAAGGCTGTTATTTTGAATTGCTTGGTTTTGAGTTGACTAGATACTATCATAATTAATTTACTCAGGAAGTTAGTGCCTATGTTTGTCAGTATAGCCGCTGGAGCTCTATAAAGATACATGAATTTCTTAATAAAAGCGTCTGCTATTGATATGGCAGTTTAATTCCTTAGTGGTACTGGTATAGCGTATTTAAAGAATAAGCATTGCATTGTTAGAATATTGAATTTTTTTTGCATTGCTGGTAATCTTAGAGCCCTTATATATATATNATAAACATTATTAATGTAATACATGTAAGAAAACTGATGCATGATAGGAACATTGCTGGAATACATGAAAAAAGCCAATTAAGATTAGGAGCCTGCTGAAAGGAAGATATGAATCACTGAAATGAACGTTCTTTTTATAAGCTAAACAATTTATTTTTAAGAATCTTATGTATACATCTAAAATAAGTTAATACATATATTCTCTTTATTTAGTAAATGAAATGAAATAAGTAGCAATAAAAATCATTGCCAAGATAGGTAACAATTTTATCTGCGCTTTTATAAAAAATAAAAATTGATCATGTTATATTTATAAGTATATGTGTAAGATAAAAATAAGTAAAAATGGAACGGAAGAAGTTTGATTGTTTTAAATATATAAAAAAATTATTTAAAATATAAGTAGTTACTTTATGAATGCTTCAATAAATAAGAAAGAAAAGACTCAATACGTAAAGTATGTATTGTGTAGAAAATGAAAATAAAACTTTAAACTAAAGTGAAAGAAATTGTAAGAAATTACGAATTCAATGATTTTCGTTCCTATGATATCACATTTAAGTGTATCGATGTATTTCAAATTTTTTTAGTTCTTATGTTTAGAGCATATTTTTTTATTTGTGACCTAAGGTTTTCGATGGAACTGCTAGAGCGTTTTTTAGTTTGTATAAGTTTTTGAGGATTTTGTTCTGTTAACATACGAAGAGTTATTCGTAGATCAAGGAGAAGTAAACAAACACACAGGGAAGTTGTAAATAGGATTAAACACAAAGATAATATAGTGTTACATAATGATTCACAATACAGCCAACAACAAACGGCTGATCGCATGCATGACCACATGCTTTGATGGACAGACAAGAACTCTCTAGCCTGCGTGCTTCGTCAGAGCATCAAATGTCTACAAAGCTGTACGTTGACAGTTGCTACAGACAGTGCTGCTAGTCCTTCTCTCACAGTAGTTTAATACATCCATAGTCTCCAGTATTAATGTTTTACATTCTCAATTTCTTCTTTTTTATATGTGTCTACCTGTTTCTGCAAAATTCGAAGCCTTTTTTCGTGCTAAGGGTTAAAAAAATTTCGTGATAGGTTTGAATATTAAGTGTAGTTAAGGTATTTACTTCCGTATAAGGAGTACTTAATGGCAAAAACTGATCATTTTTCTAGCTTACGAATGCCATTTTGCAACCACTGTATAAGAGGTGCAGAAACTTAAGATAGTCTCTTAAATAACAGCTATTAGTAGCTCCTAGTAACTTTCTATCTATACCACAGAATTCTTAGTTAAATTTTTAAGAAATTTTTACTGCATCACCTGATCATTTTGCAACTAGTAGATACTATTTCAAAGCCACCATATCAAATAATATTTTCCACCAAATGGTCATCAAAAGCTTAGTTATATTTTAGTAAATTTAATTTATTCATCATTTCTTTAATACATTATCAACTTTAGGTAAAGCGCTGAAAACGTTGACGTGGAATGTCCTATGTGTGTGTGTGTGCGTGTGTGATTGTATAAAGTGAAGAAGAAGAATTGAAAAAAACACTGTATTCGCCAGAAAAATTTTTTGTAAGGAAAATCAAAAGCGTTATTATTATAAGTGAATATTCAACATTTACCTGTATTCAAGCTGAGCTGATACATTGATAACTCCATGACTTCTACTACTTATTTAAAATTTTCATACTTACGTTTCAAAATTTACAAAATGCTTATTGATTTAGTAAATTAAGCATTAAAATACCAACTTTACAATTTCTAGACAGATTTAACTGCCTTTTTCCTAATTTTAAAAAATTCAAACAGGAATTAAGTAATATTTCTGTAAACAGAAGCTTGAAGGGGTAAGGAGGGCTATATAAAGTCATAAGGGTAGCAAGAGAGGCTTAAGGGCGATGAGAGAATCAAAAAAACTTTAAAATTAACGTATTTATTGTTCTTATAAAGTTGTATAGTGGGCTGTATATGTGCGTGTGTGTTCATGAAAAGTGACTTAGGTTGACAATGAAATGTATGTAGAGGGGTAATTATGCAAACAAATCAGAACTTATGCAGACATCTACTTAAGGTCAGAATATTTGAAAAGATCTATAAAAATTCAAAATTTTAGGCTTACAATATTTTTTTTTCTTTAATAAACTATTTTGTCAAACGAATAATTTACTTTGTTTCTGATTATTAAATATGATTCTGAAAATTTTACCACTTTACAAGTTCAAAACTTCCTAAAGAAATATCGAATTCTCTTGTAGAATACTCGAACTAATTGGTACAACAAAATCAACGAGTTTTAACTATCTAAAAAATAACTGTTGTTTTCAAAACTATTAAGCCTATCAAACCAACTAAATCTGTGATTTAACTGCACATGAAATCAACCCTTTAAACAAATGAATCAATCCCAAGATGACTAAATTAACTTTGCAAAACTACCTTGGCTGAAAAGTGGTTACTTATACAAGTAGAAGTTGGAACAATGGGTACACTAAAGTGTAAAAAATATTTAATCTCTTTTAAGGCAGTATGTTTCTACAGCTTAATTATCCTTTATGACATAAAATTCAAAGACACATTCATGAAATCCTAGTATGACGTACCCTTGAGTCTTATTTCTCCGTTCGTTATGCCATTGAGGTGCAAAACGGTTTCTTGGAAAATAATAAGGTCAAGCGGAATGATAGACTTTTTTATGAGTAAATTTTCACCGATGTCAAAAATAAGTGACATGGGAAATGGATTTAACTGAATTTGGTTGATACACGGGGTGTTTGTATTTTGATATTTCATAAGATAATTATGTATATTAATGTCTGTTTTGGAAAGATATTAGTGTTACATTGCTGGTTTCTCCCAAGCTTTCCCTCTTAAAAAAGCCTGACTGGTTTCCTGATGCTTCTTGCTTAATTTTATTGTTATAGACTATTATTTTACAGTCACTTCTCCAGTAACCTAATTTTAGCAACAATTGCTTCTTTTTTTATTGTTTTGATCATAAACATTATTAATTGAGTTTCAAGCTTGTTGCTGAAAGTATTTATTTTGTATATGATTGTTAGGCTGATATTTAGGGACAAGATGATTATGTGATGGTTGAGACAGACCATGACATGCCCTTTTTTAGTGACTGTGTGTAAAGTAGTATAGGGGAGTGGCTCAGATAATAATCGATTGTAGATGATGTAACGTTGTAAATGAGCTTGGCTTGGGGTGTATCAGCCTTACTGGTGTTATAGCGATACCAGCGATTGCCTGCTGTGTATCCTTGTTTTTTGCTAATTTGGAATTTTTTCGGAGTTTGGTTTAAGCTTATTTGTGTGTCTCAACTCATTCCATTCGTAATAATTTTTACTGTTTCTTATAAATGTTCGGGCTCGTAGCACACAAGGTCTCTTTGAATTTCTGTAGCTTAGTTTGTGGCTGTTCCATGATTGTTCGCATGGACCTTTCATGCTTATATTATCCAGTGTAGCTCTCTGAAAAAAGTATTTAACCTTGTCCTGCTCTAGTTGTTAGTAGAATTCCTGATGTTTTCGACCATCGTAGATAGTTGCTTTAATTAACTGTGTGTGATACGTTTGCTTTTTTAAAAAGAGAATATTGCTTTTTTCTTTTTTTTTGTTTTAAAACTACTAATTTATCTATAATTTTGTGCCCTGTTTTTGTGGATCTAAATATATATATATTTGGATCTAATAATAAGTAAGAGTAAAGATAGTAATAAAACAGAAGGTTATAAGAACTAGATAAAAAAAACGGACAGAAGACTTAATGTTTTACGTCCTGTAAACATTTCTTGTGCATGGAATGTTGCATATTAGTATCTGTCTGCTTATTGGCTATATAATCATCAATAGTTGTATAAATCATTTCAGAAAAATTTATGTTTAAACTTGTTATGTTTATGTCTAGGATTCTCACATTATTAAATCAAGACGATGGTACAAAAAGTGAGTTTAGAGAAGTAGCTGGTGGCATAAACTATGGTCTACCACTCACAAAACACTTAATAGTGCATTAAAAAATCATGATCCTGTATTTTTCAACGAAACATTTGAAATAATTGTTTTTTGGAAAGATCTTCCTCACGTCATGAATATTTTTTATTATAATTTTAGGGTCAGCCAATTGTAATACTTTATTAATTAATATAAAACCATTGCCCTCTTCTAGGTGACAGGATAATGAGAGAAAAAGTTTAATAGACGTCTAAAAGGGAGAAAGATGGTTTTCTTTACAAATTAATTAAATAAGTTGGTCAAGTGATGTAAATGATTGATATGTCTTAAAAAAAAAGTGAATATTCTCGAAAGACTATTTCTCAAAAGTAAACAGTATGAAAAAAAACGCTTTCGTTTTTTAGCTACGCATGCAAAAAAGCAAAACTTCGATTTTAAAACGTACTACAATATACCTTCGTTTTGTAGAGAAAGTTGAGTTAGGCTCATTGTAGACAAAAGTAATTAATTTTCTTACTTTGCTTTATGAGCACCTTTACCTATAATTGCATCTTTAAGCTTACATTTCTCGAGGTCTTAGCCAATTTCAGGTAAAAATAAGGTCTACACTAAATTTATTAGACCTTTCTATATTCGATACGATGTATACGTTTTCGAATGGTGTAATTAATGAGCCCCTTTGTCTTATAGATAAAGTAATACATTAAAAAACTAAAACAATAATTATACAACTGGGCATAAAAGGTGAGTTACCACTTCAAGTGCTTCGGAAGATATGCTCATTATTTTCCTGTATTGCATAGTAGTTTACGCAAAACCGGCAATACGCAACCTCTGATTAAATAAAGTTAAATTTAATTATTGTGTATGATATTTTGAACTAGTAAAGTATTAATCGAAAATTTTAACTGCCCTCCTCCCCAAATCTTCCCGGAGCCAACCACTAATTTCAATCAATTGCTGTATGACGATTCTGTGCTACGTATTTTCTTACGTTGTCTATGAGACAAAATTTCTTATTATAAATTATAAAAATTAGCAATTAATAAATAAATTGAGTCTTTTTTTGTAAAGTTGTGAATGTAAATTTTTTTTGCTATTGTGATTAAAATAAATCATATTTATCTTTTTTCACTGCCCTTCTGATAACCTTTACAAATACATATTTAATATCAAAGGTGACTTATGCGAGTGTCATTGGGAAAAAAACTACAAGCTTTGTTACAAGCACAAGATTGTACTTGTTTATAGAGTCTGCATGAATCACCTTTTATATATGTATACTTATGGAACGTCACTCTCCTGCGCACTCCATGCTTCAAACCCTTATTTGGATTCTAAAGTTGCTTAGTAAAATAAAAAAATTCTCTTTTTGCTGTTTAGACTTTTTATAAAAAAGTTATATCATACGAAATAATAATGCTTTGAATTTCAAGATTAAACATTGAAACATGATCATTTTTATAAATTTAGCAATAGTTTTGATAAATGACTTATTTATTATAAGCTGGTCTTTGTGCACCTTACATGCCACTACCATCAACAAAGAATTTTGTTAAGAAAATGCAAAATACTATATGTACTGTATGAAAGGATTTAGACATAACGTAATTTGGTATACCATAGAGATGTATTATTCCACCTCGTAAACGACCTGTGTTCAAAAATTTCTCATTCATAATTAAATTTATTGTTATTAAGATAAAAACTGATAAAATAAAAGAAACACAAAATAAAGTAATTGTACAGAGAAGGTGAGGTGTCAAAAAAAATAATAGTAACAGATATCTAAGAAAAATTATTACTTTTCACTAATGGGGGTGGGGAATTCTCCTCTCTTGTCTCTATTAAACAGTAATCTCATAAAAATCTATGAGTTTATTAAGGGGGTATGGAGGGGCTGTAGAGGTTAGTATTTCATAACGACTCTATGATGAGGTATCTTTATAGTAGATTCTAAGATCTAGCGAAAAATGTGGAGAAGAGCTGTGGCGTTGGAAAACTGTCCTACGTCTACTAATCTTTAACATTATTTATGAAAACAGGATTATTGTAACATTTTCTCAAAATTTTGTAAGTTTCTGTGGAAGTAGTAGGAGGTTGCAAAGGGGCCATTTAATAAAGGAAGGCTGAAGGGGGTTGTAGAAGCTGTGGAGGGACCATGGGGGTATGGAAGGATATGAGGACAAACTTACTGAAATAATAATGTAATATAGGAACATATATACAAGCGAGTGGAGTTTCACCCCCCTGCCTGGTTCCATGTGTTAGTCCCTATATGCTACAAGATGACGATTTATTACAGTAATTTATTTTAAGTAACACTTCAATAAAAATATGGTAATTAAATCGTAAAATTTTATAATTTTTAAGAAAAATGAGTACAGAAGCCTTACTTTTACATGTAAAGCTTATAAATAGACTAAAAATTTTAAAGTATATAATTGTTAATAATCAGTACAATTTGTGTTCAATAATAAATTTAAAACTTTTTCCTGGAATTTGTTGGAAAAAATTGAAAATTATTTTTGTCAATAATTTTAAATATTATTACTTTTAAGCTTGTACAAAATAATGTATGAGGTGCAACATTATATATTAGCAAGAAAATGCAGAGATGTATGGTTCACAAAATCTTTAAATAAAAATTTTGTCGTGGTGGGTTTCGTAAGGTTTTTAATTTTTGTAAGTTTTTAGGAATGTAAATGTCATAGTTTTTTTTAATAACAATATTTTTTGTTATTTTTTTTTCGAAAAGCAGTTTAAAATTTTATTACTGAAAATATTTAATTACGATTATAGGGACTGTAAATAACAAATAAAGTAAACTTCTTTGTATACCCAAAGTTTTTCAATAAAAAAATAAATATCTTTAATTATTTAAAGTATTATTGCCAAAAACAGATTATTTATGTCAGTACAAACACACTGAAGAAATGACATTCTTTAATTGGATTTTTTATATATTCTTAGATGTACTATCCTTAGGAAGAGGTAAATACATAACGCACTTGAGCATGGTTACGAATCGACTGATTCTTTTATTGCCTGTTCTTATGTTCCCATTACAAAGGTACTAGCGATGCTAGCTTAATACCTTATCAAATATTCTACATCCTTCCCCGCTAACCATGATTTAATTTTTATAGAACAAATAATAATTACATCAAAATAAATAACTGTAAAAAAAACAAACAAATAAATATAGCTATTTTTTAATTTATAAGTAGTTTGTGGCATCATATCGAGTTACATTTCGTTTGAGTCTCCTTCCTCTTTAAATTTAACTATTCAATTTCTTGGAAATTTTTTAGATATTTAAGCTTCTGACATTAGAGGCTTATCTTTTTGATAATCGTTTGCCATTTCTAAGTCACCTTCATTGAAAACTTTTTTTCTGTTACCACCAAATTTTTTTACTTGGTCATACTGTTTAGATTCAATATAAAATCTTGTATCGGGACGTAGTAACAACAAAGGAGTTTTGAGTTCTCTTTTAAACATTAAATTGGCAGGCGTTTCATTTGTTGTTAAGTGTTTTCTGGTTCTATAGGAAAATAAAAATATATTTATACCTGTTTGAATATCTACTTTTGAACAGTTCACAATCGCTTCAATTTTTCGCTTAATTGTTTTAGCAAAATTTTCCGCTGCTCCGTTTGTTGCTGGGTGCTTAGGAGCAGAAAAACTTTGTTTTATTCCTAGTCGTTTAAAGAAGCTCTTACACTCTTCACTAGTAAATTGCGTTCCTGAATCTGTAACAATTTAAGATGGAAGCCCATAATTTGTAAAAACCTCTTTAAATTTTTCTATAGTCATTTCTGTCGTCATTTTTTTTATAATAAAAATTTCAGACCATTTTGAATGATCGTCTACTATCAGTAGATATGTATATCCTAGATACGGTCCTGCAAAGTCAGCATGGATTCTTTGCCAAGGTTGACTTGGCCATGGCCATGGAGTTCATTCCATTCTTATCAGATCGTCTTGAGTTTCAGCGCAAAATTAACAATATTTACATTTTTCTTCTAATTTTTTATCAATGTTAGGCCACCATATCACTGATCTTGCCATACTTTTCATTTTAATAATGCCAAAATGGCTCTCGTGTAATTTTTCGACCACAACTTCTCGTAGTTTTTAAGGAATAATTACCCTTAAACCCCACATTAAACAATCTTTTTCTATATGAATTTTGTCTTAGGGCAAAATAAATGGTTGGAGTTCATTTGGCCAACTTTTGATGGATCCTTCTAGCCATACTTCAATTATCATTTGCTTTACGACCGATAGAATTTCATCTTTTAATGTTTCGCGCGCAACTGTTTTATAATTTAAACAAGCATAATTTTTTGTATAAATATTATGCAAATAAGTAAATCTCCCTTCGCTTTCCAAAATATAATTATTATCCACATAGTTACCAGGTAATCTCGATAAAGTATCAGCAACGATATTATCTTTTGTGCTAATATGTTCTATATAATAGTCGAATGCCGATAAAAAATAACTTCAATTTTGTAATCTACTGGTAGCCATTTTTGGTATACCTTTATCCGGAGCAAAAATTCTGAATGATGGTTTATTATCTGTTTTTAATGTGAATTTCCATCCAAAAACATAATCATAAAATTTATTCACTCCGAAAATAATCGCCACTGATTCTTTATCGATTTAAGAATAATTTTTTTGTGCAGCTGTTAATCGTGTTGACGCAAAAGCTACGGGCCTATCCCCGTCTTCATAATGTTGGCTTATCCAAGCTCCTAACCCGTGAGGAGAACCATCACAAGTTAATTTTAATTGCAGAGATGGATTGTAATTTACAATAAAATTTTTCAATTCTATTTTTACCATTTCAAATGCTTCCTTACACTTTTCATCCCATTTAAATCTAATAGCATTATTACAATCGTATAAAGGAGCCAGAATTTTAGCACGGTCCTTAAATAATTTTCCATAATAATCAATCTTTCCAAGTAATAACTGTAATTTATTATGGTTTTCTAGCGTTTTTATTTTAACTATAGCCTTGTATTTTTGATCGTCTATTTGGATAGTATTATTTCTTAATTTATAACCCAAATAGCAAACTTCATCTTTGAATAAATAGTCTTTTAAAATTCGTCCTTTTAGACCACATGTTTCTAAACATGTCAATACCGAATCTAAGTTTTTTAAATGCTTCTCGTCAGTGTCACCTGTAACTATTACATCGTTTGCTACGCTCGCTGTCCCCTTAATGCCTTTTAAAATTTCTTCTAAATTTTTTTGAAAAAAACCAGATCCTGACGCAGTACCATACATCATGTATTTACATTTAAATAAACCTTTGTGTGTATTTATTGTTAATAAATGTTGCGAACTTTCTTCTACTGGTACTTGTAAAAATGCTTCTTTTAGATCAATTTTAGAATGACGTTTTTTATGATTTATTTTATTTTTCGAATTTGTTTGCAGTTTAATTACCACATGATCAAAGTTCGGAGGAGCGTAACGAATTATTTTTAATTGCAGATTAACGGTAACTTTAAAATCTGCGCAAATTCGCACGTCTCCGTTTGGTTTCAATACAGGTACTATAGGTGTAGCCCATTCACTTGTTTTAATCGATTCAATTGTACCTTCTTTTACTAATCTATCCAATTCTTTTTCAATTTTGTCTTTCAAAGCGAATGGTACTGATCTAGCAAGTTCATATTTTGGTTTCGATTTTTCTTTTAACTCTAACTTTATCTTTCCTTAATGAAATGAATCCTTAGTGTCATCAAAAAATTTTTCGTGTTTTTCTAAAATTATATTTAATATATCTTTAGTATCATCTTTATTTTTAATTCAATGTAAATCAAGTTCTTTAAACAAAGGCCATAATTTTGCTGCTTTAAGCCATGTTCTACCAATAATAGATGGACCGAAAGATTCAGTCACACATAAATCAGCTTTAAATTCAATATTATTAGCACATACATTTGAACTTTTAAACATCCCTATAGGTTTAATTATACTACTGTCATGATTTTTAAATTCAATATCAGGCTCGTATATTTTTATTTTTCAAAAAACTATCTTTCATTATTTTAATTGGAACAATAGCAGGCTCGGCACCCGAATCTATTTCCATCAAGATTTCGAAATTATTTATTTTTACTTTCATGTACTGAGCTTCTACTCTTTGTCTCCCCAAAACGTATACGCTACGTAAGCTAAATTTATTGTCTATAAACATATGACTCAATTCTCTGGAAATTTCTCCATCAGAACTACTGCTATCGTATTCAGTTACGTAATCTACTCTAGGCTTTCCATTATCGTATTTGTTTACATATTTACTCCTACATACCTTACTGATGTGACCTTTCTTACCGCATGAATTGCAATTTACAATTAAACTATGTATACAGTCTCTATCGAAATGTTGTGGATCGCCGCAACGATAACATACCACGGTTGAATTAGATGTCCCCGAACTTTGCTGTGAATGTTGACTATCCTGCTGTTGTGGCCCACGCCTTGAATTTGCTCCACGGCTGCGATTAACTGGTTTTCCTCTATCGCTCCACACTCGCTGACCTTGTTTTTTGTTTTCTCCGAATTTATTGATTTGAAATTTTTTATTAACTAACCAGTGTACATCTACATTTTCGGAACTGCCCTTTTGTAATTTTTTCGCACCTTTGTTTGCTGCTTCTGATGCCAAAGCTTTTTTTAAAGCTGTCTCTAACTTAAGTTCATCCATTTTTAATAATTCAATGGTTATTGCTTTACTCTTCAAACCGCAAACCATTTGATCNGGAACAATAGCAGGCTCGGCACCTGAATCTATTTCCATCAAGATTTCGAAATTATTTATTGTTACTTTCATGTACTAAGCTTCTACTGTTTGTCTCCCCGAAACGTATACGCTATGTAAGCTAAATTTATTGTCTATAAACATATGACTCAATTCTCTAGAAATTTCTCCATCAGAACTACTGCTATCGTATTCAGTTACGTAATCTACTCTAGGCTTTCCATTATCGTATTTGTTTACATATTTATTCCTACATACCTTACTGATGTGACCTTTCTTACAGCATGAATTACAATTTACATTTAAATTATATATACAGTCTCTAGCGAAATGTTGTGGATCGCCGCAACGATAACCCCATGGTTGAATCAGATGTCCCCGAACTTCGCTGTGAATGTTGACTATCCTGCTGTTGTGGCCCACGCCTTGAATTTGCTCTACGGCTGCAATTAACTGGTTTTCCTTTATCGCTCCACACTCGCTGACCTTCTTTTTTGTTTTCTTCAAATTTATTGCGTTGAAATTTTTTATTAACTAACTGGTGTACATCCGCATTTTTGGAACTGCCCTCTTGTAATTTTTCCGCACCTTCGTTTGATGCTTCTGATGCTAAAGCTTTTTTAAAATCTGTCTTTAACTTAGGTTCATCCATTTTAAGTAATTCAATGGTAAGTGCTTTACACTTCAAACCGAAAACCATTTGATCCAATATTTGATCATCCAAATCTGTGAACTTACATTTGTGTGCCATGACTCTTAAAACTGTTATATATTCGTTTATACTTTCCTTTTCTAATTGTTTTCTTTGTCTAAATTCATATCTGTACACTAAAAATGATGCAGGTGGTTTTAAATAAATTTGAACTTGTTTCACTATTTCTTTATATGTTTTATCTTTTGGATTATTTGGTTTGCATATTTTCGCTATTTCTTCGTAAGTTTCTGCATTAACTTTACTTAATAGAATGGCTAGTTTCTCTTCTGCATTCGTCACTTTATTAACAATAAAATATCGGACCAATCTATCTACAAACACTTCCCAATCATTTTTCGAAATATCAAAGTCTAAATTCGCAAACCGCTCCATTATACAATTTTCACTTGAACTTTCACTTTGGCCACTTGTACTTTGTTTACTTTTTTTTTAATGACTTTTTTTCCACCACACCTTCTATTCTTATTAAATCGTGCTCTTCGTGTTCGATTTTGTCTTTAACATATTCTCGTAGTATTCTTCGTAAATCATTTATATTATCTTCTTCTTCTGTATATACTATATCATTTAATTCTCGTAACTTTTGTAACCGTTCTTTTCTTAAATCTTGTATCCATGCCGTTCCTTTAATACCACCATACATACTTTAGTTTTCCAACTTAATTTTCTCTTTATCCTCGTCGCCAGTTGTACTATCTTTAGGAAGAGGTAAATACATAATACACTCGAGCATGGTTACGAATCGACTGATTCCTTTATTGCCTGTTCTTATGTTCCCATTACAAAGGCGTTAGCGATGCTAGCTCAATACCTTATCAAATATTGTACATTAGATAACTGAGAAGCCACTACAAAAATATTTTTATAAACAAAATGACAAAGCCTCAACCAGAGATGGTTCATCAGGCAAAAATATTTTTGTATAAAACTTATAATTGTTATTTAGTTTTTTAATAAAAAAGTGTATCCATGACTCAAACTGGCACTGCATACGTTTAACAAAAAGGAAGTGCTGCTAGAATTTCAGTCAAGAGTTGACAAAGTATTCTTATAAAAAAATTTATTTTAGCAAAAAGTTAACAGTTGAAAGGAAAAATTAAAATTGCAAACTTCCCAGTTTAAGAAAAAAATATCACATTATAAATGTTAAAGTAACTATTTAAAAAATTGTTTATTAAGTTATAGTTATGTATTAAACAATAACTTTTTGATATTTTATTTAAAAACAAATGAAGTTAAGAATCATTGTTCAAAATTTATGAGAAAAAAAAACCTTCACTGTCTCAGAAAACTAGAAAACGATACACGTGCAAGAATGTTTAACTAAGATTCTTTACTAACCAATACCACTATACTTCTGGCGTAAGATGAATATATTGTCAGAGTACAAGACTGTATCAATAGGCTGTATGTATAGGTAAGTGTGTATATATGTACGTGGGCAAGTCACAGTGCAAGCAGCATTATCAAGGCTCAGGCAGTTCTGATTTGACTGTAGTCGCGCATGTACGCTACGCCTAACTTCTAATAAACATTTAATAAAGTCTGTACAGTCTGTAAGGTCCATTGTCTAAAGTCAGTGTTTAATAAAGTCTTTTTCTAAATTAAATAAAAGGTCGTCTCCTCAGTTTCCTCAACAAATAACCCTTAAGGTTATGGGCCCAGCACGCTTCCACTGCGCTTTTTTTTTCGTGCGTTTCTTTCGTGTCCACGGTGAAATGTTCAACAAAAAACCAGCTCTGCCCGAGGAGGAGAGTGAGGAGATCGCGAGTCCAGCGGACGAGGAGCCTCCGATGACCGAGGTCGAGGATGTGGCCACGGTGATGATGTTCCCTCCAGGATCATTTGAGGCAGCAGAGACAGCTCGGGTTGAGGTGGCAAATGTTGGTAAGTGATGGCAATATCATTAAATGTTTTGTGTCAGATTCCAGAAACAGTGCTATGGCAAGAGGCAGTTAAATGGGAGAGGTCAGCAAGTTCCTAGAAGAACTCGGGAAAAATAAAACTGTCTACTCGCACGTGATGACAAAAGCGCCCTGAGCGCATGATCGGTTGTTTTCGAATGTGGAGGAAAAAGACGGGGAGAGGTAACGCAACGTAAAAATAAAAAAGATTTTAAAAGGCAGAAAGTTTCTGACCAGGACCGAAATACTAAGGAAAAACAAAACGCGTCGGGTTCAAATGAAGGTGAGTCTCTGACAATGATAGAGCCTCTCAAAACTCTGTTTTTAAACTCTCCAGATTAGGTAAATAATTTAGAATCGGATGAGACTAATAAAATGAAATTTATGGCTGATTTGGAAGCAACCGATCATTTTACAAAGTCGAAAAAATTATTTAACAATCTTGACAGAAGAAAAATTGGAGAAATTAAATGTGCAAATTCAGACTCATCTGCATATTTGAGAACCAATAGAGTAGAAAGTCTGCTACTTAGAAATAGTAGTAACAAGATTGAGTTGAACGGAGTAGTTTGTGCTCGGGAGTTGGTCGGAAATTTACTCTCCTTACGTAAATTTGCTGGCATAGGTCTGTCCATCTGTTTAGATAATAAAGAAATAAGCATTTTGGATCCTGAAACAGAAAATGTCTGGACATAAGAAATATACCAAAAACTGTACTGGACAGTCAAATTTATAAAGTTAGATAGCTTAAGAAAATTTGGCCAAAGACAGATCGGCAGTGGCAAAAGAATAAAAATACTAACGGCAGAGTCAGAAGCACAGACTAGTTCTAAAAATTCAGCTCCAGAAAGCATAAATTTAACTAATAACTCGAAGAGTTTGATTCAAAGGGTAGATCTAGATGACAGTTCTTTTGACGATGTATTTCTGATACAAAATAGAAAGTTTCATGATGTCGTGACCGTCGAAACAAAACCGATGAAGGAGGTGCAAAGTCCATTTTCTAAAAAATATAAAATATTTAAAGACAATAACGGGGCAATGCTATGGCATGTTAGGTTGTGGGACATGCATCATTGGAATATCTCAGAGAACTGCAGAAAGCATATCCAGAAATAAAAAGTCTGAAGGAGGCTGTTTTTAGTGACATATAAAAGATGTGTAACGTATATCTTAAAACAAAATCTCAGAAACTCCCTTTCCCCTCCGTGTGAGAAAAGGAGCCAGATCACTTCAGATTATTCATTCTGGCACAATGAGAATAATAAGTCTGTGTGTGTTCATTGATGATTTCTTGAGATTTGCAATGGCGTACCCCTTAAAAAACAAAACTGATACGGGTGAATGTCTGGAAAAGTTTGTCAAAGGCTGTAAACATTTTCTAGGATATGATACAAAGGTATATTATCTGAGGTCAGACCAGGGCACAGAATTCACGGGGGGGCTCACTCAAAAAGTACTGGACAGCCTTGGATGTGAACTTAAACTGAGCTGTCTAGATACCCATGAATAATGTGGTACGTTGGATGGATTGAACAAAAATCTACAAATAAAAGTCCTAGCTCTCATATGTGACTCGAGACTCCCAGAAAACATGTGGGACTTGGCTCTAAACGAGGCAGTCTTAGCGTATAATTGCACTCCACGCCATTCGAATAACCTCAGAATTTCCTTGGTCAAACTTGCTCCGAACAAAAGAGCAGATATAAGTTAGATCAAAAAATTCAGTTCCGTCTCTTACATAAAGATTTAAAAAAACACCAATACGAAATTTCAGGCTAAAGAAAAGCGAACGATAATGGTGGTCAATTTACCCACAGGGTATCACCTGCTTTGCTCAGATAAAAAAAAGTTTTACGAAAGTAGGGACGTCAGATTTAACAAGCGTTACGTATATGGAGATGTACACGGTAGAAATTCAATTAAAAATTGGGAGAAAGTAACTATAGACATAAAACTAGATAAGTGGTTTTTGATTTTCGAGAAAAAAAATGGAAGAGATGCCAACATTGGAGGGAGAGCCTCTGGTTCTACAAATAAAATCAGAAACGCCAAAAAAGTCAGCAGAAATATAAGTACAAATAGCAGAAATGACTCCTGCTTACAAAACCTTGGTACAAGACGTCAGTTTCACGGGTTTGGCTCTCGCTAAAGATCTAATGAAAGATCTAACTTTTAAAAAATATGACATTGACATGTCAGAAAGATATGATACGTCTGCAGAAGATCTCACCCTGTACTTGCTGCTGGCTGAGATAAACAGAGATTTGTCATCATACAAAGAAGCAATGAAGAAAGTGGATCGCAAAGGCTGAATTCGGGCCATACAAGATGAGCTCGACTCAATGGCAAAAAATCGTGTCTGGATTCTTAGAGAAAGACTTGTGGGACTTATAAACGACAGATGCCTAAATATAATTGACTCACGGTGGGTGCTTAAGAAAAAGGTCGACTCCCAATGGCAAAAAAAATATAAGGCACAGCTGATAATTCGGGGATTCAAAGACAAAAATAAATACGATTTGACAGAAATCTACGCCCTCGTGTCGAGATTGACTTTGATTAGAACGGTTCTAGCTCTGGTCAATAAATTAAACTTGGATGCCTGTCAGCTAGACGTAAAAATAGCCTTCTTGAATGGTACTGTTGATGATAAAATATACATGGAGATACCAGAAAATTTAAACTTTACTGACCAAGAACGTCAGAATGAAGTCTTTAAGCCGCAAAAAGCCTTGTATAGGCTAAAGGTCAGTCCTAAAAAATGGCATAAAAGATTTTCAGAAGCAGCAATTAAAATAGGTCTAAAGTCACACATTTTAGAACCATGCCTGTTTACTTGGCATGAGGCAGATGAAATTCTTATTTTAGTTCTATATGTTAATGATAATCATTGCAAGTAATGATCCAAATTGCTTAAAGTCTACTAAAGAAAGTCTGGAAAGCGAATTTAAAATAACGGATCTCGATGAAGTAGAATCTTTTCTGAGTTTCAAAGTCAGAAAAGAAAGGGAAAGGCAGGTTTGAGCCTTGACTCAGACTGATTGCATAAATAAAATTCTGACTAAATTTGTATTCGAAAATTCAAAATCAGTGAGAACTCCCATCGTCACTGGACACTTGTTGAATTAACAATGAAAACGAAGAGAACAATCTGAAAAGCAAAATAATTTAAAAGAGACAAAATTGACAGAAAATTTTTTCTACCAAGAGGCTGTGGGCTGTTTATTATATGTAGCTAACACTGTATGTCTAGACATCAGCTATGCTGTAAATGTACTCAGTCAACATCAGATAAATCCAACTGATGAAGAGAAACGTGGTCAAAAGAGTGTTTCGATACTAAGTAGGCACTCAATCTTTTGGTTTAAAGTTCTTAGAAAGGCAGGACAACTAAGAAGCATTATCAGATGCCAGCTTTGGTGATTGCAAGGGCTCTCTAACAATGAGTGAATACGTTGCCAGGCTCTTTGGAGACTCCGTTGCCTGGAGAACTCATAAGCAGACCTATGTGGCATTGTCTACTTGTCAGGCTAAATATGTGGCATTAGGTAAAGCTTATAGAGAGTTGATAGCAGTGAATATTTCCTTTGAAATCATCCAAAATAAAACTCATTGTGTAACTTATGGTCGGATAAGGGTAGAATGGATGAATACAAAAGAACAGATGGCAAACGTTCTTACAAAATCTTTATCTATCGAGCTCCATGAAAAGTTTACCATATTTTCAATGAAGTCTGTAGTTAAAATAAATAATTAATACGATTAGTTTTGTTTTAGAAAAGAAGTAAGGTACACCTCTAATCCTTGGTCTTTTAAGCGCAGATCCCAGTGCCTTGGAACTTTTGAATTTATTGAATCTAGATCAACGAAACCGAACATATTTATATATTTTTTGTAATTTTGTAATTCCTTTTAGCTATCTTAAATCGGGAGAAAGTGTCAGAGTGCACGACTGTATTAATGGGCTATATGTATAGGTAAGTGTGTATATGTGTACGTGCGCAAGTCATAGTGCAAGCAGCATTTCAAGGCTCAAACAGTTCTGATTTGACTGTAGTCGCACCCATGCATGCTACCCTCAATTCCAAATAAAAGTTTAATGAAGTCTGTACAGTCTGTAAAGTCCGTTGTGTAAGGTCAGTGTTTAATAAAATGTTCTTCTCAACTAAATAAAAGGTCGTCTCCTCGTTTTCTTCAACGAATAACCCTTTATATACTTATTCTACTATTTGTTTAAATTGTTGAATCTTCACAATAGTTTGATTATTATTTTAAAAAAAATTTGGTAATGTACTTGATAAATAACTTTTTTTGACTTCTTATTTTATAAATTAGTTCTCCAATATAATAACAGACGTAATTGTTGACAAATAATTAATTAAACTTATTAATATGTATACACATATTTTTACAAATATCATAAACTTTATTTTTATCGTTCTTTAATATTCATCACACTACAATATTTCTTTTTTTATATTCCTCTGTTTTTGATAAATTTTGATCCTTAAAAGTCATCAAATGGTATTAGTACTCTAAGTGGTCCATAGATCTAGAAATAATTTTGTTAATAGTTTACTTTTTCTGCTAAATAAATAATATTATATAATTCATCAATCATTGTTTTAAAAAGTCTAATTCCGTTCCACATTTTCTTATGTTGTACATAAACTAATTTAACGTCATGATTATTAACCCAAATTTTATGTAGAATATTTATAAACATTGTTTGTGTTAGTAAACCTACTTGTTAACTTAATTAATTATACAAATCTTACTATTATATAAAAAGACAGCGTCTGTTTGTATGATTGTAAGTATCTTAAAAACTACTGAACCAATCGATCCCAAATTTTGACAAAAGTTTAATTACATCTTCTCAGGTGTCATAGACAATTAAAATTCATGATAACTCAAATATAAATGATTTTGTGCAACTTATTACTACTAACTGCAAAACAGCTTAAAAAAAAAGTCCTAACTTTTTACCACTGAAGAGCAAATAGTTATGTTTTAATATTACTTTACTACTTCACACTAATTAGGCTGCTTTAACAATCAATGTTATACAGTAACTTTAATAACTAGAAGTTCATAGTAGACACAGGTAAAGTGTGACACCATCAGCCCATAGTCGATATTGAGTGATAACACATCTCGTGAAATTTTGGTCGTTCCAAAGCATACATGGCGTGGAAAGAAACCTGTAATCTTACTTATATATAAAGCAAAAAGTCATTCAAACCATTGTTATCACTAATCGGAAAAACTACTTAATCGATCTGGCTAAAATGTTGCATATTTGTTCTTGACATTTTCTTAACTGTTTCAGTATAGTTATCATCTTAAAAAAATTAATTATCGAAGCAATGAATAAGCTATAAATTTCGCTAAAATACGCTAGCTTTTCACTTTAGTTAAGTAGGATCCACTAGGTAGCGTAGAAGTTTAATTGAAGCTACCTGCAATAGAAGTAAAAGATTACGTAAGAGATAAGCTTTTTGTTAGAATTCTTATGACAGCAATCACTTACATTTTCCAGATTTTTAAATAAATAAGTTAATACGTATTCTTATTCTGTAAAAATAGAAAATGAAGAGAGAAGTTCAGCTCCAAGACTTTTTTGCTCTGGTGATTGGCAATGGTGATGAAAAATAAACTGCATAGATTTCAAACATAAATTTTTCAATAAGACTTATTTTTTTCTGAGAAGTGTTAAAAATAAATGTCAAACTTTTAATTAAAAACGTTTTACACTTGATGTCATCCCACTACAGTGTTTCATTCAGTGAGTATCTAGTGAAGCCAAGACCAATAGTGCTGTAGTAAAGAAAGTCTCATTGTTCGCGTGTGATAGAAATGATTTGTAAGAAAGTGAACAAATGTTTAATAACCCACTCTGTTACTTTACAAGACTGATACAATAATCTTTGACATAAATAAGAACAGTAAAATTATTTAATTAAGTAATCAAAAATAAAGTCCCTTTGTCAAAAAAACAGTTTTGTTACGTTTATTGTACCAGGAGACTATTACTACCTACAATCCTTTTCGTGTATCCAAATTATTCTTTTACTACTAAATTCAACAATTTAGAATTTTTTTTATCTCCAAAAAATTTTAAACAGTAAAATTGAACTCAATTCTTTAAAGCATAAAACTATCAATACAGTAAATGCATACTTATTACCTTTTTTCATACAGAAAACAATTTTCTTTAGTCTCAGCTGTTTCTATGACTCCGTGTCTGTTAACAAATTTTAAGCGGATTTAATTTAAACAAAATAAAATCATACAAAGAAAATATGTAACTATTTTAATTATTCAAGAAAGAACAAGATTCTTATTCTTTATATAAAAAGGTTAAAAGGTATTAAACAGAAAATTGAACTTGTTAAGCAAAATAAGGTAACTGAAAAACTTTTTCTTATAACTAGTGAGGTAGAAGTTAAAAAAAAATTTTGGAGCTAAGAGAAGCCAACAGATAATTTAAATCTTACTTACATATAAAACAAAGTCGTTAAGACCGTTGGAATTGTTAACCATGACAACTACTCCACTGATCTTGCTGAAATTTGACATACTGATTCGTGACACTTCCTAGATGGTGTTAGCTAAATTCTTATCTTTAAAAATCAATAATAATAACAATAAATAAATTCAAAGTTTTGTAAAAATATGCTAGCTTTTCACGTTAAATAAGTAGGATTCGCTACGCCACGTAGAAGTAAAATTGAAGCTACCTGCTATAAAATTGAAGTCTTATTATTCTATGCTCGAGCAAAGCACAAAATACCACAGTCAATTACCGTCAGTGCCTAAAGCATAAAATAGGAAGTCGTAAAGCTGGGTATTTTGGCTACTGATAACTTATGGACAAGCAAACTACGTTGAACTTCATTACGAACCATGAGGATTGACGAGTGCCACTGATAAAACGGTGTTCTGAATGCTAACATCTCTAGCAAAATACCAAAAGACGTGCTTAGCCAGAGCACAATTTCCTCTAGCATTTTAGGATTTTATAGCCACTCTTCCAACCACCCTAAAACTACCAGAGCAAATTTTGCTACAACAGCTAGCCAAGAAAAATAATCCTGGAAAATTTGGGCATCAGGCTCAGCCTCCTTCTCAGTGATTTGTCCTAGCAGCACAGATATAAAAAAAGTATTCTCAGGCCTACTTCCCTGACTAACGAGAAGTGTTTGATGATCTGTGGAGCTACCTAAAGACGAGATATTTTTAGGCCTCTGGTGTACCTGCCTCCAGCACTGTCTCCACACACAGAGACTACAAGGGTAAGAGTCAAGCTACCTAGATCCAGCTCTTTGTTATCTTGAATGATAATAAAGAATAGCTAGATGTTTTGCCACTGGCCTTTTTCAGAGCCATTACAAGTATTTATGTTCTCTACTTAACCATCAATCTCATTGGGTCTTTTTAGAAACACTTACAGTTAAACAAAATTGTCAAAAAATACGTTTTCACTTCTATTTCCGGGAATGATTCGTCAACTACAAGACTGTATAAGGCTAGCCGATATTAAACCAAGTCTGTCATCCACTGACTGACGTCACGTAAGTAGTTGTTCATAGCAAGGCAGAGAACCTCGGTGATCAACAACTCTATACTACCCTCTCGACTCTAAACATTTAATCAGGAATCACCGATCCTCTTTAAAGTCTGCGCTGGGCAAACCTTACAGCTATGAAGAAAAAATAAATGTGAAAAAGCAGGACAGTCTCCACGGGCAAGCATCACAAACCAGTCTCCCCATCTTATATCGCCAAAACAACTGAGTCTGCAAAAAAAGATGCTGTCGACACCAACGTCTTCAACGTAGTATCATGAGGCGTTAGAAAAGAGCTCTTAAGCTAGCTCTAAAGCTTCAAAAGTTGTAATTTTCCTCTCAATCAGTCTGGTGCTACAACAACAGATCAAAGAAGATCACTCTGAGGTATGCAGGTAGTCACATTTGCTAGAAATTTCTGTCAAGAAATAGTTAAGTTTACTCGTCCTTTTTAGGGTGATTGTTCGTCAAACTATCCTGCCAAAAAATATGTGAGAACTTAAAAAAGTCGACAAAAGACAGCCTTTAGGGCTTATAAGAGTCCTAACGATGCCAAAAGTCGTGAGATGGAAAATTGGAAGAAAAACTTCAAGTTAAGTACTCCTTCTGCTCCAGTCATTCCTCTTATTGGCAACGTAAATCAGGGCTCACTTTACTTGCAACTTAGGAAAGTGAGACTTCCAGTTAATAATCCCAAGAAGTGACAGAGTTGTAGAGACAAGTTTCAGACTCTCGTAGTTCGTGATGAGTCCACAATGCTCGTAATAAAACTTTACTACTCAATGGATTCATACACCAGTGAACCTGCCAACTGCATGGGCACCGTTAAAGAGGCAGCAGGAAACTTTGGCACTGCGTGAAAAATACTCGTGTAATGCTACGATAATCAACTGCTCCGTTACAACACCTACGTCAAATTGCCATACTGGAGCATCCAGCTGCGTTAATGAAAACTGTAGATGATTCCATACAGCTAGTTCAGATGGTCACTGAGAGTCTAGTTACTTTCAAAGCTATTATAAATCCCGTTGCATAGTGTAATCCTCTCCTTATCTACTGTGTTATCAGTAAGCTACCGAACAGTACACATCTAGGCTAGGCCAGGGAGATCAAGATGGATAGGATCAGGTTTGCCCCTTACGCATTACTCTGGAAGCTTATCGAGAAACACATCAAGATCTTGGACCGCTTAGCCATTTAAAATCTAAAGATCTAGCAGGCGGTCAAGTCTGGCTTGTCACAGCCCAAGGAAAGACAGTCTAAGCTCACAAGTACCGCGACTTATGCGGCCACCAACACTAAATCAGATATGTCCCCTTTAGAAGTGACACCACTGTTTAACCAAGTATTGTACGGGTTTCTGTCTTGCGTTCTTGCAGGAGCTGGTCTCCAAGAGAAGAAACTTCGTACTCACTGTGCAATGGTTTTTCAATAGTCTAAGCCCAGCTCATCTCAACGGCCACTGTCAGTACATGTAGTGCTGTTGCATTTGTCAAAGTAAATATCACACCATCCTATACCAGGACAATCATTGAATTTCAAATTCAAATTTCTCAATGAAACTTGGTATCAGAGCCTGATCCGATCGGAGACACCACGTCTGGGACCACTACGTGTGCTACGGCCACAGGAAGCACCAGGCTAATAGCAATAGTCTCATTTACCAGGCTCAGGCCCTTCTCGACTCTTGCTCCAAGAAGTTTTATTAACATCTCACGCTACTCGAACTTTAAACGCCACAGTCAACCATGCTTGCATAGCCATTCGCGGAATTGGCAACGCAGCATCAGTCGCGAACAGTTGGGTGGCTCTCAACGTCAATTCCAAGGCTAATCCATCCTTCGATGTGCCGTTCAAAATTCTGAACTTGGAGAAGATGACTTCGTTACTTCCATCGGCGGCAGTCAAGATTAACCCCTGGTCTCTCCTCCAGAATTTAAAGTTAGTCAATCTTCACCACGACTATTCTGGACGCGTAGACTGCTTACTTGGCTACGTTTCATCTTTGCTGCTGCCTTGAAATCTGGTTTAATAGCCAGCCCGACGAGCTTGCCATCAGCCTTTTACACAGCGTTCGGCTAAGTGATTATTAGTGGAATTCTGGCACCATAACATAAGATAACCCCCACTCAATCCGTTACTCTTTCAGTGGATTGAGAGTTCTAAGCGGCCCTTCAGTATTTCTAAGAAATAGAAGAACCACCTTTACTTTGCAGGCTCTCCCCACTCAAACCATGATCTCCGGTGACATGAACCCTCGAGCCTGACAGAGCTGGAGCAGTGCTGGCCTATTTCCCCCTCTTAGAAGTTCAGTACTGACTTAGATGTGCTATGAAAGGGCGTTTTCCTAGCCACGACAAAAGATATCACTTTTTGTCAGAAGTAACCATCAGCCGCTTCTTACTTAACAGGATCATATAAAATTTGGCTTACGTGGGTCGCTTAAATAATTCTCTGACTATTCCAAAGCCCAGTATGCCACCATAATCAACTGTTACGAAGATTTCTGCATGAACAACCTATCTGTGGTGCATAATACAATGCCCAGCTCGAAAGCTAAAAAAAAGCACATTGCAAGCGTCGTCGGCTTTTTCCGCCACATATTTGGGCTTAATTCCTTCATGGATATTGACCACGTGATAAGAGTAACTGGTTGCCTGAAAAACTAGTCTCCAGCTAAATCGCATTACACGGCATTTTATCTCCTCGGGAGTTACTCATTTCGGGAGCTTGTGAAAGGCAACCATCAAGTCATACAAATTCTACTTAGAACGTGTCTCAGGAGAGTAGCTACTCACGTATAAGAAGTGAAAAAACTTTGACGATACAAGTGGAAACTTTCCTCAACTGATGACCAATAAACTTAATCATATCCAAGGAGGAGGATGCTGTACTGATAGTTTCAGGAAATTTTTTCATCGATATGGTGCTAATTTCATCCCTTAATACGGAGGAGAACGTCAACTCAGAAAGTATAAATATCAAGTGGTGGCATGTACACGCACTAAAAGATGCCTTTTAGGCACGGTGGAGCACTGAGTACTGGTCCCAGCTCTAAGAAAGAAGTAAATGGTGCAAGGAGGACCAAAACTCTCAGTTAAATAACATCATTCTCGTTAAAAAAAGGGCTAATGGGCTGGGTTGTAAGGATTGACGTTGCTGGCAATGGGTTAATAAGAGAAGCGCAAGTCAAAACAATCAACTCCATTTTGAAGCACCCTATTATCAAGCTAGTTATGCTATTAATCAACGAGAGATTTAACGAACTGAACAAGCAGGCTCATATTTTTGTGGTGGACGGTACTGCGGTGAAACACGATTAGAGATTCTGAATATTAACTTGTCTCTAGTTTTTCGTATACTGCATATTCAGCACACTTCTATTTTGTAGCCAATTTTTTCGTTAAGGTACACTTCACTTAAACTTAGCTAATATATTAGGTCTAATAAATTGTAAAGCGTGTATTGCAACGTTTAGTAGGTTGTATGTTAAGGCCATTTTTTTACGTTTGGAGCATTCGAGGGTTCATCAAAATTAATTATCGACTTTCATCAAATGTCAATCACGCCAGATACTCGTAAGTCCTGGTCATCTCAAGCAGTTGAGATTATGATTGCAAGGCACCTATACATATATGGCATTTAAATTATTCAATCACATCCTAATGACTGGAAGCGTCCTGATAAAAAACGGTCGATGGGTAAAGAAAAAGGTAATCGATCGTAGACAAAATGTTTTTTTGGCTATAGCAGAAAGAAAAAAGCAGAAGATTGCAGTGCTAGAAAGCTTGACGATGGAAACAGAATAGGTAACCTCAAAATCCTGAAACAACATATGATTTATGGTACCTGTCAATCTATTTTACTTTTATAAAGATAAGGAATGAGACGTAAACATTTACATTTGCAATGGACTATCTTATGTCGGAACTGTAACACGATAAATATTGTTAATAGTGGAAACAAACAGCAGAACGCCAAAGGCATATACTCCAAAAGAAATTTTGCTACTGTTCTTAGTCGTTAATTTCATTAGCATAATAAAGTCAAGAAGATCTTCAACGTTACCAAGTGGTGATAAATTGTGTCATTATTTACAGGTACTATCAACTCACGGCTTGGATGCACTGGTTTAAATGAAATTTTTTTTGTCTGCGTTCCAACTATATCTACGGATATATTTAAACGGTATAAAGGAAAAGTTGGTCCAGCAATTAAAGAAGCTGTAAAAAACATTTGCAAAAAAGTAGTCTGAGAAGAAAAGCAACTTGTTTTAAAACAGATCACAAAACTTCCTAAAGTTTCGTAAGAAATCCCGTAAAATTTTTTCTTGGCTTTTTTTTAAAATTTGTTCAATTTAAAATTTTTTAGTTGATTCCGATGATGCATTGATTAACACAAAAAATTAATGTAACTATAATATTAAGCAAAAATTTGATCTGTGCACATTTGTAATATTTTTTAAGATTTAATTTTATTAATTGAATACCAGAGTTTGTTATAAGATATAGCATATATCTGAAAATGTTTCTTTGTACAGACTATTTTGAAGCTACGTTATCTTTAACATAGACTACTACCTTAATAACGATGTGGACAAACTAACATACGTTAATTGTTGAGCACTGTGATACATCGTGTCCGATGGTTGCTTTTTAGGAACTTGTTTCTCACATTTGGCCATTTTTTCAATTAATAATCCTTCCATCATATTTTACGTCGTACATCCTAACATTTACAATCTTTAATCTTTAATTAAGTCTTTAATTTACCAAAATACTTCTAATTATGCTAGTGAAGATATTATTCTCATAATTATATCCTATAATGTGAGCTGGAGTAAAAGAGGCACTGGCAGAAGTTCGAACAGGTATCCAGTAATTATTGGATGATTTAGTAACAAAGTGTCGTATACTTCAAGAAATGTATCTAAATGTTCGAGTCGTTATTGGTAATTAAGATAACTCAACTATTGCTACGATTGTAATAAGGTTCTTATATTGAAATTCAAAAATAAGCTAATAACAGTTGTCTCATAATGAAATTTGCTAGAGAATGGTATAAATTATCTATCAGATTTAAGACATTTAAAAAAAAGGCATTAAAGTTTCATTCAGGAAACGTTTCTTGTACGCTATTGCTCAAAATAGAAAAAGTACGCTTAGTTTATCCAATAGCTTAAAAAATATTCATAAGAACTTTTTTAACAAGTACAAAAACTGTGGGGAATGGTGCAAACTAGCTGAAAATGTTAATGAGCAAACGATCGTTTTAAAAAACAAGTTTTTTTATGTCAAACTTCGAGAAGTTTTTTCAAATTATGACTTAAATTTGTCTAAGTTTAGTATTGCTGCTTCAAGCCAAGCAAATGAAAGTTTCAATTTTATAATGGCGGGAAAGACTCCCAAAGAAAAACGTCACAGCAAAAGCGAATTAGCTGATTATAGAGTTGCTCATGCAGTCCTTTTAAAAAATAATAAAAATAGAGATTTATTTACTGTAAAGAAAAATCTTAGCTTAAAGCAGGCGTCACTTATGACTTTATATCTCATGAAAGTGGACAAACTTAGGAAAAATGTAACCAATGCAAAGAATTTGAATCAGGTCATGTTAAGACTTCAATAATTTTCTGGACGGAAAAATTTTGCGTAACACCAGAAAAAGAAAAGAAGGTGTCACACACTTAACCAACTATGGTATAAACACTACTAAGGATTTTTTAATTGTTCCACATGAAAAATTTTTTAATTCTCGGAACTATAAATTTATTAACTTCAATTTAGAGATGACTGGCCTTAAATTTTCTCATAATATGCTACAAATCACTGCAGTCTGTAAAGATTTTAAATTTATTGTATATAATCTACTAAATCAATTAATTCCTGCTCAAGCGACTAACGTAAATAGCTTATTTTTAGTCAATGATGAGGTATACTATAAAAACAACTAAGAACACTGGATAAGTCTTCACGATACTTGACTTGCATTTGCAGAATTGTCTCAGACTTTTGTGTTTTAGTTGCACACAATAATAAAAGATTTGACTTTCCACGCTGAATCACTGCTGTGCTAGACTCAGAATAACCAAAATATTTTTTAGCTGATGAACAAAGCTCAGAGACTGTGTTGGTTCTTAAAAAATTACTTCCAAATTGAAAAGTGCCAAGAAGCCGTTTTTCGAATAAATTAACAGTTAAAAATGATCCTAATTTTGACAAGGTATTATTAAATGTTAATATACTGCAAGATCCTGTTTATATTATAACGATGAAAGCTGCGTTACTATTCTTTAGTAGATCTTTTTCTAAAATGACTTCTCGAGAATAAGAACCATAATATTTCTAGCATTGACTTCAGTTCATGGAAAACAATTATATCAAGAGACATTATTAGAATAATAGCCCTGGCAGATTTCACTGCAAAAAGTTAAAGTATTATTTATAAATTTGAACGTAAAGATAGAACATCAAGTAAGTTTTCTGAAAAATCAAAAATTACAAAAAAGCCGATTGTGGCCAAAGATCAAAAAAGAAAAAGAAAAAATTATAACTTTCTTGGAAACTCATTAAAATATTGGTACGAGTACTTTTTGTTAGGTAGTTGTAGTAGATTATTTTTTATTTAAGTCTCAATCTAAAGCAAAACTGTTTTTATACTATATGTAAAAAAGTTAATCAGAGTTAATAAAACAAATTTAGATTCTAAAAAAATATCATTTTTATTTGCTTCTGATCTCTGATTCTTACACATCAGTATTTCCACTGAAGAGAGTAACGAGATTGACATTAAACATAAGTATAACTGTCCCTGTGTAGAATGTATTAAGTTATTAAATGTACAAGGAAATTTGGATATAATCTAACAAACGTTATAATCCCCCAAGAAGTTTTGGACATCGTGTCGCTTCGTCCGAACCTTAACATACCCTGGTATAGAATTTTGCTTGCTTAAGCTGATATACACCAATCGTTAGCCTGTCGAGGTCATTTATTTTCAGACGATGAAGATCAGCCAGTGATGTTGCTTCTATATTCTACCAAATCAACTTTTTTTTAGTCTAACCGTTGTAATAAACAACGTTTTGTAATTCATTTTTTTATCCAAAGCAAGCATTTAGATGGCAATGGTGACATCATCATGGCATGTCATCAACACTCTTTGTCGTTTGTAAGCATTACAAATGGCTACGACAATTCTTACGTATTTGAGAGCTAGGCATGTATTGAAAAAGCATTTTCCATTGTTTTAGTAAACCGGTTACGAAATCAACAACCTAAGGAGATGCTCTCTGCTGTATTAAGTTGCTTAGATCACTGACATCATTACTTTTTCCATTAGCAAAAAAAGGCCCATATATTTCTAAAATAAAACCGTTGTGCTAATCAACATCAAAAAATCAGCAACGAAGTTTCTTTATCCAAAATGATCTACCATTGGAATAACCAGTGGTTGACCCTTATGAATAGAGAAATTCCACTGTTGAAACAGGTTGTTACTACTTTTATTATGTACATATATGTCCCATCCACAAAAATGATGGCTACATCTTCACCATTTGCAAACAAAAATTTAGCTTAGTCTCTTGTATGATGTTCTATAACGTATTCTCTACTGATGTGATCCAAGCCAAGATAAAATGAGTCAAACTCATTCATTAGAGGTGCTCTCTCAGATTTCATTACTTAACTTACGTACCTTTATGACATTCAAGTAAGTGTCAAAAGTGTAGAGTGCAAAAGACTAGTTCTGAGTTTCATTAAAAATTATTACAAGACAAGCTCGTGAGCTTCTATTATCTGTATTTCACATAGACCCCCTTACATAGCCGAAAAGATCATCAAAGTTTGATAAAGTTATACCTGTTAATCTAATAAAGTCAGAATTGCTCATTGCACCAGCAACGTTAAGTTTTAGCGATCTTTTTTTAGTAAAACACCTAAGATCATTAAGAAAATCAGTGATCTCTGGGTTAGTTAAGGTTGTCGTATTTGAAACTGTTGGTACCCTTGATTCTTTATTTTCTTTACTGATCTTTCTTTTTAGATATCATTTACACAATTTTAGCTTCCCATGAATAATTATGCCTTAGTTATACGCATTTTTGCTTAAAGTTGTATAACGACAGGCTTTTGTTTAGCATGACAAATAAGGTAACGACTTTTTGCTTTACTGGTTCTTTTAAATAGCAGAGTAATATTTTGATTGAAGTCCACTGTTTCACTTGTAATATTTGACTTAAGATTGACCAAGTTTCCCATTAATACTGAGCTGCAGTCGTTTGATGACGACGCATGCAGGCTCACTTTCCCACCCTGTCCAGCCATCAGTTCTGAAGTTTCGAATTTCTGTCCCGTAACACTTTTACGTGTGGTTGTTAAGATGGCACGATCGCCATAAGCCAGAGACTCTGGCAGATAGTAGGACAACTTCAATGCTCACCGTCACTACGTGAAGGTGCCCTAGATGTAACCACATGTTAAACAGCATATTAATGAAAAATTGTGAACCCTTTAAATCCAACAATCAAATTTTGTGAGGTTTTAAAATAAAACTTTTATGGCCACGTATACAGTAATTTAAAGTGGAGGGTAAGAACATAGCAACGAAAACAAGTATAATATAATAATATAAATAATCATATTAAAAACGTTATGTGCAATATCAATAAATGCAGTTGACAATGTCCAGGAGAGACGAGAAACTGATGAATTCATTAAGTGAGCTTTCGACCTCTTAAAAATGGTGGTAGGAGAATACTAGCAGTGTATTTGATTTGCAGAAAAATTTTTTGATACTTATATTCGTTTCTAGTGACCCCAAAAACATACTAATACACATACGCCTTGATTTCATACAAAAATTAAAAATTTTACACCTTCCAAGGTCGTGGTTAGGGGGTGCTAGAGATAAAATGGTCAATTTTAATCATTTCTGATAGTCACATTCGTTTTCAGTGACCCCAAAAAATGGGGATGCATACACACACTCACAAGTAAACCTACTTAAGTGTCACCCACCGATTTTTTTAAAATTTTGCATAGTGGTAGAGAATCAAAAAATAAATGACAAATGTTCTTTTATCGTCAGAGAACGGTTCCTAGGGGTTCAAATCTTTCCTTAAGTCTTAACCCCCAAAACTCATTTTCTGTTATATTTTCTTTTCAACTTAATATTTAAAAAAAAATTATATGGAAATTGTTTCCATCCAAAAATACTTATAACTAAAGAAAAATTCTACAGTCAGGGTTGCATCTTCTATATTTTGGGGGTTGAAACTATGTTTTTTATAGTAAGTTTTTTTCCGAAAACTCTGAAATTCGTTGTAAACAAAACAAAAAAATATTTTTGCATGTTACATAACATGTGCAGTTAACCAATATTTGTATTTTTCTTAAAACATCCCTTGGGGTACACTAAGTCTTTTAAAAATAAACTACTTAATCTGCTTAGGAAAACAACATGTTAAGCATAAAAATTGGTATACCACGGGTTTCCAGGTCGCTGATTGCGTATTTGTTGTCAGATATTGGAAATTAAAAATAATAAATCCAATATTTCAAAAGAATGATAAGAATGTAACACATAAAGGGCAGCGAGTGATTAGAAATTATAATTTTTTACTGATTTTTATACTTTTCAATAGTTTATTTATGAATTCTCTTGGTAAGTACAANCATTCCCCGGTAACGTTATACCCAAAGTGCCCCGTATAGCAGTTAATACTTTTTCCCTGATCAAATAACCGCCATGCGCCAGTGACTCACCCACGAACAGCCAGTAGGGTACCCCCAAAGAGCGACTCTTGACCTTCGATGCCAAGAGACTCCTGGTCCTGGATATCGGCTCTAGCTTCAGTCCTCTCACCAACTCCCACAGCCACTCGATCGCACCCAGCCAGCCAAGACCTTGAAGCTTACTTTCCGGTCATAAGACCCTTATCCTTACTTCAAAATAAGAACACATCCAATTCTTGTCTTTTATTTTCTTGACGAAACTAATGTCCGCTGAAAAAAGCATTGGCACAAAAATTGTCTAGGTGCTATGGACGATCCCGTTGCCAAAGAAACTCCTATGATAAAAAAAACTTTATCTGTATAAATTGTCCTTCAAAACATAATAACAAGAATGTTTTTTCTAAATCTGCTTCAAATAATTTCTACTAAAATATGTAGTTAAAATTATAAAAAATGTTTTTCAACAAAACAGAAAATGTTTGAATAATTTAATTTATTTAAATTGTAAGTAAAGAAGGTAAATTCTAACTTTAGATGGAAATCCAGTAGTTCTCCGCAAAAATTTACCAAATTTAAAAGAATGCGTTTTTGCGGATTTTTGCTGCACGTTGAATAATCATTATTTAACGTTGTGACAGGCAACCAGTGCTGAAAACGCTCATTGAACCTTATTCTTTAATGATACAATAATAATTACCTGCTGAGTATTTCTTATTTGTATCCAGTAAGCCTCAAACTTACGGGGTTTTATACGTATTTAATAAAACGTGTATAACCAGGCGTTTAGTTCATTATAAATAAAAATGTAAGTTATACGTATTGTTTGCACTTAAAAACTCCGTACGATCGAAGTTTAAAGCTTACAAATTAAATATATTTAGCAGGTCATAGTTGACGTAAGTATTGTTAATGACAAGGTTCGACAATTGGGATTGTGCATGAAAAAAATTTTTTTTTTTCCGTCTTGTAGAGTTTTGAAAAAATAGCCAACACGTGTTTTTTCTTTTTTCAACAAAATAAAGTTGTTAAAAGTATAGTACCTTAAGGTCATAGTTTTTCAAAAGTTACAGAAAATGCCATACATATGTGACATTGTAAAGTATACATTACACATGTATATTTTGTGATAAATTACAAAAGAAATAAATTGTGTAACATCCAAATAGATTAAAAACTTTTCAAGATACAGCGATTTTAAAAAAGAAGCAGACGTTGACCTTACCTTAAATAACACGGAAATGGCTAAATGAAATTCGTTCAAAATGTAACTGTATCAACATAATATCAAATCCAGGTGTTCCTGGGAATTTAAAGAAAAAAAATTTAGTTTTACTGAAGTTATCGTGTAAAAACGGAAGAACTATGTTATTTACTGTGAACATTTTCACATACACAGGAAATATATCTATAGCTATGAACAACAGAAGAGCTTTAAGGTGTTATATGTTTTTAAGCTTTCATTTTTTATGGAAAAGAAAAATACGTGTCAATTATTTTTTTAAACTCAACAAGACGGACAAAATATAATTCTTCATGCAAAATGCTTATAACATCACATAACTAGCAGTTTGCTCTCAAAACGTTGAGTAACTATTGCTTAATATGCAGCTAAAATTTTCGAAAAAAGTTTTTTTTTTTAAACTGGGGCAATAGTTTGCAGGAAATCAACGATTTAAAAAAAAAGTTGAATAAGATCTTTTTTACTTCAGATAAACTGAGGGATCGAAAAACATTTATATTTTATTAAAAAACTAAAATTTTTATATTGTTAACAAAATATGTTAAAAAAAACTTTTCTAATACAATATGAAAAAAACCCTTATTATTTGTTTTCAAGGAGGGGGGATATTCATAGTAACACTTTTAATTTTGAAGAGCTCTTTTTTCCACCAAATCTACCTTGGCTTAGTAATCGAAATTTATTGTATTAACGTGGTGTCAGTTTTGCTACATGGTACGTACAAAAAAGAATTTTGTTTTTAAATTCCTTCTTTTATACTTTCATTAGATGCCATTATCGGATATACAAATGACATTAAAATAAGCACTGTCAAAACTTACTAGATAAAAAAAATTTTTACTATCGAAAAAAAATTACTTTTACTACTACCATGTACCTAAACTAACACCACGATAAAAGCATGAAAGTAAATCCATATGCCAAGGCCTTAGTAGCTGTCTATAAGGTATTTTTACTTCTGACGTCATCATGCCAAATGGCAAGAGCTGGGGGACAAAGATTGATTTCACACAATAAGTTTAATCGCGACTTTTAAATTTATTGCGATATTTCAGTTACTCGATTTGATTATAAAAACTTCTCCTTTTTACGAGCTATCCAATGGGTATCAGATATACGATATTTTTTCATTATAAATAAGTAAAATTATACTTGAACTCAATCTGCTCATCAGATTAATCGTTGTAGGTCAGCTAATAATCAACACAGTAATTGTCTACATCATCTTTAACTGCAACAGATTCAGGTACTGCAATGCAATTGTTAAAGAATAAATTATCGTAAATATCAAAAAATACTTGACAATCGACCACACCTTTCATTAAACTTTCTAGGTAAAGAGGAAATAAAATTTTTTGTAACAGATTTTACATCAAAAATTGGATCCTTAAAGTTTGTAGCGTTGTAACCAGCCAGCTTAGTGCACGCACACCACTAGCCTGTGTACAATGCTACGTGAATACAACTGTGCAGCTTCGGCCTCTTTGAAGTGACCATCATTCCCCGGTAACGTTATACCCAAAGTGCCCCGTATAGCAGTTAATACTTTTTCCCTGATCAAATAACCGCCATGCGCCAGTGACTCACCCACAAAAAGCCAGTAGGGTACCCCCAAAGAGCTACTCTTGACCTTCGATGCCAAGAGACTCCTGGTCCTGGATATCGACTCTAGCTTCAGTCCTCTCACCAACTCCCACAGCCACTCGATCGCACCCAGCCAGCCAAGACCTTGAAGCTTACTTTCCGGTCATAAGACCCTTAAAAGAAAACCCACACAAATTGGGAGCCACACAGTAAGCATTTGATGCTGCTCCAAATCTCTCGTATTGTTGAACCATGATAAAATTAATGGAACGAGAGATAGCGGAAGATCGACCTGCCCTTTTTCAGCTACTTCTCTTTGCTCGATGCCCCGGAAAAATCGCTACCAACAATCCTTGATTGATCATCTACCGTTGATCAACGATTGCTTATTAGCTATTCATGCACCAGTACCCTCTTTTATTTATTTAATCATCCCTTTACCCTTATTGGCATAATAGTTTGACCGGAAAATCATACCAGCGCCTCCACCGGTTTGGTCCTTACGTTCCAGACCGTTCCACTCCCTTAAGAGTGGAGGCACTGTCATGAGCAATATACCCGCCACCGGCCAACAAGCCACACCTCCCATGCCTGAGTCGACGTCAGAAGTGAGAATACCTTAGTAGGTACTATTCTTTATAAATTATTATATTTTAATTCCGTACTTATTTATTTTAAGCTCAGGAAAACATACCTTTACATACACTAATGTAATTGTAAATAAATACAAGTTTTTTAAATTCTCTGTTTCATATTTTATGTTAAATGTTTTTTTTGTTTTGATTCAACTTACCTGTCATACAGTTATGTGTTTTAAAGAATCAAGAGAAATATTGGTACACATTTATCTCTTCATTGTTCAATTAAGTAAAAAACATGAAATTTAATTGTAAATTTTTAATTTATAGCTACGTACATAATGTTTATAAATCCGAGAAATACTTTGAACGTACTAAATTAAAACTTACGACGAACTCGCAGCGTCGAGCACACTCATGGGGATCCCTGGCTATTGTAAGGGCACTTAGGCCAAAATTTATGCACGCACGCTTGGCGAGCAGCGCTGACGTGACTCAGACATGGGAGGTGTGACTTGTTGGCCGGTGGCGGGTATATTGCTCATGACAGTGCCTCCACTCTTAAGGGAGTGAAACGTTCTGGAACGTAAGGACCAAACCGGTGGAGGCACTGGTATGATTTGCTGGTCAAACTGTTATGCCAATAAGGGTGAAGGGATAATTAAATAAATAAAAGAGGGCACTGGTGCATAAATAGCTAATAAGCAATCGTTGATACACGGGAGATGATCAATCAAGGATTGTTGGTAGCGATTTTTCCGGGGCATCGAGCAAAGAGAAGTAGCTGAAAAAAGGCAGGTCGATTTTCCGCTATCTCTCGTTACATTCATTTTATCATGGTTCAACAACACGAGAGATTTAGAGCAGCATCAAATGCTTACTGTGTGGCTCCCAATTTGTGTAAGTTTTCTTTTAAGGGTCTTATGACCGGAAAGTAAGCTTCAAGGTCTTGGCTGGCTGGGTGCGATCGAGTGGCTGTGGGAGTTGGTGAGAGGACTGAAGCTAGAGCCGATATCCAGGACCAGGAGTCTCTTGGCATCGAAGGTCAAGAGTCGCTCTTTGGGGGTACCCTACTGGCTGTTCGTGGGTGAGTCACTGGCGCATGGCGGTTATTTGATCAGGGAAAAAGTATTAACTGCTATACGGGGCACTTTGGGTATAACGTTACCGGGGAATGATGGTCACTTCAAAGAGGCCGAAGCTGCTCAGTTGTATTCACGTAGCATTGTACACAGGCTAGTGGTGTGCGTGCACTAAGCTGGCTGGTTACAACGCTACAAACTTTAAGGATCCAATTTTTGATGTAAAATCTGTTACAAAAAATTTTATTTCCTCTTTACCTAGAAAGTTTAATGAAAGGTGTGGTCGATTGTCAAGTATTTTTTGATATTTACGATGATTTATTCTTTAACAATTGCAGTGCAGTACCTGAATCTGTTGCAGTTGAAGATGATGAAGACAATTACTGTGTTGATTATAAGATGACCTACAACGATAAATCTGATGAACAGATTGAGTTCGAGTTTAAAAAAAAAGCAGTACACTTATGAAATTCAGGAAAATAAAGGTGAAGAAGGTTTGAGTCAGTTTAACAAAAAATTCGAGAAAGTTTTAAATAAGAGAACATTGTATAGATAAAAAAAACAATGTAACGAGGGTGGTGAAAGATTTGATAAATTGTATTATGTATCACACAACATTTTGAAAAAGTTTAATGCAGCATCTGACAAACCTATCGCTATACATGATATCGATTTAAGTCAATGGGCTGTAAAAGCCAGAGAATATGTTAGGTTATCTGCTGATTTATTTAAAACATCTTGAAAATGATTGCATACATTTAAAATACAACATAAAAATGTATCTAGAAGAATTAATGAGTTCGTGACACAAAAACAACTCATTAATAAATCCAAACATCCCCCTTTACACCTTTTTCTTAAATCGTTGTATTCAACTGTTTTTTAAGCCCATCCCATATTAAGAAAAAAATACAATTTTTTATTAAGTTCAGCTTTTTTTATATTAAAGAATTCTCTGCTCTATCGTACCATGAGTATATCATTATTTATGTTAACTTTTATAGACTTTAAAAAAAAGAACTGAACAACTTTTTATCCACTTTTCTTTATCGATTATGAGACTAATAAATAGATATACTGATTTTTTGTTGTTGTCATTATTTACTTTTTAGTATAGAAATTGTTTTATTTAACACATATGATAATTCATTACCTCATAGGTATACAACGTTGTATACACACACACATGTTTAATAACTTACAGTTCCTATACAGTGCTGTAATAATAACAATCGTAAATGTTTTCGCTAATCAATCTTGTGCACAACCTTTAAGAGGTCGTTTGAAGAAGAATACGTAACGATATTTCATTTACGTCCTTTTCTATACTGTACCTGTATATTTACTATGTATATGCATAATATGTAGATAAAATCTATCTAAGTACATATTTGTCAAGTGATACAGTTATTTTTAGTGAATAGTCTTATGTCACTAAATTATTTTAGTAAAATTGCTTACGACATCAGTCTTCATTGAAAGATGGTAACAAAAAAAAAAAACTGCTTAAATTTTCGAATCAATTTCAAGTACTAGAAATTGGGGTAAGCTCGTAGAGTGCGTAGGGGTGGGGCCTATATACATCACACTGAATGATATAGCTAAAGAAAAGTTAGAAACATATTTTTACTGTAATAAAGAAAGTTATTAACATCTGTTAAACAATTTACTTAAAATAACGTTTGATTGCAATCATTTATGTTTGAAGTATAGCACAACCAGTACAATAAATTAGTCAGACATGTATAACGGCTCATCTTAAAAAATACGGTGTCTGAGACTTTGATACATACAAAATCATCTTCAATGACTTTAATATTTAATATTTAAACGAAACCACTAAATAAAGAGTCATATAATTAGTAAGCTACAAATCATATTGTATATTGATACGTAGTGCGTTATTTTACAAGTAATATATTTTCTAAATGGTACACTCTAAGCCCCACAACCTCTATTTATTTGAACGAAAAATAATTAAAAATTTTAAAAGCATAAGCCATTGACTTAGGTGAAATAAAATACCAGAGTACGATTTTGTGATTTTGAAAACATTATCTTCTATCACAAAGAGAACTCCCAAGATTAACTACATGGCTTCTGGCTCCTGTTATACACCTGACAAAGTATTAGTATATATGTCAAGGTTTCGTAATATAAAAGACATAAATTATAATTAATTTTGCTCAAAATAAGAATAAATATTAATATATTAATGTTATACTTTGTCAAATAACGAAAAATCTCGATGACATACTATACGGTCAATCAGGAAGTTAAATTGTATCATCGTAGTTCACAATACTGGTCTACAGAACTGATGCCAGATGGGATGGCATTCCCCACAAAGCAGAGTTCAGTACTCTAGAGATCCGCAAGCTATAGGCTGGCACAACTAGAGTATAGCTCGAAATAGTCTCTATCCCAGTTCCCCTACTTCTATACTCTACCTCTCCATGTGATGTGCATGGTTACCCCAAGCCCATTTTTCAGCTTATATATTACATCTGCTCCCCCTCATTCATATGACGTCGTAGCCAAGTAGGCTGTGTAACTTATACTTATGCTGGTCAGACCTTCGAATCTCATCTACCTTTTTTTTCCTCACAGCTACTATTTAAGTACAGTCATTTAAGTAAATTTATACTCACAAAAACTACATTGACAATGAATTCTTATTTAGGTTTTATGAATTGAGGGCTCCGAAGAGAAAAGGATGAGCTTATTGTGTCCAAAAAAACGAACGATACTAGCTGCATTTTATTTAACACTAAAAATAACTTCAAATAAAAAATCAGTCAGCTTTAGTGAGCTCTGATAAACAGTACCAAAATATGACAATTCCTCTTTTTCTAGATAGTCATGGTATTAATTGATGAACTAGCTCCTTTAACCAAATAACCTGGCAAGTGCGTGTGTATTACAGTTGTAAGTAGGTATAACGTTAACTAATAAACAAGCACGTTTAAGGAAATTATTAGATACGCCCAAGTCCTGTTCATCCTAACTTATTACAATGTTAATAAATTAATTTCAGCTTATAACACAATGCCTCATTAGATTTTAGTCTTTTTATCTCAAATAAACTAAAATATCAATGAATAAACTAACACTGTTGCTCACACTATTAACGAAATAATCCAGTACCCTTAAGGCTTCCCTATCTCAGTTTCTTGTGATCAACAAAACACTCCAATGCGCTCTTGACTTCTCCATTTTAATTTATTCTGGTGTTAGTTAATGAACATATGCTTATAATTGAAGAACCTAGTACGAGCTAGTCTTCTCTTTTGTAATATATTAAATGTTAATTAATAATCAAACGCATCATCGAAATAATCATGTTTGCTAGAGTTCTTTTTTGGTGTATTACAAATAATAATAATTATTATTGACTGAAGGATTTCAATTTTACTGCCACCATGCTTACTTATTTACATATAAAATTTTTTTTGTATGGATAATTTCTAACGTAAACACCGTAATCTATTAACGTCTTAATGTTCTAAGAAGTTAGTAATGTTCATTATTATTAAGTGATGACTTGCGTACATAAATAAATTTTGGAGTAAGGATTAAATATAATCTAATAATTCCATTTATATACACACAATTGTTCATAAAATGATATTTAATGAAACCCCTTACACATACTTTTGCGAGTAATAAGAAAAGTTAGAGAAGTGGTAAGAAGTTGTTTGTGCAGGAGCTTATGAGAGAGAAAAATATTTTAGAAAAAAGATTAAAATTAATTAATGGTCAAACACAAAATTACCGTAATTTGCACGAATTGAATACTAAATTGTCGGAAAGTAAGATTAGTAATTTTAAAGCAGAAGCCAACAAACAGTTTAACAATTGAATTATCTTCTTAGAAAAGAAACTCTCAGGATTAAAAGAAAAAAGTAATAATAAAAAGTCTGGAAATTCACTAATAATTTACTAATAATTTAAAACTTATTATGATGTCCCCTTGTCTTATTCATCACTCATAGGAACATAAATTGTGCGTTGCACATTTAGAACACTTATATGGGTGTAATAATTTTATTCACCACATTAGGTCGCAGGGCATATATTTTTAGGAATGTATAACCATAGTAAATAGAAAAAAAATAAGGTACAGACAAATTGACTTTAGGAAAACCAGTGTTAGGTCTGTTGAATTACTTTCAGATGCCTCGATATATCGGCGTGTATCAGTATACAGTGTGAAAGAAAAATTCTCACTCTTAAATTTAATCAGAGAGACTTTATCTATAACGGACTCTTGGCTATAACAAACCATTCAGTATATGTGTACATGTACTTCTATACATAATACACGAAATCTGCACCCCTAGCGTATTTATACAAAATGAATTCATATAAGACCCATGCAGAGTAAACAAACAGGACCAAACATCTTGTATGAGCAAACATTTGAGTACTGTATTGATACAAACAGTATAATTGGCATTACTGCATCAGCGCCTCCATTGTCACATACTTGCATAAATGCGTAGAAATACAAACACAAATTCATACACTGTTAACAATACGTATGCTAGTCAGTGACCGAGAGTAGATACAGTGATAGCATATTTGAGTGCGCTAGAAGGCAAATACTTTCATTCAACGCAGAGAGAGGGTTTTTAATCAAGCCCTACATTACGGTGGTGTAGCAATTAGGATATATAGCTGCACAGGCCACATGAAAAATCTCTGGATCATTTGCTTGGTCCCTTGCTTGAAGCAAATTATATTATACAATCGTGCTTGATTACACTCTCTTACTTTAGTTTCTGGGCATACACATAGAAGACTTATCGTTGCGTCAGCAGACGTATACCTCTAAAATTTAAAGCAAATTCATTGCACATACATGCGCCAAACAAATGCTCATACATATAGAGACATATACATAAACATAAACAGACACACATAAATATTTCATTAATTCTTTATTATTTGTGTCTTCTGCGATAAATGTCAAGGACTTAATAAAATATTTTACAGAAACAAATAAACAAAACTAAATTAAAGTATAATTTTTTTCATTACATACACGTATAATAACATAGGATGAAAATAAATTTAAAAAAAAGGAAAAAATGAACGAAAAGCAATTTATACAACTAAAAAAATAGTCAATAAAAACGATAACGTCGATATGACAGTAGCTAAAGCACTGTAAGAGTCTCTCAATGCCATCTTCTCGTTTCAGCATGCGATTAAATCCATTCCTATATTCGATGGAAAAAATATTTCACTCAAAGATTATAAACAATATGTCAGAAACGAAGATAGCTGGATCAGAGATGATCAAAAGGATTTATAAAAAAGAGCAGACTTATAAAGAAGAGCTTCCATAAGCGTAAGTGGCCAAGATTTCGAAAACCTAGAAGCATGTATAATCCATTCCAGTAACAGATATGCGAAAGGAAAAACCGTTGCTTATTATTATACTCAGCTGCAGAAAGTGCGCCAACGACAAGGCCAAGTAGTTAGTGAAGATTATAATTATGTCAATCTACTGCTAAGCAGCGTTGAAAAGGCCTTGATGGAAGATAAGCGCAATACATACAATGCGAAAGAACCTGCTTCTCTAGCCAACGCCTTCAATTATGCGTTGAGATTGGAGAGTTGAATAAGAGCGGGTATAATTCTAGATACAAAATACCAAGAACTTCGTGGTGATTTAAAAAAAATTTTAATAACTCATATTAACAGTGAAATAAGTACCCTGATCAGAAATTCTTATGACATTAAATAGTACACGTTAATGAACAACATATTAACAATTAGAATTATCACGCTGATAGGCAGTATAATAACCATCAAAACAATAATAGTAACTGACAGAATTACCGTGGAAATTATTAGAATCTGGGAAAGGATCAGAATTTCCAAAATCAGACGAGGAACTCTAAATATTATAAGAATAATTTTCGACGATAGTAATGAAATTCCTAACGATTATTACACTCATAGGAATACTAACTTAAATCGTAGGAATTATCAAAGATACCAAGGAAGAGGTCAGAATTTTAATAGATACCCTCGAAATAATAATTATAATGACTATATCTAACGAAGTTTCAATCCTAAAAATCAGAATCAGAATTTTTTAAATCAGTAATAACCAGATGACCGTTTGCCACATTATTTAAATTCTCAGGCAGCTCACCCCAATTGGCGTTCAGAGACGAGTCTTTTAGATTGTTCTAAAAGAACTTGATAGCCATGGAAATTCAGGATGGAGGAAAGTAGTTGATTTCCGAGAACTTAATAAAGTGAGCATTGGTGACGTATATCCATTGCCTAAAATCGCTGATATTATGGACCAGCTTAGAGCATCCACATCTCTTTCAGTTTTTGATTTAGCAAGTTGATTTCAACAAATTTTTATGGCTGAACATGATAAGTATAATACAGCACTTAAGATGCCGTATGGATATTACCAATACAAACTGATGCCTGAAGCTTTGAAAAATGCACCTACCAAGCTCCAGCGGCTAATGGATCTCTTATTTAGAGGTTTGTTAAATGTTAAAACGTTAGAGTATTAAGATGATATTATTATCCACGAAAAAAATCTAGTAGATCATGACGATAAAGTTAGGTTATTTTTCAACCGGTTAGGATAAGTGAATCTAATACATTAGCCAGATAAAGTTTAGTTGGTCTTCAAAAACATCGCTCACTGGTTTAAAATGGCACTGCTAGGGTCAAAACTATTTCTCTCCTCCAGTTATAGCTCTTAAAATGAAAAAAAAATTGCTGGTTACTTCTAATTGTATGAAAAACAAAGTATGCTACCGGTTTTTAGTTTACGACCAACTGTAATGCAGCATAACCGCCATAAATGTGAGATAACAAAAAAAATGGCATAAAATTTGTCTTATACACGAAAAAAAGTATATTCGTGTCTACTTATCTGTACAAATTTTTCTTTTTCCTAAATTCTAAGGTTTTGAGCTTTAATTTAAGCTTTGAAATGTTGAAAAATATTCGTTAGAACATAAGTTGTTGATTTTTTAACCATACGGTCAATCGAAACTTTAAGGAAAAATCTTTCAAAAATTATATATTTTGCTGTAGCTTAATTTTAATGGTCATTCATTTTATGCTTAAGAATAACTAATAGAGTACTTAAGAACATCGTCAAATTATAATGTAATTACATAAAAATATTAGATACATAAAAAGTTATATTCAATTTTGTTGTGGTCAATGAGAATTTATTTTTTTTTAATTTGGAGAAATGCTTTACTCAAACCAATTTTTAGGGCTACATTATTTGTTAAAAGAGCTTGTGAATCAGCCTTCATTCAAGTCTTGGTACATGCACAGTTAAGTAGTATTAGACTGCTATGTTTTGGTGTTTTGCAGAGTAGAGTAGGCCGTTTCTTTAAGTTTTCAGTTTTCAGTTCATTTTAGTTGGAGCATTTCTCAAAAAGTAAACAAAAGGTTTTTAGCTTTAAGATAAGTGCTTTGCATCTGCTTGATAAAGGGCATAATCAAAATAAAAGCTTATTTTTTAAAATGCCGATATAATTGTAAAAACGTTCCTATATCAAGTAATAGAAGAACTTAGTGTATATACTACATGGATACATAGATACATATAAGTGTACATAAATACGTTCATTGATATGTAAGTATGTAAGGAGCATTTAAATATAATTTTTGTCAATGATTTAAATTATAATCTTGAAAAGAATACAGATTAGGCTTATGTCAACCCTTTAAAATAAAAATTTGTTCATTTGCCCATCCAAAAAGCCGTTTCTTTTCATATTTATATGAGTTATCAATAATATATAAAAAAGTAATACTACTACATGATTCTGTTTCATAAAAGTTTCAACAAATATTTAATGTTACACATAACAGCACTGTATATGAATCGATGTAATCGTATGTTCCTTAAAAAAAATAAGACAACAATTTGAGAAACGATTTCGTCCTCATACAAACACTCAATCAATAACGAATAATGTAGCACTAAAAATTGATTTGTGTAAAGCATTTCTCCGAATTTTAAAAAAATGAATTTTTATTAAACACAACTCGGTTGTGTTTCAACAAACTAAGATTTTAAGCACTTTATAATTCTTTATTGGTTATTCCCGAACATGCTAATTTAAGATTTATGTACAAAATTCCAAAAAAAAGATCGCAGTTGAGGAAATCTTAATTTCATAGATTTTTTCTCACAATTCACTCAAAAAATTAATTTACAACAAAACTCGATTAAAAGCTTTTTCCGAATATGTTATTTCTGATTTCTAGATCTCACTCGAGTTTATACTTAGATTAGATTAAAAGAGCATTTGCTATGCTTTTCTCTAAAAATTTTTAAAAAGAATTAAACATAATCACCCATAACTCTTTATTTCTTTAATTTTTTAATTTAATTACAATTTGATTTTTAGATTTCTTGAGTACTTTATTGGTAATTCTTAAGCATAAAATGTGTGACCATTAAAATTGAGTTATGGCAGAAAATATGATTTTTTTAAAGGTTTTTCTTAAAATTTTAATTAACTGTATGGTTAAAAAATCAGTAACGTATGTTCTAACAATAATATTAAACGTTTTAAGGCTTAAATTAAAGCTCAGAACTTCAGGGTTAAGTTGATTAAAAAATTTAAGCAGATAAATAGACATGAATATACTTTTTTTTGTGTACAAGACGAATTTTATACAATTTTGTTGGGTTATTTCACAGTTACGGTGGTTGTGGTGCATTTAAAGTGGCTGTAAACTGAAAAATCAGTAGCATATTTGGTTTTTCATGCGGTAAGTAGTAACAAGCAATTTTTTTTTACATTCTTAGGGTTATAATTAGAGGGGAAAAATAGTTTTGACCCTCACAGTGGCATTTTAAACCAGTGTGTGACGTTTTTTAAGACCAACCTAAAACTACGACAAGAAATATTGATAAGGTTACTTATCAAGAAATACAAAAGCTAGAAAAAAAAGTTTAACGAAAAACTTTAAGGATATTTAGACAAGTCTAACAACAATAATGAACTCGAACAAGCTGATACGGATTTTCATCAGTAACCAGATTTTTTGATGGAGATACGCTGTACCCTGAAATTCAGGACGTTTTAATTCAAATAGACACCTATGATCCCGATAATCTTGATGATTTTGTATTAGAAGAAAAAATTATAAATCATCAAGATGTACAACAGACTTGTAGAAAATTATCAAATACCCCTCGTATTTAAGAAAATATACTCTTAACTTATAGTACACCGACGCATACGAGTACTCTTATGATTGCAAAAAACAGACGGTCTTAGTCACCGAACTAAAAAAAAATAACAGAAGAGATCCCAGATAACTTAAATGAAAATAAAAAACAAACAAACTCCAATGCAAATAAATTTATAAATCGAAATATTACATCTGATTTCATGCTTCTATCATACTTACACCATTTCCCACCAATCAACCGATACAAACAAAAGTACGGAAAGGCGTGTGTAACTCTTAGTGATAGTTGTAGTAGTACTGCCAATTATAAAAACGGTAATGGAGCCCAGCTAATAAAAAATGTTACTATCCTCAGATATTGTCTTACGTACAAAAGAGACAATATAGTTCATTTTATTAGCAAAGATTGTCAACCAGTTACATTTATCCTAAGACTATTGAGATCGACAGGTGCACTGGACTTTATTTATTTAAAATCGAAGGAACCAATAGTCGGCCAAGTATAAGTAACACCGTATATACGATATAATATACTGTCAAACGTTATTAATAAAACATCTACCGATTTCGTAACTTCAGAAAGTCTTACAAAAGCTTTTAAATCACTTTAAAAAATATTGTTGAGACGGAATCTTAAAACTTTCCGAATTTCAAGGAGGGGAGATGTTACAGTTAAATAAGAACCTGGATTAATTATACAAATGTTATCAGCAACTTTTGATGAAATACATCTACAAATTACTGTCTATTACGGTAAAGTTAATTTTCGGAATATACAAGAACGTAACGAAAGAATAAAAACACTACATGACAGCCCTATTGAAGAACATAAAGGAATTAACCATTTTTTTCGGAAAATAAGAAAACGATTTTATTGGCCTGGAAGTAGAAATTATATAATTAATTATGTTTGTAAATGCTGCAAATGTCACGAGAAAAAAATTGAACAAATAAAAATAAGAAAACCATTAGTGCTTGTAGGTACACCTATGAAGCTTTCAATAAAGTTCTTATTGATACCGTCAGTTAATAAAGAATAACACGACATGGTTATTCCCATTTGCTAACCGTACAGTGTAATTTGACTAAGTCCATCATATCAGTCCCTGTACCAGACCTAAGATCAATTATGCTTGCCAATGAGCTCATGCAAGATCTAATATTAGTTTACGGTGCACCTAGAGCAATTCTATCGAACAGACATGCTACATTTATGTCTTATTTATCGGAACAACTCATAAGACCCTAAAGTCCAAATATACAACTACGTCAACATATTATTCTCCAACAAACGGATTACTAAAGTAAAGTCACGCTGCCTTAGCTGATTTTGTAAAAATTTACTGTGAAACTCATGATGACTGGAACAATTTGAAGGAAATCGCAGCTTTTACATATAAGACGAGTGTATATGCAGCAATGAATTTTACATCGTATGAACAAGTATTTGGAAGGGTAGAAAGGTTGCCTTTTAAGATACCTGAAGACAAAAAGTTCCAAATCTGTCTATTGTATTTACAAGATCTTATTAAGCAACTTCAAGAAATGCAAATTGCGGCAGGGAATCAACACATAACGATGAAAGTACAAGCAAAAACAAGATATGATAGAAAATTAAGCCTCTAAATGTTAAACTGGAAGATTACGTTTGGATAAAGAAAGAAGTGTGTTCCCATAAATTTAATTGCTATTTTAATGAACCCTTGAAGGTTTAAACAGTTATTGAAAGAGATAATGTGTTACTTTAAAAAACTAATGGTAAAATTATACGGAAGCACACGGATTAATTCAAAATGGTTCCCAAATAATAATATTCTTGTAAGAAATATATTCTACATGTCTTCCAGAGAAAAAAAACAACGATGTGGATTATATTGGCCATCTTTATGACAATTCTACTTGAAGATTGCGTAGATTTAAACTATTCTAAACATTTTAACTATAGCATGGAACCACTTAAAACAAACCCTACAATAAACTACGAACAAATCTGTATAAAAAAATATAAAAGAGCTGATTGGAAGATTGTGATATGGCTGGATGTCAATATGTTCTTATTGAAACAAACACCTACTTAAGGATTAAATAAAACTTTTTGATGTTGTTTTGTACGATTTAGTTATCCTTATTGTACTTTCTTAGAAAAAATGAACCTCTTAAATTTAAAGATAAAGCGATTAATAAAAATACAGCAACACTATCGAACATAATAAATACTATGGAAACCCACGTGGAAGATAACATTATTTTACCTCCCAGCATACGAAAAAAAAGACTGACACCTTTTGGAATTATTGGATGAATTGCTAAAGGACTTTAACAATTTGCATACTTATCAAAAAGAATATATTAAATTGTTTAAACAGAATAGCCATATTTTTGCAGCTGCATTCAAAGAACCATATAACACTACGAGCCGCTATGAGCATATTCTGAAACAAGTTGCTGATATATCACCTTCAGGACAAGATTTTACCCTCGACAGACATCTGATTTATTTATCAGCTTACCTTAGAAAAAGTGAGACTACCTTAGATTAAATTATCCATTCCTATAAATATTTGATTAATATCTTGCATGATTTACAAAGAAGTCAAGAACATCCAAAGCTATTTTCTCCAAATATACTTAGAACCGTCGCTCGGGAGATAAAAAACCTAGCAGAAAATCTAAAATTTGTAGCACCAATAAAGAATTATTATGTTGGCAAAATCAGTACCCTAAGCAAATTAGATGTTGTGCATCAAGAAAATAGAACCATGGTAATATTACATATGTCACTCGTGGATCGAACTTCTTATAATCTTCACAGACTACAACCAGTCAGGATACTCCAATGTAGAGAAAATAGATCTGCCTATATAAAATTATCGTACCCTTACTTAGCAGAAGCAGCAGACTATAATTCGTATTAAGGATTAAACGAAGTTAAATTTAACTTATGTGATATAACGGTGTATGATTATGTATGATCAGCTATGGAACCGTTAAAGGAACCTTATTCTATGAACGAATGTAAAATTCTTATGTTATTACGACCTGGAACAGAAGTATCAAAATACTGTGAAATTATGTTTACACCAAAAACCGAAAGTTGAGGGATTTATTCACCAGCTGACAGTTCATGGTTATTATCAACACCTCATGAAGAACAACTTTACATTATTTGTCCTTATAAAACAGATTGACTAGAAAGAGTCAAAGTTATACGTCTTTTATAAACGATCAATGGATGTACGGGAAAAACTCACAAGTTAACCTTAATCAGTGAACATAAGATTATTATTCAGATACAATATACTTATGAAGTGGAAGTGAATTTAACCTTAACTGTATAACGTAAGCCCTTAAAAGACACTGATGACTTTCATGATGCTATAAAATCGAAAGAACACGAACAATCTAAACTGTATGTCAAAATTGAGGGAAAACAAAAAATACCTGGCTTATCTAAAACTAGACTTATACTAAGGACACGGAGTTTGATACTCCCACGCCATACATCTTGAAAGTTGAAAATGGACTCGTAAATAAATCGTAATTTGATACTATTTTTCTTCAGAGTGCGTGATAAATCCTGACTATGAAATAACGATAAAGACTAGAGTCAACGTGTCAAACAGTGACAATAAAATATCAAACATTGATCCTAAAAGACTTACGTATCCTCTGCCATGGGATACAGAAGGAACGAAAAGGAACAACAATTATCGAACCATTTCTCTTAAATTCGTGCCCTAGAATATTGTTATGCCATTAGAGATCAGCGAGTAAAGTTATCCCAACAATATGTTAAATACATGGATCCTCTAAGCGCTACTCCAGCATTGCAGAACGATGAACCCAAGTATCGCACGAAATACACCGAACCAATTACAAGGACTGCAAAACATGAATTGAACAATAAGTAGACTCACTCTTTATGTCAACAACAAGTTAGTTAATAACATATTAAGGACATGTCATTACATACACAAGATAAAGTTGTACACAAACTTTAGAAACAAAGCCAAGCTTTGACAAAATCATCAATCATTGAAAAAAAATTAAAAGTAGCAGAAAATAAACCCAATAACTAAGCCCTACCATTTAACCATTTATTTCATACGTCGAGAAATACATCACTTAGTTCTAAGGTTTTAATTTCAAGCTTTATAAAACCAACGAGCGAATTTATAATTAGTTGATTATTCACTGAGTTATTATCAACACTTATTTAAAGTATATTGGTAGACACAGACATTAGATAAGAAATTATTAAGAAAAAAAAAAAATATTTTTGATGCTTTATGATTTAAAAGTATATTGTATTTTATTACAGTTACACATCACTCTGTTATAAAATTTTTTTTGTTTTCCTAACATTATGCTTTAGCACGTATAAAAATAACTTATTCGATTGTATTGTGAATCTACAAATATTTACATACATAATGGACAGACGAAATCCTAAGATTGTAGAAACAATGGCCGATGAAACCCAACTTAGCATACTGCTGCAGGGGGATTATAGCCAGCTCATACTGAAAGAGATCCTGAAGAACTTTGGCGTGGTGTAGTCCACAAATCCACAAATTACTAAGAATAAAAACACAGTCAATGAAGACAGTATTTCTAAAGACCGTGACCCACCACGGTGGAAAGTGGTATCTAAGGTGCCAGCCATTATGAAACTAGATAAGTACACCTGATTGTTAATGAGCCATTTGAATAACCATCCATTAGATATCATGGGCACTGATGTAATACAACAGTACCTAAGCTTTACTACATACTGTATCGAAGAGTCAACAAAAAGAGCCTTCGAAGGACTTGAATTGTATGGAGCGAGATATTTCCACAAACACTGTCAAAAAAACTGCGAAAAAATTACACACTCACTGTGTGAGAGTTCAATGTATAGAAGCGATTTAGAAGTGCAAAATATTTTTAGCAAAACGCAAATTTAGTTAAAGAAAACTTTTCCATCATGCCAGAAAGATATAAATCTAGTAAAACACGATTGGCACTACAAGCTATGCCTTGAGACAGGCGTTTCGTCAAATCTTGATGCCCTGAATACATTGGTAGTCAACAATAAGAAACCAAGACTAAAGAAGAAAGTAGAAAACACAATCCATAACTTATCACAATAAGTTTTATTATCCATCCAAATTGCACACTTCACAGTAACTGTAATCATTTCGCAGAATAGTGGGGGTGAATGTACTGCTGGTATTACTGACAGTGATTTACTCCTACTTTAAGTGAAATAACAAATAGTAATTGTTAATAATCAAATATTATGTCTAAGAAAATATTACAGTAAACTACGTGACTTTGTATAGCAGATAAAATTATCGTAGTTACGTATAAATAACTTTATCTCAAACTGATTATAACAGGTATTAAATGTATGCAAGCTTGTTAACATTTAAAAAAAAAGTAGTCCATCGTCTGAAATCAATGGGCTTCAAGTATCTTTTAATAAATATAATAACCGTGAATCACGTTCAAAATTTGTAGGCATATCAAGTCATATTTCTTATTCCATCGTAATGTAACAAGATATTTATTGATCACTTATATTTTATTTTAGTAAAATCGTTTTTTAAATTATTATTGTTGCGTCATTTTATTCTACGGATGCATAGTATAAGCGTCGACTAGAAAAATGTGAGAAAAAAAAATGATTGCCTACTTAATTTTCTTATTTGAAAGTTTTTTTATGCATATGTACGTATTACTGCAGAAAAACGCAAAAATAACTCATTAAAAATATTGTATTATGATAAAAAAAGTATTGGTGCTTGTTTTGTAATAAAACATTTTTTTAAATAATTCCAAAAATAATATTACCACTTTTACATTAAAATACCAAAAATAAAGAAAAAAGAACTTTATGCTCTTACTCAAAATAAACACATGCTAACAGTTACAATTTTCAGTTCAACTGAATCACAATTGAACTTTCCAAATGAAATTAAAATAAGGTCCAATGGTGGTACTGTCAAATTTTGTATTTATTAAAAAACAAAACGACGTCTCGGCCGTTTGGACAATGTCCCGGCCCTTATCAGATACAAAAATCTATGAGTAATAAAAAGTTTTGTACAATACAAATTTTGATGCATACAACAAACGATAAAAGCATGAATATGTTCTTATTG
>NW_019379941.1:86601-96601 GCF_000648655.2 Copidosoma floridanum
GAAGCTGCTAAGTTCACTGAACAAAAATAACAAACGAATAAAATTAATTAACTATAAGACATTCTTAAACCCCTGCATGAACTAGAGAATTAAAAACATTTTAGTAAAAAATTATAATAAAAGCTCCACGTTGCAGCTGTGTGAAAAACGGCAAAAGTGAATTTTTTACAGTTCACGTTTTTTTGCGGAAATAGTATGGGCTTAACAGATGTACATTATACAAAACTTTTTGTTTAAAATAAGCTCGAGAAGCGGAAAAAACATTATTTTTAGAAAAAATTACATTTTTGCAATTTGTTTATAAAATTTGTAAATAAAAAAAGATTAATCACCTTCGATATTACGACCCACCATCAATTATCATGTTCAGCAGGCAAGAATACATAAAAAACAATCTATGTATGGCTGTCCAGATAACAAACATTTAATGCCAGAATATATCGTATTGCGGCGAGGCCGTACGGTCACATTAAAAAGGCACAGACCGTTAAGCTCGCTGGATAAGAACAACCAAATAAAATTAATTGGTCTTTACGTATTCTTTAAATGCTATGTTTGGCTAACAATTTGAGAGGTGTTGAGTTGAAAAATATTAATCGGGCTTTAAGTAGCAAGCTAATGAAAATAGCAAAAAACGCATTTTTTGAAAGTTGTCGAATTTTTTACGGGAAAAGTATTGGGTTTAGGCATATGGTGTATGGAAACTTTTTTGTTTAAAATGAGCTAAAGAATGGGGAAAAAATTTTTTTTTTAAAAAAATTAATAATTTTTATTTGTTTATAAAATTTGTTGATAAAAAAAATTGTCCATCCGGATCACGACCCACTATGGATAATCGTGTTCAGCAGGCAAAAATATTAAAAAAAACTTTGGTGGGTCCGTTCTAATTGAAAAGGCCAAGGGATCCTACCTGGCGCCTAAATTAAATAGCCTCAAGAAATAATGACTGCGGTTATAATTTCATTGAAATGTCAAAATATGATTTTAACAAACATAAAACACATAAATAATTTCTCGATTTTGTCAGAAGTCACTAAGTAGTACAAAATAATGATTGAAGCCGGAGAGGTGCTTGTTATGGTGGACATAGAAGAAACACTAACATATACTGTTATGATGCTAAACAACATAAAGGAATAAATTATTTAGATGTATGCTCTTTATACTCTACATATGCATGATAGACAAATTTTCTTTGAAACACCTTAAAATTTAAAATGCACATGATTGCTTTATTTTGGCACGTACAAATCATGAGTATTTAAATAATAATGTAAGGAATTTTGTAAGACGCGTGATCGAATTACTGACGATTTTATTTTATCTGGTACTTCCAACAAAAATGCATGGAAAACTACATTTTGGTCTATGTGGGACGCGTATGAAGTAACTATGCAAGAATAAATGTCCTCACAATTTAAATAAGCGACTAATAATAGGAATTCGCGTTCCCCACAAAAAATCCCTGCAATTATATTTAAATAGATGTAATTTGGCAGTATAAATCTACTTAGTATCACCTTGTTTCACAGACTAGTTGTCTGTTTACAGAATACATACATACTTTTAAAAAAATGAGACAATAGGCAAGTGGTTTGCCTAGCAATATTGAACTAGAAACTAAAAAATTATACTTTTCTTTATTAAATATTGAAAAAACATTTTTTTTTAAATCATGTCAGAAAGGAGGGTTATTTAAAAACATGCATGTTTTTTATTTGCAGCCAAGTTGTGTTTAAATCGTGTTTGGGGGAAATTTGGTCAGTGCAGAAATCTTTCTAAAAGAACTATAGTTTATAATTACAAATTTTCGCTTAATCTGTTATTAAATAAAGAAATTCGCACTTAAAATTGTTTTCCTGCAAACGATGATACAATGGACGTTACATGAAGGTACAAGATCAAAGCCAAACCTTTTTGTCCCTGCACAGATGTAGCTATAGTCGTTTACACAACAGCTTAAACATGATTTGGATACTTATATTAAAAAAATTAGAGTTAAAAAATGTAATAACATTTATGAGTAGCACCAAGTAAAAGCTAGATCATTGTTAGGCCAACTAACAGACGAGATAGAGAAGTATGGTAAAGATTTCTTAACGGAAACTCTTGAGTCCAGAGTATTACATAGGTATCGAAGTCCAGATACGTATTAAAGAGAATATGTGTGCAATTCTCTTACAAAAATGTGTTTTTGTTATTAAAAAATACTCTTGCCTTTAACGCTGTAAGAGAATTAACTAATTTTCGGTTCTGTTAAAAAATATAATAATATTAAAAATACGAATATATGTGTATATATACATAAATATAACGTTCTAATTAATTCTAGTTTATTTAATATATTTTAGGGTTTTTTTTATATTTTAGGCTTATAGTACGTACTATAAAATTTGAAGTTATTTTAAGAGTATCCAAAAGTCACAACGATTGCACGTGCAAAATCAGCTCGTGCTTTTATTACCTGGAATGCAAAAAGATTTTGCTGAATGGAGTACGAAAAATGCTTTTGCTGATATAAGCAGAACTTTATACATGTATGATACGACTATGTATGAAAATGCATTACATAGAAGATTTATTATATTATCTACTGTACAAGAAGATATTTTAAAATATAAAATAATATATGATGATACGTAAATTATTAAGGTACGATAAATTTCTTTGTTTAGAATCTATTTTATAGTATACTGCATCTTGTACATATATACATATCTTACGAAGTTACCACAATTTTTGTTATTTTATTTTCCACTGTACTTATTTTTACATGTGTTTTCTTTTTTACAATTACAAAAAGTGCAGCAGGGTATTTGTTCTGCAACACATAAGCAGGTTTTTCTACTGCATACTTTACAAAAACAAGGTTGTAATAATTCTTCGTAAGGTGGAATTAAAGTTTCAATTTTTCGTGGCATAAGGAGATCGTCACACTCTATGTAACCAAACTCTTTAGGATCTAATTTTTCAACTTCAACATTCAAACATCTAATTTGATAATATACTACGAAACATGCTCTTAAAAGGTGCAAATTGATAGAATTAGAGGTTGGAGGTAGATCTTCAATTAAGCACTGTTTTTAATGATGATAAGACCATACACGCAATTCATCAAAGCTATTGCATTTTGAATTTTTATGAAAAACACGTACCAAATACTCTTTAGCCTTGGTGATACTTTCATTCAAATTTGACTCAGAGTAATCTGAAAAATATAGGCATATAAAAATAACACTGAATACTGTTATCGTTAGAATATCGTCAAAATTTTTATGAAAATCGATGAGCTCTATCTTCTGATGTTATTTTTCTACTTAGACTTAAAAAGCATGAAGCTGCTAAGTTCACTGAACAAAAATAACAAAAAAATAAAATTAATTAACTATAAGACATTCTTAAACCCCTGCATGAACTGGAGAATTAAAAACTTTTTAGTANAGATTTCAGGTACCAGAATTTTTTCCTTGCCTAAGGATATAAGAAAATTTTTCTGAAATAAGAGAAAATCACCAGAACAAGTAAAAGAAAATAGATAGTATAAAAAAATTAATCAAATTTACTTTTCAAAGAAGAGAAAAATCAATAAAGCTGGAATTGAACATAATCACTGCAGATATTGCAGGAATTGATAGATTATAACATGCCCACAATGACAGTTTCTGAATTGAGCAGGTAAAACATGTGTTTTCACGTAACTTTTAGTGCTAAATCTAAATCCGAAGTCGAAATACGGAGTCTTATGGGGAAATTTTAAGTAAATCATTGTTCAAAATAAAAAAATTAAGAAAGCAGTCTAAAACACCTCATTAATCATGTTTTAATACTTAATGTGTACGAATCGTTAGTTTTTCATTTTTAAGTTTACAAAAATAGTGGATTTAAAGCTATTCGACTAACAAGTTGAAAAAAAATCAAGAACTCCGATGACCGTGAAGCCTTAGTTGGCAGTAGGTTTGTCTCTACAAATTTCATTAAATTTTTCGATTGTTTACGTATCTTTTTATCCCCAAAAGATCTGCGTAGGGGATTTCTTTTACGTTCTTAACTTTTCTTCCCATTCGTGTTCCTTTTTAAAGTCCAGCAAATGTCAGCCATCATATAAATATCACACCATCATCGATAACATCTTTCCATTTCTTTAATATCCTTATAAAATTGTTCACCTTAGTCTTTGCTAAGATCTCCAAAATTTTCTGGGAAAGACTCCAAGTGAGAGTCGAGGAAATAATATTTGAGGTTCATAAGACATCCTTTTTCTCTAAAACTCTTTGTCATGTTCTTTACAGTTTTTTTGATATTCTTCACTCTGAGTGCTTCCTAGAAAATTTTTCACGACATCTTAAGACCAAGCCATGCTGCTTTTTCAGTAGCAGTCATAGTAGTCGCAAAAGTTTTATCTCTCAATAAAGTTTAGGCCTGTTGTCCACCAAATACACCTTGTTGGACCTTAGCATTCAACAACTTAGGAAAGGCACAGTTGATGAATCCAAAGCATTGGCCATCCTTGTTTTGAGTCTTCACAAACTTTTTCATGAATTCTAATTTAACATAAAAAAAAGGTAGAAGAGTTTTACTTGGCTCAACTCATGGCTGCTTTGTGATATTCTTTGAACCAGGTTGCACAGATGTTATAGATGTCCATTCATTTTTGACGTAATGGTTTTCTCGATATTAGCTATTCCATTCACACACAAAAATGGATATTTCGTAACTCCTGACTATTGACCCAGAATCATTGATAAAATTTATAAGTTCTCGCAAATCAACCATTTGTGTCCTTCATAAATAAGTTTTTTTAATACAATTTTTATGTTTGTACATTGTTTTTCCAATATAGTGGAGTGAGCAATCGGAATTGGAGCAAATTTATTGGTATTGTACAATAAGACACCCTTGAGACTCCTTTAAGAGGAGTCTATGAAAAACCACGACTTATTAACTTCTAAGTGGCTAGTTTTAGTTTATTATTTAACTGTACAACATCGTGACAATAAACTAGATTAAAGTCTTGAGTAAAGAAACTCCTGTACTCTTTATCTATATCGCAAGAAAACGTCACTTTTGGTTGTTTGGGTCAACATATTCCTTGATTTGAGATATTTATTTTATTTAGTAAGAAAAAAAGCTAGTAAGTGCCAGAGATAATGCAGTTATTCCTTTTTGCGTTATTATTATATTCATTTTCCATAAATAAAACGACCAGTAAGCGCCTTAAGTTTTATAGTGATTGGCACATGCGCTATTTTATTTACTTTATTATTGAGTAAAGAAACTAGTAAGCGCTTAAAATTGCCTCATGATTGGTGATTACGTTATTAATATTTTTATTATAAATAAATAAAGCAACCAATAATCATCTAAGGTTCCTCAAAATTTCTCTACAAGACCCCTATTCTACCTTTAGATTAAGATTTAGGACCACAAATTATTGAAGAAAACATGTCTCGCATGCCCAATTCAGAAACTTTTTTGCTTGTGGGTTCATGATAATCTATCAGTCCCTGCAATATCTACTGTCATTATGTTCGATTCTGGCTGTATGGATTCTTTTTTCTTTAAAAAGTGAATTAAACTAATTTTTTTAATACTACTTAATTTTTTTTATTTGTTTAGGTAATTTTCTCTTCTTTTGTAAATATTTATTTATGTCTCTGGGCGACAATAAAATTTCTTCCCAAAAAACTTAATTTCTTAAAAAAACTCATTTCCTAGCAAATAATAAACTAACTCTGGATAAGATCAGATAACAAAAATATTAAATAAATTAAACTTTTTGTCTTAAAGTAAACAACAACTTAATAAAAAATTTAATTAACTAACTTTAAAGTCTTTAAACAGACTCAAAGAATTTTATGACTCAAAGTTACTAGTAAAGGGGTAGGCTTAGATAAGTAAGAACACTCAATTTTTAAATTTTTCAGATTTTTTCAATTTCATTTCCATAAGTAAATTGTTTTTTTAATCATTGTTATCGTCCCTGAAAATGTTTTAAGCTTCTTAATTAATTCCTACTAATAAAATAAGTTGATTCATTTTCTATTAAAATTTTGTAACCGATGCTTTAAAATTCGTGCTCAAACATATACAATAATTTTAATTTTGATTTTTAATTTCAACTTGATGTTGCACGTTGATGATGTTACGCCAATCGTGAACTTTTAATTTTCTCTCTTCATTTTCTAATTTTCTTTAGCACAATACGTTAAATGCAATAGTTATATTTCCTGGAATTGTAATAGCTTTATCTTTGCTTTATCATCTAAAAGTAACACTTATCAATTTTATAACCTTCACTTTACATTTATACATACTTTAATTTCAGAACTTATATTTTCTTATCTTATCTTCCTTTTTTTAAACTGACTCATATAACGACTACAGTGTATATTTGTATAGTTAACTTTAGTTATTTTCTTCGCTATTATTGTAATAAATCAGATACGTCTCAACAAGCAAAGAGCCAACATCAATTGCGCTCTAAGCTCCGCTAACCGATATTGTAAATACATACGCTATTAAATAAACGCTATTTAAACTACTACCACTCAACAATTTATTGATCCTCAGTAATTCCCGAACAATCAATATTAAGATCCCCTCGTTTGTCAAGAATTTTTTTCTTGAACGTAACACACGTACTATATTTGTGAGTATCAGGTATTTTGAGAATAACTTAACATTGTTGTAGTATAAACTTTAAGCCTGAAATTTAAAAAAAAATTCTTAAATAAGTCAAATAAAAAAAAAATTAATCAAAACTTTGTACATATGTATGTATACGTATATATGTATACAAATATCTTTATGTAAGGTAACTTATAAGGACTTTACGTGATTTTAGAATAAATACTTATAAGATTAATAAGTCATGAGGACAGTCCGAATAAGTACGATTTTGTCCTCGGAATAACTTTTTTTTACATAATAATGTCCGCATTAATATTATATTTATATATATATAAATCCACATAACTCAACGTTAATATATATTTCTTCCTATATTATATAGTCATAAGAGTTAGAGCGAGGTTTTTCTCCCCCCCGCTCCCTCCAGCTCCCCCTCAGCTCCCCCCAAATAATGTAGTTGATCTTTCATTTTCTTGCATTTTTTGAGAAATCCTACTTTTTTGCAAGGTCCCCTCGCTCCCCCCCAGCTTCCTCCTAGCTTCCCCATATGTAATGTAAATATATTCGTAAAGCCTTATACATTAACTGTTACGAGAAGTCTAATTTTCACACATAATTTTAGTTGACCATAACAAAAAATTTTGATACAATTATCTTACTTACGATGTTTTTTTTAATTACATACTTTAAAATGTCTTTCTAGGTGCTTTAATTTTACTTAACCTTTTTCACAATTTTGACAAATATTTTTTGGAACGTTTTTTTCATGACTTTTCAAATGTCTCTGTAAGTGATAATTTCTTTTAAAACTTTTGTCGCATTAATTACACTTGAAATTTTTTTCAATGTTTTGGCATTCCTTTGTGTGACGCAAATAGTTTTGCTTGTTTAATATTATAATGCTACACAGACCACATACAAAAAAATTTTTTTTGTGAATTTTTTCGTGCAATGATAGACACTCTTCATTTGAAAATTTTGAGGTACATTTGTCACACTGATAAAATTTTTAATCCATGATGGGGTATCTGAAAACATATTACAGAAAACGAATTGTTTATGATTACATAAATCTAGGTACTAGACGGTACTGAAATTTNCTTTATCTTTGCTTTATCATCTAAAAGTAACACTTATCAATTTTATAACTTTCACTTTACATTTATACATACTTTAATTTTAGAACTTATATTTTCTTATCTTATCTCTCTTTTTCTACTCTGACTTATATAACGACTACAGTGTATATTTGTATAGTTAACTTTAGTTATTCTCTCCGCTATTATTGTAATAAATTAGATACGTCTCAACAAGCAAAGAGCTAACATCAATTGCGCTCTGAGCTCCGCTAATCGCTATTGTAAATACATACGCTATTAAATAAACGCTATTTAAACTACTACCACTCAACAGTTTATTGATCCTCAGTAATTTCCGAACAATCGATATTAAGATCCCCGCGTTCGTCAAGAATTTTTTGCTTGAACGTAACATTTTGGTAGCATAGCGTGGTTTGGGATTGCGAGAGTGACATTTGACTGTTAAATAACTAACACAATATACGCTAAGTGCAGTGATCATCGAGTTTGTGTGCCAGTCAGTGCCGTGAACTTTTGATTTTGTGTAACATTCTAGCACGGCGGGCGGCATGGCAAGTTCGGCTGATGCATTACTTGCACGCCAGGAAAACCTCCGAAACGCTACAAAAAATGCTTTGGCAAACCTTACTAAGTTGGGCACAGCAAATTATTCCAACGCTGTTATCACAGTTCGTATAAATAGCCAGGATACGAATCGGAAGGAATTCAAAAACAATCATCTTACTCTTCTTAGCCTACAAGAAAATCTAAGCGAGCAGGATTATATCAAAAACGATGTCTACGCAAAAACCGAGGGATTTTATCTGACTGCCCTTGCCACTACGCTGTCGCTTCTCGAGACTTATCCTGCGCCGATACTTCCGACTGCCGCATCCTCTTCTTAAGCTCCGTCAGCACCTACGTCATCTTCGCGCAAACTGCCCGAGATCAAGTTGCCGACCTTCACGGGTGACTACAAGTTGTGGCCAGAGTTTCGTGACTTTTTTATTTCTGGCGTTTCCTCTAGCTCCTTATTAAACAACGTTGAAAAACTGTTTTATTTAAAATCGAGTCTGGCCGGAGACGCAGCTGAGCTCGTCTACGGCATCTCTCTCGGAGGTGACAATTTTCAACGGACTTGGGACGCGCTGAAGGATGCATTTGAGGTGCCACGCGTGCAAGTCAATGCACTATTAAAAGGCTTCTTCTTGATGAAGTGTGTCAGTGGTGAGGATGCGGCAGACCTCCGTCGGATCCTTTCAACCGCCACAAATCTTGTGGAAGGCCTTAAAAATCTTAAACGGCCAACAATTTTGGACGACGTCTTAGTTCATATCCTTGGAAATAGACTGGATGCCATAACACGTCGCGATTGGGAAAAATCGCTTGGAACTTCGAGAGAGCCGGCTGCATTCTGTCAGCTGACTGAGTTTCTCGAGGGACGCATCCTGACGCAGTCAAGCGTAGCCTCGAGCAACGGGAAAGGGCAGCGGTCAATAGGCATGCATGCGCACCAGGCATCATACAGATCAAAGGAGCCAGTATGTTCTCTCTGCTCCTTGCGTCATCAGCTGTGGACTTGCGAAGCCTTCTAAGCCAGGAATCCAATGCAAAGGAGGGAATTCGTGCTTGAGAAGCAGTTGTGTTAGAACTGCTTGGGCTCTCACGAAGTTTCAACCTGTCGCTCCGGGAGGACTTGTTTTGTTTGTGGGGATAAGCACCATACGTCTATGCACGTTGACGCCTCAACAAACACCAATGTAGCTGGAGTATCTGCAAATTCTTCTATGCCGATTTAATGTGACGAGCCTCCCTACATTTTGGTAAGCGAAACAACATCTTTTGCGCCAACATTGCTACCCACAGCATGGGTCAGTCTGGTGGGGGCGGATGGCCAGGAACGTTGTGTTCAAGCGTTGATCGATCAAAGATCACAGTGCTCGTTCCTGTTGCAACGCTTGACCAACTCACTGCAGCTTCCACGCAGCCCTGCTTGTGTATCAATCGATGGAGTGGGTGGTGTTCATCCTACAGCTGCCCTTGGCCGATGCAGGATCACCGTCAAGTCTCGATGTGCTCCCTACTCTCTTGATGTGGATGTGCTTCTGCTCAAGGCGGTCACGTCATATCGACCTCGAGTGCATCGGCCTACCGACGGATGGCCTCATCTACGCGACCTGCAGCTTGCCGACCGTTTGGATTCACCATCTAGTGAACCAATTGAACTGCTACTAGGCGCTGCAGTGTACGCCCAAATAATACGACCAGGTCTTCGTCAACCTCAGCGTCCC
>NW_019379941.1:99159-129396 GCF_000648655.2 Copidosoma floridanum
ATTTTTTATATAAAAAATATTAAATAAAGGCCGAAAATAAAAAAATTGTATGGTTCCTTAAATAATAGTAATTTTGCTTTCGTTTTTTACTACTGGAAGAATTTGGCAAAAGTCTCCACCTAAAATTATTATTTTATTTCCAAAAGGTTCATCACTAATAGATAAGTCTTTTTAAGTCCTATCAACGATTTCTAACGCTTTTTTCGGTATTATGGAAGCTGCATCCAAAATATCTACTTCTACATTACGTAATTTTTGTTTATCTGGCTCAAACTAGAAGAATGCCCTTTCTATAGTGTTTAAGCCTAAAGGAAGACTGAAAGTTCGGTGAGTGATCATTCCCTTTGGAAGCAGAATAGAAGCAATACCTGTCCAAGCCATTGTAAGATTTTCTTTTAATTGATATGAAATTATAAATTAAACGTTTTGTATAAAAAAGTTTTTCCAGATCCACCAGAGCCATCGATAAAAAAAATATTTTTTTTTAATTTTATTATTTCTTGAAAAATTCGATGTTGACTTAAAACACAACAAAAGGGGGGTTGGCGCGTGGAGCGCGCAGGGGGGCGAAGCCCTACTAGTATATATATAATTATTATAATATACACTTCTCTAAAACGTGAGAGGAGTGGCAGTAAGCCCATGAAGAAAGACAGAGAGCCAAGCCGAGCTGAGCCAACCCGAGTTAAACCGGAGATCATGCCATCGCACGGTCGCTTTATCGTGTTGGTCGAACCCCCGAGCGCGCCAGTAAATGTTTCACTTAAAAATCGCAAGAAAAACTTAATCACATAGAGTAATAGATTTATCGCAAACAAATATTTTACATGACTTATGTAACAACTTTGTTATAACATTATTGAAACTTTTTGACGTCAAATATACACACCTGTATTACAGTAATAAGTATGCTAGGATACTTAGCACCAATAATGTATGTAATCCATTTAAGACTTTTTTTCTTCTACAGCACTTTCAAAACTAACCTTTTGCCTATCAACCGCAATACTCAATCTTTTAATCCAACTAGTATCAATTCTATGGATACCTGGAGTATAGTTGTAATCCCAAATATTGAGTATTTGTTAAAAAAATACGACCAAACCACCATTAAAAAGGTGGAGACCACAATTGGAACGACTTTTTTAATGAGAGAAGGCAATTCATTATCTTTTATTGTATAATAACCCATGCTTAACCAACCTCACGCACATGCAAGCATTAAGTAACCATCATGTAAAAGCTGAAAGCGGGAAAAATATTATTTTAATTAGCTCTCTACATTCATGGTGTTAGGTGCCTACATAAGTCAGCCAGCACTTACAATTTCTACTTGGACAGCTTTATTTAATATATTTTAGCTATGTGTGCTACAGAACTACGCTTAATTTATTTCTAAAATCAACACCAAACACCTAGCAACTCTAAGTTTCAAGATATCCCTTATAAACTGAAAGAACAGTCTTCAGCATCACAGAGTAAGAAGGTTCATAGAATACCAAGAACGGGACTAAGTCAAAATTTGTAAACAAAAGCAATCTTTAATCAGTACAGCAGGAATTACTACGCCAGATTTTTAGAGCAATTCCCTTTAGAAGGAAACTATTGATGCGTCATAAAACTCCTCAACGATATAAATTCTGTCTCTTGGACCTGAATGAATCATTCAATTTTTGCTAATTATTCAATAAAGCTTTTCCTTTTCTCGAAATTAATTACCGACGCAATACCTAACCTACTTTAAAGGCTATAACAGAAGAGCTGTTGGAATTGGATTGTCAATGATTTGTAAAGTATCTGGGAAATTATCTTGTTCTTACTACATTAAGATACTGCTACAAGTAAAAATACTTGCTACTCATGCACTGCATGCCACATTCAAATATTCACACATAAAAGTTGTGTCAAGGAGCAACGACCTAACAGTAAAGCATAAACTTATTACTTCGTTAACATATTTAAAGGCCTTATATATTACAAGAATGTTGAGGCATATGTATTTTGCATACATACTGCTAAAGCACAGTACACTTAATATTATACTAATAGGTACGTATTGCTTTAAAACAATATTTATATTAGGAATGTGACTCTAATGCTTGTCGGTAAATAAGAATTCAAATACGTCCAATAGGTATACAAGCGAACGTCGATACACTTTAATTATTGTATCTATAGGTGCATATGTATTGATAGCGGTACTTTTCATACAAGCACTCTCTATTACCATCCATACATGCTCTTTCTCAATGTATAAGGTCAAGAAAATACTGATAATACACATCCACATAATTTTTTTTCAAGAAATTTTTCTTTGGAGAAATAATTAAGAACGAGAAAAAATCCTCCCCGGGTGCGGATCGAACACACAATCTCCTGTTTACTAGACGGTTGCTCTACCACTTGAGCTACCGAGGAGCCGTGCATTCACTCGCACCGTAAGTTTAGATAAGTTCTGGCTCTCAATTCTTAAGCTGTCTTTCACCTAAGCTCTTAAAAAAGAAATTATATGGATTTGTATTATCAGTATTTTCTATACCTTGTAAATTGAGAAAGAGCATGTATGGATGTTAATAGAGAGTGCTTGTATGAAAAGTACCGCCATCTATACATATGCGCCTATAGCTACAATGATTAAAGTGTATCGACGTTCGCTTGTATACCTATTGGACGTATTTGAATTCTAATTTACCGACAAGCATTAGAGTCACATTCCTATAATATCGAGCTTAGGTGTAAGACGGCTAAGGAATTGAGAGCGACAACTTATCTAAACTTACGGTGCGAGTGAATGCACGGCTCCTCGGTAGCTCAAGTGGTAGAGCAACTGTCTAGTAAACAGGAGGTTGTGTGTTCGATCCGCACCCGGGGAGGATTTTTTCTCGTTCTTAATTATTTCTCCAAAGAAAAATTTCTTGAAAAAGAAATTATGTGGATTTGTATTATCAGTATTTTCTATACCTTATATATTGCGAAAGAGCATGTATGGATGGTAATAGAGAGTGCTTGTATGAAAAGTACCGCCATCTATACATATGCGCCTGTAGATACAATGATTAAAGTTTATCGACGTATGCTTGTATACCTATTGGACGTATTTGAATTACAATATTCATTTGTCAGTTTCAGCATTATAAAAAATAATTGTTTAAATATTTAAGTAATTAGGTAATTAAATGATCAGTTACAAAAATGACTTTAAGAAGGTTTAGGAGTTCATTTAGAGAGGCGAGGAATAGTAAACGGGAAGCCTTCTCCCCCCTACCCATGCACCTGGACCTCGTTTACCACGCACCGTCTTTAGCACTCTACAAACTTGAAACTGTATGACTGTAACTGCTTATTTTTTTAAAAATTTCTGGCAAGGCTTAATTTTTTTGTCGAGCATCTTCCTTTTGTACCAAGGTATCTATGAAAACCTTTTTTTTTATTCCAACTCATTAAGAAAATACCTTAATTTTGATTCAAAAGTAAACCCAACCTGGGTCTTTCTTAAAAGACTACGTTAAACTGTCTATATTTCATAATTTTTTTTTTTTGAAAAGTTCCCCTGGTAAAAGATCTGAAAAAATTTATGTGCACTCCTAATATGCTTCAATATAACATACGTTTTTTATGGCACGTTTCTGTAATTTGAACTTTTCTCCCAAACCTCTTTATAGTAGTTTAGACTTTTATTACTGGAATGATAGGGATTTTAAAAATTTTTATATAATGTTAATAAAGTGTGTCTTACAAATCAGCGATGAAAAAAATACTAGGATTAACCACTCTTTCTTTAAGAAAATCGGTCTTAGAACCGCACTAGTTTAACAGGCAGTCTTATATGATTTATCACTCAAAAAACTGTAACTTTAGGAGTAAGTGACAAATCTCCATAAATACAAATTGTGTCCGTAACTTTTTTCATAACAAATCCCTTAGAATTGTGAAAATTATAAGTAAACCACTTAGATTTAAAGAAAGTTAAATGAAAAGTGATTCATAGTCTTCTGCCCATGTGCAAATTAAAATTATTAGTTCTTATAAATATTTTAATAGATATTTTATAACTTTTTAGAACAGTAAAATTCTTGGATTTAAGTATGTGACTTAAATATTCAATAATCATGACAAATAACAAAGAATATTTTTCATTAATTAAATAATGCCCAAACAACCCTTAATACTACATTGTTGCAAAAACTATTTATGTAGGAATGCTAATGTTTTATTGCAATATACAGTGGAAGCAAAAAATATTTAAATTATTTTTTAATGTTATTTTGATTTTCTATAACCATTAAAAACAATTAGCATTTTTATAATTTTGCAATTGCACTGAATTACGCAGGTATGGTAATTATATGTTGCTACAATATAGCATAAGAATGTATTATATTGGTTTGTTTCTCTAAAATTATAACTGCAACAATGTGCAAAGTTAAATTATCTTTGAATGCTGTGACACAGTACAAAGAGTGCGTTGCAAAAATTACATCTTTGTCTTTTAGACACAACGAAGCGATATCTTTTAAACACGGACATAAAAATACGTCATTCGTAAATTGGATACAAACATACTTTAACTGCAGCTATAATACGAAAATAAAGGTTTTTATACCATGGATATAAAATAAAAAGACTCGCCGTAGTGCACAAAGTAATTAAACTGCGCAAAATACATCCACAGGGAGAAAATTATTTGTACACACATGAAAAGAATAGTATACTCATATTTTACACCAAGGAGAGAACGTACATTATTTCCCTATGGTTCTGAGTTGCCTTGCAAGCAAAAGACAAGGGTGACACACACCTGGAAGATGATACTATACCTACTTTCTAAGACACGTCACTTTAAGGGATGAAAGTGCTACATAATCTACCAAGTGAAATTCCCATTAACCGCTTATTAGACAAGCTTTCTACTTTTCCTTGCTTCGAAATTGCCTCTGAAGCCGAAGACACAGGTAGTTAAAACTCAGAAAAAAGCAAAATGCTTTCTTGTGGGCAGTGAATACGATTTTTACTCGGAAAGAAGTAGCATTTGACTGTCTGAAAGCAGACAAAAAATTGTTTCAGTAAGGCCCTTAAGGACGTTCATCACACATAACGTTTTCTGTACGATCTTCCTAAAATTTCAACAGGATGCTCGTAACGATGTAAGAAAGTCACATGTAAACTTCAATTTTACACGTAACCTTATAGACGAGTCACATAAAAATGAAATCTATAAGAAAATGGTATGTAGAATTTTTCCTTTTTTTTGTGCATATCGCAACGCCACAATACTGGTCTTCTAAATTTAAAGAGAGATCGACAAGTTACTTTTGCAGTTAATTAAAAAAAACAGTCTCAGACGCCTATATGTAGGTATACAAATGAACTTAAAACAGTTGCCGGCGCTGACACATGATCGTTCCCCCCTCACAGCACTCTCTATATTTCCCCTCTGTGATAAACGTCCTTCACGTGACAATACGTAATTATGTGACAATATTTTTACATTTCACTATAAACATTAAAAAGCAATTTTCTACTTAACATCCTCGTATATCACACTAGATATTTTAACACTGTTAATACAGACCAATAAAAACAGAAGAAAAGTGACAAGTTTTAATGGATAAAATAAAGAACCAATTCAATTTTTTTATGATGTGTTTAGTACAAATTGAAAAGAATAATCGTATTTGATGTTTTTTTTAGAGCTCCTCAAATTTTGCAGAAAACACATTTCAAGATCGCACTTTAAGAAGGCCATAAGAAATTATTTAGGTCTTATAAGGATCAGCTTACTGTCAATTTCATGAGATAATAGAAATATAAATTTGATTTGTGTTTATAGAAACTTTTGTATTTAAAAAATCATAACAATAAATCCAGTTAAATCAATACAGTAATTACTACATATATAAAGTAAACTCTGGAGTCTTGTTAAGTTTTTACGGTACGGTATACAAGGACTTCTGTTATAAATGGTTTTTCTGCCCGTTGTAAATTTTTTAACGGTAACGTAAAATAAAATAAAACTAAAGGCCATATAGAAGGGTGTGGACATATGTATATACACATATATATATTTATCTTACTAATATATTAAGCAAAGTCGCTAAAACCGTTGTAATTGCTAACTACGAAAACTACTAAACCGATTTTGCTGAAATTTTGCATACTGATTCTTCATGATTCCAAGATGGTTTTTGCATAGTTTTTTTCTCAAAAAAGTTAATAACAATAGCGAGAAATAAGCTCAAAGTTTTGCTAAAATAAGCTGGCCTTGCGCTTTAGTCCAGTAGGATCCCCTAGGTGGTGTCTAGGTAAAATTGAAGCCACCCGCAACCAAAGATAGTAGAGAGTGGTTATGAGCTGACCCATCGAGTGAACAATCATCGCAGTCGATCATCAGAACTACACAAAGGAGTGCATCGCGCAGCTGGGTATCTCAGCTACCGATGACACTCTTCTTTCATGTGCAAGCGAATTAAATCGGTTCTTACCCTGGATCCCCAAAATAAGCAAATGCCACGGAAAAACAGGCATTCGGAACGTCAACGTCTCCGGTGGAATACCAGGAAACGTATCTAGCTAGAGCACAATCTGCTCCAGCACTTCAGAGCTCTGTGGTTGTTTAACCATCTGACCTGGTACCGTCAGAAAATTTTCTAATTCAAATGCAAGCCAGGAAAGACAGGCCTGAAGAGTAAGGAAAGCCCGGCCTCCTCAGTAGTCGTCCCAACGACATATCTACAGAGAAGATATTTTCCAGGCCCCCTTTTCTGACTACCGATAAATTGTTGGTTATTCGAGGAACGACCTAAAGACAAGATATTCTTTGGTCAGTGGCGTACTTCCTTTCCTGTACGGTCTCCGTACACAGAGACTCAAGGGATCAACGCCAAGCTACCTACCTACAGCTGGCTCTTCATCATCAAGAATAATAATAAGAAATAGCTACAAGTTTTACCACTAGCCCTTTTCAGGGCCATTGTAAGTATTTACGTTCCCTACTTAACTATTAATCTCATCAGTTCTGTTAGAGGCCACCTAAGTTTAAATAACTTCGCCAACTATTACATTTTCACCACCATTTCCGGAGACGATTCGTCAACTGAAAGACTATGTAAAGCTGGCCACTATTAAACCAAGTCAGTCATTCACTGGCAGACGTCACGAGCGGAGTTGTTCATCGTAAAGCTGGGAACCCCGGTGACTAACTACCCTATATTATCCTCTCAACTTTAAACATTGAATCAGGAATCACCGATCCTCTCTTAGGTCTACGCTAGAAGAACCTAACAGCTATGAAGAAGAAATAACAAACGTGAGCCAACGGGACTACCAACGGGCAAGCATCACGAACTAATCTTTCCACCTTAGATCACCAAAACAACTGAGTCTGAAAAAAAGATGCTTTAGACACCGTCTTTGACGTTACACTTGGAGACGTTGAGAAAAAGCTCTACAACTAGCTCTAAAGCTTCAAAATCTGAGGTATCCACGCAGTCACGTTTGCTGGAAACTTTAGTCAAGAAAGACTTTACTTTAGAAGCTTACCGATCCTTTTCAGATTTATCGGACGTTGAACTATCTCGCCAACATATGTATTGCGACCCAATGAAGTTAAAAAATAGCCTTTAGGGCTCACAAGAGTCTTAACTATGCCAAAAGTCATAAGAAGTTGAATTAGAAGGAAAACTTTAAGTGCATCTTATGAATACAATTTTAAGCGTCAAGAAAATGACAAAAGAATTTATTAAGCAAAAGATCAGCTTTTCACTATAACCCTCATAGTCATCTCTTAATAATGTAATGTGTTTGTATATTTGTTGCGATAAATAACGTAGAGATTAAGCTTTCGGACTTTGTTGTTGTGGTGATAATGTTGGGAGATGAGAGTAAAAAATTTTTTGTAAGCTTCGAATATTTACAGCTTTAAAAAAAAGCCCTTGTCATAAATTATATGGGAGAAACTGCAAATCAACGGCCCCATATCGCCAATAATCATTTTATGGCATAAGGAATGCACGGTACTTTTCAGCATAATTATATATTTTAAATTTTTAAAGCTTATTATTTGGCCAAATAAACTGTATGGATTCTGAACCAAAATATTTTTAATAACAAGATTTTTGTTGTGAAAAGTGTCAGAACTAGATGTATAATTTTTCTCTGAATACGTTTCACGTTACATGTCAACACATAACGGTATCCCATTTAGTGAGTCTCGGGCGAAGCCGAGACGGGGTGGCCGCTAGTGCATCCATAACTTCAATAAATAACAAAATATGGACAAATTTTTTTGTACACCTTTTTTTATTTTGGCATTTTTAAGTTTTACTATTTGTTAAAAAAAAAATTAGTTTTCAAGCCATGTACAATAAAACTGTAATTTATTAATGAAATTTATGAATGACTCATATTATCAACTATATAATTTATGCTTAAATAAAAAAGGGTACTTCAAGAAAAAAAAAAGGAGATAACAAAAAGTATTGGAAAAGTTATAAGCTTTATTTAAAAAAGGAATGGCTATCTAAAATGTAAACTAAGTTTTATGTAATTATTACATGGCTAGGGAATTTTACGAGAAGTCACTGTATGATATCTGAAAAACTTCTTAAGATAAATTAAATTTTATAGCCAGAATTGTAGTTTTATAACCTCATAAATGCAAATTTTTTGTTTGTATTTGTAATAAAGATGGACACAACATTTTAACATGTTCTTTAATGTAAGAAACGATTGATTATTAATGGACAGTCAATTTGTCAAGCTGATTTTGAATTATTCAAATATCTTATGTATCTGAATTGGCCATTTCAACCTAATAACATTTCTTAACATCATGTTTGAATGTCGAAAAATTAAATGTATTTATAATCCCAGAATTTATTTTCTAGAAATAACCTACGATTGGTCAGAAAATCAGAACAACTATTTAAATGTCTGGAAGGTATAAAGTAATTTTCATGCAAGAACATAGCACCTGATCACTATCACTGTACGAATACCCATGCAACTGAGTAAAAATAGATTTTATTATATGCTGCTAATACTTTACAGTTGTATGAGATATTGAATATAGTTAGCTTTGGAATCTCGTAAGAACTAAGTTAAGATTTTTTTGTCTTCTAGTTTGGTATTATTAATTAACATGTATTCGAACTAATGAGTTTTAAAGTAGATCATTGAGCGTGGAAATGTTGGCATTAATTTAAGATTGTCAAAAACGAAGCATGTGGGTTTTAGTTACGAAAACAACATTATTTGTTACTATAAAGCCTTGGATCATTGAGAACGTTGAACCTTAAATGTTTGAAGAATAACCGTAAAACTGCCATCAATATCTATACTATTGACTTTTTCACTATAAGGTCGTAGAACAACTTTATTTTGGAGTCATGTTCATAGTTGATTGTTGTTTTTTTTTACATTTACATTATTTTTTTAATAAATTCACAGCTCCACAAAAAAAAAAAATTGAAAAAATTACTCATGAGACCTGACATATGTCACTATACAATGGATGTAATCGATCACGCTGAAACCAAATCTGACATCCAAATTCACCCATCATGTCCAGTTTGTCTTATAACCTTTAAAAACGAGCCAAAAATGACAAAACTTAAAAATAAAAAAAATCAGCTAAAAGACCTGACCTACAAGAATATTCTTACTTTATCACACTAAAACCAAATATTACATCTAAATCGATCCATTACCATCAGTCACTCTCCTAACCTAAAAATTAAACAAAAAATAATAAAATTCATTTAAATTAAATTTAGAAAGAGATCGACCATGACATCCAATCTGTATTACCGTATGTAATTGACGATGATATAAGCGATTTTTAAACCTAAATCAACTCATAATGTCAGTGTTTTCATCAAACCTTAAAAAATGTGCCTAATTCAACGTCACTCTACAAAAAAAGTAAATAAATAACCTATTTACCCTAACTACCCTTGCTGTACATTTTGTAAGTACTCTTATAGTTATGTTCACTCTTCAATTTTGTTTGCACTTAAGCTTTTTATCATTTGCAGCGTTGAATAGCAAATTTATTACATAAAAATAAATTGATTTTTATATTATTAACGTACTACCTTACATTTCAACATGATTAAAGTATGCAGCTGCTTACATTCTACCTTCTTATACCCAGGAACAACGACTTGGACGTAGCAGGCCTTTGTTCCCTTTGAGGTGCTTGTTCGAAGTGAGTCCCCTTGCCCCTCACTTTTTGTGATGGTTGTTTACAGTGGGTCCCCTTGCCTCTCACCTTTCAGGGTCCTTGTTTACACTGAGTTCTCTTGCCTCTTACTTTTCGGGGTGCTTGTTTGAAGTGAGTCCCTTTGCCACTCACATATTACAAAAACGACAATTTAAAATACAATAAAGTTTTCGAATTTTAGTCGTTTATGGTAACGCACTTGTTTTTCTTCAAAAGATCTGCGTAGTAAACACCGCTTAGGTTTCTCGTTATACAATTCCCCATCTCTTTTCAAGTTCTAGCAATAGTCAGCCATTATATTAACTCCTCAGACTCCCTGGTAACGCTTTTTCACATTTTTCATATCTTGATGACATCGCTCACCCTGTTCCTCACAGAAATCTCCAAGTCTTTCTGAAAATTAATCGATATGGGAATCTAAAAAATGAAGTTTCACGCTCATGTTACAGCCTAAGATTCTATAGTTCTTAACTATGTCACTAACTAAAGTCTTATAGTCTGTACTTTTGTGGTTTCCTAATAAATTATATAAAACCTTGTGAAAACTTGTCCATCCGGCTTTCTCTACATCTGTCATCCGCTTTAGAAAGTTCTCATCTTTGAACAGTGCCCTGATTAAAGGACCGTCAAAAACACCTGTTTGTAGCTTAGCGCCACTTAGCTTAGGCATCTTTCTCGCTATGTGTTTGAAACAATTACTGTCTTTGTCAAGAGCCCTCACAAATTTTTTCATTAGTCCTAGTTTTATATGAAGTGGAGGAATTATAATTTTTTTTTTTCATGAACAAGAGGTGGTTTCAATTTATATTCAGATCGTGGCCTTAGAGAATCTCGTTTGTGCCAATTTTTTTTTTTTTTTTTTGTCAAAAAGACACAGGAAGCATAGAAATTTCACAAATCCACCTTGCATTCCGAGAAAAATACCTATTATTTCAAGATCTCCACATATCTGCCACTGATCATCTGAATATTTTAATTTTTACAGAACCATTCTTATGTTTTCGTACGATTTCTGTAAAGAGGTAGAGTGAGCTATAGGTTTAGAAGCTAGAACGTTGGTATTGTGGAGCAAAATAGCCTTTTAACTACGAATGAAAGAATCCATAAATAGATGCCAGTTTTCTTGTTCATAAACATCTTTCTTCAAACTATTAATAAGCCCAGGAATGTCGTTGCAGAAAACCAGCTCATTCGCCTCGTCCTTACTAAAAAATTGGTTTAAGTTCTTGCTCCATATTCCTATACATTGTTATTTTCGTCCTTTTTTCTAAAATATTCTTCTGCTTTAATATTGATGTCATAAGTTCATGGGCCTCTTTTTATAAGCCCAATTCTGCCGAAATAACTTAAATCAGCATGATTAAATTATCGTGGTACTCTGCTTTTCTTTTCATGCTTACTGTAACTCCAACTATTACTTTTACTCTCACATCCTCTTTCACTTCTATTCATTCTTTTGTCCTCTTCGCTTGTCTGCATTTCTACTACTCCAGTAGCCTTTACCGTTTTGGCACCTTTTACATTACTACGATTGCTCTCATAGTATCTGTTTGGACGGCCAGGTTTGCTTAAAACCGTGGCTGCATGCACAACGGTAGAAGTATCGGCATATTCAATATTTGAAAGAGTTTTGGAGCTAAAACCAAGTGTTCGTCATGCAAAAATAACAATCCTTCCGTGAAATCGGCTCACTCCAAATAACTGGTGCTTTGTACTTCAAATGCAATCTATCTTTTTTGTTGTGACATATCATCAACATTTTATGACATGTTCCGCAGATAGTATGCGGTACCCAATTTGCTGTCTGATTTTTTATTTCTGAAGTGTAACAGTACCTGTGTGCATGAATTACTTGTTGATTTATTCTTCTTCGATTTTTTGTTGGTTGATTTTTACCACAAACGTAGCAGAATGTATCAGGTTTAGACAGATTATCATGGATGTGTGGGCACGAACATCTTTCTGTTGTTTTACGTCTCGTCGTTTTAGACTTCGGAGAGGCCGACGTACCCACCTCTACAAAGCTGCAGTCGTATGATGATGATGCCTGCGGGCCCGCTTTTCCACCCTCACCAGTCACCGATACTGGGGATCCAACCCCCGCATTGTAAAATTTTTTTGTTTGCCTGCCATGCCGATATCTAAACCGTTATCCAGGGACTCCGCCGAATAGCAGGACAACTTCATTGCCCGCCGTCACCACGAGGAGGTGCCCTGGATGTAGGCAAACAAATACAAATTTTTTTTCGCAGCGTGTTGTTATTTTTGGCCCATTAATTTAAATTATTTAAAAAACGAATGTAATAAATTAATTTAAATGTGATATTTATTTTCAGTGCGGTCAATTTTACATTATTTTTTTTTATTGTGGTCTTCCAGCTGGATTTAAGGTTTTTTCCGTTACTATCGTTATTTGTTGCCCATTTTTTTAAGTTGGACAATGTTCAAGAAGTAACTAGAAATAACAAGTGAATTAAGATGCCAGATTTAGTTTCAGCGTGATTGAGTAGAAGCATTTTTATAGGTCAGGTGTTAGAGCTGACTTTTTTTATTTGTTTTTTTTTTTTAATTTGGTCATTTTTAGCTTGTTTTTGGAGGTCAAAAAATAAACTAGACGTTAATGGTCAATTTAGATTCCAGATTTAGTTTTAGCGTGGTCGATTACGTATAGTTACATAGGTCAGAACTCACGGGTAGTTTTTTTTTTTTTTTTTTTTTCGTGGAACTGTGGTATGGACCAAAAAAGTAAAACTGAAAAGATGTATTAAAAAGTTTGGCTCTAATTTTTCGATCTAGTGCCGTGTTTGGTCTGAAAAAGTCTTACCCTTTGAGAGAATGTGAAAGGAAAAGTGAGCTAAGAAATATATTCAGGTAAGCATCAGGTTACAGAGTGGAAAAAAGCTAAAAACCAAGTTTGAGTATAGATGGTTACAAACTTTTGCTGTTGATTTATGTCTTCGTACATACATACATACATGGACTTTTGGAAAGCAATGGATTCAAAAATTGTCAAGTAGTATTGTAAAAAAAAACCAAAAATAAAACTTTTTAAGTAAATACTTCGATAACTTTTCGAGTAACATCAGGTTTTCGTGTATAGTCATACATCCATAAGTATACTTAGAAAATACTATTCGAAACCCAATTTTTAATTTTTAAAGCTTTATTCTCGTGAAAGCTTATAATACTCATGTTAAGTATTGTATCGTAAAAAACTTATTTTTTATTGTGTATAAAAAAAAAATTTTCAAGGAATTTTTTTTACGTTTTTGCCTTTTTTATATCAATCGCAATTTTATAGTAGACCAAAGTGTGTACAAAAAAGTTTCATACCAAAGAAAATTCCAAATTTTGTCGACCACCTAAAAGTATTAAACGAATGAGATTATTGTAGTTGTCAAAATATTCATATTTTTTGTTTTATTTAGTTACATTTCTTTTAATTTATTAAATGCGAAGCTTATCTCAACAAAGTAAATAAAAATTTTAAGACAGTTGTATGTTTTTGAAATGAACAACTTTATTCTTGCTACAAGAAGTGTGTGGCTCTAATTTCTTAAGCAATGCCAATAAAACTAACTTTTTCAACTGTTAAATATTTGCTTTCTGCTCCTAACGACACTAAGAAAAATTTTTTTTCGCATTTCTATAAGTATCTAAATAATGCGTTTTGTTGAGACAAATAATTTTCTTGACTGTGTATAAGCTTAAAAATTATTTTTTTTTTAAGTGGCAAATCGTGAGTCTTTAATAAAATTGGTCAAGTTTTAAACTGTCAAATTTTAGTATAAGAACAAAGATCCAAGACGAATTTCAGCCGAATCAGATGTTAAGATCTGAAGAAAGTCAATTAAGAGGTCTTCATAAGTTTATACAATTGTATGTTGATTTTACCATTCAATGGGGATCCATTGGAATACCCATAAATCATGTTTCAAACAAAAATATACCATTGAGGAATGGTTACATTTTTGACTCTGGGAAAAATATCAGACAGTTCTGTGGAGCAATCGTGACTAAAATATATGTTTTTTTTTAAGCCGATTTCATCTCATTCATATAGTTTAATATTTTTACTAAATAGTTTTACATAGATAAATAAAAATTCAATTTCATGATTTCTTTTCTACATAAGAAACCAATATTACTTTGAAAAGATGTATGCTTCATAATATTAAAATAATTTTACACCTACTCGAAAGACGAGTATAAATTTCATCTTATTCATACAGTTTTATAAGCGTAAGTGTAAAATTATTTTAATATTATGAAGCATACATCTTTTCAAAGTAATATTGATTTTTAAGGTAGAAAAGAAATCATAAAATTAAATTTTTTTTTTCATCTATGTGAAACTATTTAGTAAAAAATTTTAAAGTTCTTAAGCTATTACAAAAAAAAATACTATTTTCGTGATTCTCTAGGAAAAAATAGTTTATTACATACTTTTGTTACAGTCTAAGTTTCATGTATATACGGCATGTTTTTGGCATGCATATTTTTGAGTGTAAATGTTTAAACACCTTCCATCTTATTTGATAAGAATATAAGAAGATGATAGTAAAATTTTGTCTCATACTATGATACATAATATTTTCTCTTGAAATTATAATGTAGCATTATAGTTTTCTTTGTTTTTTTTTCGAAAATAGTATCAATATATATATGTTGTAGCAACATTTGTAATATCAATTTTTCTGAACATGTCAATTCTAATGAATTTTAAGTTAACCATCTTTATGTAAAATGACTTGTACTTTCTAAGTATATTAAACGTGTTTGTTTTATTCCTATTAGAGTTCTTCTAAGAAAATAACAGCATTTTTACCTCTATTTATAGTATCATAATAAAAGGTCTAACGATTAGGTGAATGAGATATGAGAATAGTTAAATTTTTTATATTGCCTAGACAATCTAGTTTCTTGTAGAGAACGATTTTTTTATAAAGGACTAAGCTGTACATGTTTTGTATAAATCAAACAGATAAAAATAATAAGTTCCAAATAAGTCATTCGATTTAGCTAAATCTTGAAAAACATTACCTTGCCATAAAAATTTATACGCAAATACAACGGTAGTGGGAGGAAAAAAGTATTGTTGAGGGAGGAAGTCAACGCGCGCATCATACTATGCATGTGGGTAAGCTTACAGACACATCATCTAACACTTTTAAGCCTTCTAGTGGATAATTTGAAGTTTCGATAAAATTTTTGTATTTTAAACGTACATACATGTTTTTAAATGGCTTAATACTAAATTATTGTTAAAAACAATTGAAACACGGATTTACAGTTTTGCTTAAAGTTACAAATATACTTATTTAAACTATGACTGTTCGTAGAATCTTTGCATGAATCTATTACGAATTTATACTTGGCAACCTCAGTAATGTTATAAATTTTTTAGGAAACTTTAAATTTTGGTGTAAATCTTAAAATTTATTCTATAACTTACGTAAACCTTACTAAATAAGAAAATTAAAAAAGAACAGTACTAAGAATTCCGTTCGTCTTAACGTTTTTACTTCTAGTGCATATACAAATTTCCATATATATATATATATATATATGTATATATATGTACGTGTGTGTATGTGTATGTATACATATGTTATTGTATAACAAAACTTTTGTTACACTTAACGGAGTGCTATATAATAATTTGTACGTTATATTGAGTGACTGTAATCTGTAGTGAATAAATGTTTAAAAGTGACAAATTTAACTACACCTTTGAAAACTACAGTATTATACAAATATTGTACTTAAAGCTATATTAACTTGTTTCATAGAAAATTATTTAAAACTTTATAACGTAGCCATTTTGTTGGCAGTTCTCAGCTGCAGAAATATCGAAAAAGTCCAACACCACGGAAGTAAAAGAAGAAGGTTCAAAAGAGAAAAAACAAACAATAAATAGTCAAAACATTATAGTTTTTTCTCTGTTTTGCAATAGTGCAGTATAAAAAAACAATGCGATTCGGGAGGGGGATTAACCCCCTCTCGTAACTAAAACCAAACGTCAAGATTTCCCGCATAGAATTTATAGAAAAATGGGGGCTGACCCCTGTCCTCAAACCGAGGCAGGACTTACGCCCCCACCGAAATGGTGCAGAGGATCATGGAGACTTGAGGTATATAGTGTTTTCAAAACCTTGAAATTAATAAGGTTGCTACAACCTCAAATGCATCTATGTTCGAATTGTTTGAGCATGTTTGATATGATTTTTTCTCCATATTTGGAAAATAATGATAGATTTTATACGTATCTAGACAGTATCGCAGATCTGATTAACTATTCTTATTATAGACGAACATGTGTTCTCCAAAGCAGCTCATACAATGTTTTTACCTATTAATAATTTTATACTTATATACAACGATAATTACATAAACGTTCTATAAAATTAGAAAAAAATATTCTTTGTTACTTAAAAGGTCCAAAGAATAGCTTGCAAAGAATGTAGAAAGATTTACAAAGATCATTATTAAACAACTATTTCTCAAACACACAAACAAAGCACGCCTTAAAGTACCAAGTATTAAATCAACTATAACGGATTATGTGATGATTGCTCATATTCAGCATCAGTATTATAACAACTACAATATTGTTTGAAAACTAAATGAACAGGCTCCAAAAAAAATAAGTTATCTGTCAATTTGTTTTTAGACTATAGCTTATAGTTTGTCTATCATGTATAAAAAATACTTGGAAAAGTAACAATAAGAGAGTTTTTAAAAGTATACATGGAAAGACAGTGTGTTAAATTTTTTTTAAATATCTTACGAGTTTTTATCATCTAGGGCTTTTTACATTAGGTAAAATAAATGAGTGATCCTTTTATTTATAATAGTTAGCTGATACATCTAACATGTCATTTCAATCAGGTATAACTAACTGATAAAAATGCACTTCGATAAAAAATGTGAAATTTTTACTTGCAGCTTCCTGAGACGCGTCATAATTAATGATTTTCGAAAAGATCGTATCATAGACAAAAAAATAGAATCCTTTTTTTAAAATTTCATATGGTACAAGTGTATGAGGTCAAAATGAAAAAATTTACTTTAATGTGGACTTCATGTATTATTTATCTCCTTAAATTATTGTATTGTGCATCTAAGATTTAATATAGCTGGAAAATTATCATTGCAATCGCTTAATGGGTCAAAAAAGCTCTGAAGCATTAGTTCAGCATAACACGTACAGCCTACATGATGTAAGCACTAGTAATTTCGGAACAACCTAAAAAAATGTTGTCTAATAAGTTTGACTGATGTATCGAGCAATTTGACTACCTGATAAAATTTAAGTCAGTTTATAATAATATTTTGTACTTGAGATATCTCTAAGCCAAGAAATTAAGTAAAAGTATTTTGTTTACTTTGCATGGGTTTGGTTAGAGGATTGACTTAAATATTTCTTTTACTTAAATATTTTAAGAGAACTAACAGTCTTATTTAAATGAAAATTTTTGAATGGACTAAATAGTTTTGAGTAACCTTACGATAGTAAAAGTGAGTTACATAGTCTTAATAAAACAACAAAAAATAACTACAAAAGTTAAATTAACAATGATCACCTTACTTAGCATGTAAAAATCAGTTAAACATATTTGTTTGTCACGAAAATCACTTAGCCAAAAGAGGACACATAAAAGTAGAAAAAAAAATTTATTTATTTTCAGAAATAATTTTGTGTAAATTATAGTAAAAGTTTAAATACCATCTATTATGAAAGTCTAAAAAAAATTGAAATTAGTGAGAATATGTATTAAAACTTTATTTTGGAAGCCGTTCTAATTTATTGACTTTTATGTAGCTCATAAAATTAAATTATTAAGAAATAGTAAAAAAAAAAAANTTGATAAGCAAAAAAACTTGTCAGATGAACGTGTATAAAAGCTTATGAAAACTAACCTTTATTTAAGATTTACCTGTGTTTTGCCCAATCTTTTTCTGTAAAAATGAAATTAAAATAATCTCAATTTTTAAGACAGATTTAAAAATGTTATGTCATTTGATTAGCTGTCAAATTTTTTTTAGATTCACTTTTACAAAAGCAAAGGCATCTATAATAATTTTTTGTTGAACTTGAATATGCTTGAATAAGCATTTAAGTCTTTAAAATTATAATTTGCAATAATAATTGAAGCCCATTTCAGCTTGAAAAAGAGTTATTAGTGGTCGTAATACGTTTTTAGAAAAAGAATTGAAGAAAGATGTTATGGTACTTATAATAGAATTACGTTTTGAAATCGATTTTTAAGGTCATACTTTATAAGATAAACTGCAGCTCTATATTCTTGTTTACAACTACGATATTTTATTGAGTCTGAGATAAACATGCTTATTCTTTTTTAATTTTTTCGTTTGCTACATAGATTAGGAAGATCGTAGAAATAATAATAACTATAATTCATTCAGAAGTTTTACCTTTTTTCTACAGATTTGTATATGAATTAAGTAAACATTGTGTATTTTTACTACACTGCATGATTTGAAAGGTGCGTAACAAGTCTTTATATACGTCAGATAGATAACAATATAGATTGATAAAGTTAAGGGGATTACAATAGTAATTTTATGGCATTTCATTTAACCATGTCAGTCGCATCTGATTTGCTACGGATGTTTTATTTTTCACTCGTCCATCACGTAAAACTCATTGACAAAATTTCTCTATTTCCATGGTTATCACATACCTACTAAGCTTCTGTCACCTATCTATTGAAAAATACATCCATGAGATGGCACGGGCATTTCACACCATAGCTAGTTACCTAGCATATGGTTAACGCATATGCATGCATGAGATTAATCCAATTAAAACAATCCAATTAATGCATAACTAAGTATTCTAGCCTACACTATATAAATTTAAAGACAGCATTACATTAAAGTTGTAAGTCAAAAAATGTTTTCAACGGTATGAATTGCCGTATTTAAGATTAATCTTGAAATATTCTTATTTTTCTAACGCATACAAACATGCTAGTCTGAAAAAAAATACTTATGAAAACTGCGTCACTTTTATCTACGCTGTATTGAATAATTAATCTGAATCATACAACGTAATTTTTTTTACAAACATTTCAAAAACTTTTAACATTCTATTGAAATAATATCTTTCCTGCCAAATAATCTAAAAGGATAAAAACGAAGACAAAAAGGTTTTTGAAAAAAAGCACAAACTTATATATACTATGGTACAAAACATTATAAGACATTTTGGAGCACATTTTAATACAATTAGATATTTTAAAGTATTAGTTCTAATCGCTTAATCAATTAGGAATGACAATATGAGTAGTACAATCAACAGAAAATAGCAGTTTTTATAACCAGGGCACAAAATACTATCAATTAGATTAAAAGGTACGACCAAAATATTATTATGCCTAAGTTGCAAAAGACTTTTTTTTAGTGTGAGCACAAAGTACAGCTTTGCGCTCATGCTCACTTTACCCCCTAAGGCAAAAAAGTTCTTTGTGGGTAATTGAAGTTGTTTAAGGGTATATTCTGAATTATACTGTAAGCCCATAGATACTATCACGGATGTGGCTTTCTCCAGTCAAGCCAGCGCCCGTGTGTATATATTGAAGCCAATCAATTAACTTGTCCCTTATGATACTGTCATGGATAGCAAGCTAGTAATTGTACACTATGAAACGGTTTTATGTATGATAGATAGTTAAGTTTGCAATGCTATAACAGATACATCTTCTGCACATCGTTGTTACTTATGTTAGGCAACATTTAAGGACTTCAATGAGATTGATTCAATTTTCAAAAAGCCAATTGATAAAAAAAATTTGAATTTCGGTTTGTCAACTTCATGTACTTGGATTAGATGTTTTAACTGATGTATACATATTGGCTATAAATTGGCTATTAATAAGTGGCAGGCTCGCAGTACTGAAGAAAAACAGTAAAGCTAAGAAAAGAAAATATTCAGAAAGGTTTCAAAACAAAGTTGGGTTTTATAGTTGATAAACCGAAGCCTGGATACGGAAGTTCAAATGATGGCAACACCACTGGACTTTTTTTTTAAAATAGTGAGACTTCTGCAACCATAACTGGAAATGATAAGGATCTGATTCATCAATTATACGTTATATAATTAGCTTAATCATCTGGTTTTGATATAAATGTTCAGAAATTCAATCAGTTTTCATCGGAAACAGCGAGAAAGTACGTAGTTCTTTCCAGCTGGTATCCCATGCCTACAACAGTTTATACATTATTAATTTATGCTCCTGTAATAATATCGCATTCAGTATTAACAATTATTCAGATGTCATAAGATGCCCAGGAATCTTGCAATAAAATAATTAAACAATTCCGTGAACATTTTGCACGAAAATGTTCTCGAACTAAAACATTACAAGATGTATTTTTTAAATTCTTGGTAAACTCTGACCCGCACTTGTCTAGTTGTCGAGATTTACCAGCAAAATAATTAAAACCTATGTCAAAAGAAGTTGTTGATCTGCTGTTACCACCACAAGTACAAATTGATGAAAATTTTCTACACGATGAAGATTCAAGCTCTGAATGTTCGACATCAGCAGATACAGATATAACTTTCACTTGCATTCAAAGTGATTTTCTTGTGTAATTCTTGGAAAATAAGAAATTTTACAACAATTTCATTTCTAACAAATATTTCTTTACTTCCCTAATGCACAGTACTTGCCAGACTAATGAAAAAAAAATATGAAAAATTTTTTTGATTCTGATTTGCCACTTATTATTTAACAAATATAAGAAATTTTCCAAAATTTTAAGCCGTATTTAACAGTTTTCTATAATTCTGATGAAGGATTCGTAATCAGCGACATCTAAAAACCCGAGTGAAATGTTTAAATATCATTTACAGAAGTTTTTCTCTCCTTGAAAAGGTTATGTTTACCACATTGAGTACGACATTCTGAAAATCACAATTCTGATACCAGGTTCGTAATCAGCCACCCCGAAAACCTTAAAACTGTTGTGTGACTCAAGTACGATGTGAAATATGGGATATTTTATGCAAGGGGGTGGTGAATTAGGGGTGAAGGGGGTGAAATTTAGGAGGTCCAACATAAAATTCGTAATCAACGACCTCAAAAGCCACTGAATAAGAAATTTCAGATCAATTACTTGATTTTTTGATTTTTGGTCAGCTTTTTTGGATTTAGTCCCACAGTGCGGCGGTCATTGGCTGAGTGGTCAGGGTAAAGTTTCGCGGATCCTTAGTTAATGGGTTCGAGCCCCTGCTCCACCTTTTTGGCAGAGCATTTTACTACAAAATTTCTGACTCTTTAATCCATTTATTTTATAAATCGGAACTTTCTGCTCTACATCTACACGAGAATCCCCGAAACTTGTTCCGTAATAATACAAAGTGCAGCAAAACATTTGCGTTAATGTTAAAAAATTTGGTACAAAAGCGCCGTCACCATCAAGACCTTACTCTCAGGAAATGCGTAGGGTAGCCTTAGTTAGATGATATTTATACGGTAAATACTATTATTCCTACTAAAGGCGTAGTAAGCATTAAAATCTGACAATAACAACTCGATGTAAAATACAAAATAAAAGTTTTGACAAGTATCTATTTATCTTATTGCGATAATAATAAACTTAAATGTTATAGGAAATTACAAGCTTAAGTTTTTTTTCTAATAACGCATATATATTATATGTGGGTTCTATCTCATGCAAAATGTCATTTTTGCGAAGTAAAACTTCTTATGTTGGGCTGTGAACAGCCACGTGAGGGAAATGCGTGACGAAAAAACGTAGCCACCCACCCTGCGGCCCAAGCCCTCTCCTTAATCTCCTCTATTATACACTTCCTCCTGCTCCGTCTCTTTTTTTTGCAGCGCGCGCCACTCTCCTATCTACTGTTTTGTATCTCTTTCTCTCTCGCATGTATGCCACGTACTCCCTTTCCCTCGTGCTGTTACTATATATACATATATAATTCTGCCGTAACTTGCTCAGGTCGACTTGAAAAATTTTTTTAAAAGAAATTCGTTAAAAAAAAATTTTTTCATGGTATTTCTTCCGTACACAACATCAGTAACAAATTTATAAGGTGATGCAACTATAAAACTTGCTGGTCAAAAGTTATACGAAATTTTATAAAAGTCAGTTTTCATCGATTTTCAAAAAAGTGTATCACTTTACTTTCTAGCACGTGTAGCAAAGCTCCTTTAACAGTTCGAGTGCTCTTACTGGGCTAAAATAAAAGCTGGGACCATGACCTATTGATTAAAAAAAAAAAATTTGTTTGATTTTGTGCCTCCATTTAAAAGTTACAGCTGTTTTAATTAGAGCGTGAATATCGCAAAGAATGTGATTTTTGAAAAAATTCAGTATTTTTCATAAAATTACTACAATCTTTTATTCGGGGCATAAAATTCAAAGATGATCACTTCAATTATTAGGACTTTGTTTTTGCTTTTATTTAAGCTCAGATAAAGCCACCTAATAGAGTGCACCACTTGGCTATCAACGTTGGAAGCAGCACCACCGTTTTTGCATTTATGTAGCGAAAAAGAGCCAATTGGACAAAACCCTGAGACATACGTTTCATCTTTTAGCCCAACAGTGATAAAAAAAAATTTTGGCTGGAATTGATTGCTCTAAAACGAAAAAAACGGCGCTTTGAGGTGAGGTAGGGTCGGAATGGAATTTTCAAAGTTTGCAGTGCTCGTACGACTCATAGACGTATTACAATGACTTGTTAACCTTTAATTTATTTACTAGCCTCAAATGCAATAAGACACTGTAGTTTGCATACGCACTGTACACGCACACCGAGTGGTTATTCCATGTGGGTCGGAACGGAATAAAATGTTTGTAAGCGCAAAATACGCAAAAAGAAGAGCTTGGCTATTCGAGAGGTAACAACTTTAGGTACTACTGTCGTAAGAACTTGTTCATTTTTGTCCTATACTTCAAGAAGTGACTATTGGTTAGCATTTCCACTCCAAAAAGTTACTAGTTTAACCTGATTTTTATTAAAACCGTGATTATGGTGTCAAAATGTGGACAAAATGTATGCAGTGAAAAGTCACTTGTCGATTTTTGGTGTGACTAAGGTACAAATCGATAAGAATTGATTGTACAAGTATGATATCATTTTAAATGCACGAATAAGTCATTTTCAATAAAAGGAATTTTTGTCCCACATAGCTGGATAAAATTACCTTCTTTCAAGGCAGTATAGTAAAAATTTTTGTTGTGTTCTGCATGACATGACCAACAATTCGTACATATATTAATACATTTGTTATAACAAACATGAAAATACTTAGAATTTGCGAATTATATGTATCATAAGTATATGTATTTTATGCACGTGCTTGCTTGAATACGTTCTAATAATTGACATTTTTACTATTTTTATATCGGATTTTTAAAGACCTGTTGAAGTTAGGTGTAATCTAATTTTCTCAGTTTTTGTTGTACCAAGTTTGAAAACATTTAAGTTGGAAGTTTCACTTCTGCCGGGGGTCCCGAGATCCCCATTTGGTTTTTTTTGTTACCTTATCCTTCAACGTGTAAGTGTTATAAATCAGTTAATGGTAGAATTAAATTCAGATACTTACTACTTTAGTTTTAATACTATGAACCTTTAAATGATAAGATAGGATGACGAGATTATTATATTGAAGTTTCTTATAAATAATTTTTTTACAAAATGTATGCAATAGTAATGTTATGTCACTTTGTACCATCGAAAATTTGTTTTTCTACCTTGAAAAATAAAATAGTAACTTAATGTTTTGTATAAACAAGTATCTCTTAAATTTCAAGAAACAATGAAAAACAAATTTTATAATTTGTTTATTTTTTTTAATGTATTCACTGTAAAAATTAATGTGTAAAATATTGCAAATATCTTTGTTATGACCAAAATTTTTTACAGAAGTTTTTATATTGATTTTGTATTTGATCAACTTAATTATTTTTAGGAAACAAAATACCACGCCAAAATTGTATTGATTAGTTAAAAAAATCTAAAAGTAATTGTTTCCTTGAAAATGTTGTTAATTTAAGAATCATGATGAATTTAACTAATGATGGTTGCAGTATCTTTGAACGTCTGGTATTCTATGTTCAATATACTTTGATATTCTTAAAGAATATTGTGCTGTTTACTGTATTTAAAATAAGTTTAAGAATACCGCTTATGATTCTTAAAGACACTTTGTTAAATCTACCTTCTGCAATATTTTTAACAAACTTTCTCGTTATTTTAAGCTTTTAGTTTGTTATTGAAAATGTAGTATTCCAAAACGTGTACCTACTTTATTGATATTGCAGTATAATCATGTTTATTCATTTACAGTGAAACTGTTAGCCACATTTTATAGCTTTATTCTGTTTTTAAAGTTAATCCTATTGAATATTAGTGATGCTTGCTTCCAAGGTAGACAGCTTAATTTACAACGGCATGGCTTACAGCAAAAACTTAAAACTTTTTAATTTTGAAGATGCTTTTACTAGATTTACGTATCATGCCTGAATGCCATACTTATTTTATTGAATATTTCTGTTCCTCTGTCTTTCCATTCAAATACTTTAATAAAATGAGAAAATGATTTCTATCTCTTCGTGGTGACTAGGGCTAGGAGTGACGTCCACAATGTATTAATCTTCCTTCAATGTTGTATTTCAATGATGAAGTAATTCTTAATAAATTGCTACTTTCTTAACTGTCTGGTGTGCTTAAATTTCAAATTAGCATTACTATGGTACTTATTTTTAATCTGAGTTCATAAACACATTAGATACAAAACACAGATTTTAAAATTAAGAAAAGAGGTAGAATTTGATGAAAATTTGATGCTTAAATAATGCCTTTATTTTCGAAGTTTATTTTTTTATTACGTATATATATCTCTTAAATTTTTAAAAACTATTTCTAGTACTTTTTTTTTTTAATGATTACAGCACTATCCTGAGTAATCAAATCATCTTCTCATAATTTTTTGTTACATAAGTCAAACATTTTTTGAATAAAATTCGTTTCTCTATCTATAATATTTTGTGCATCTTGAATTTTTTTTGGTATAGGTAGATAAAAATAAAAACATTTACGAAATGAATTTATCAATTTTTAAGTTTAGTTAATATATAAAAGAGCGAGATTACCTCTGTTATCAACAAAGCCAACTGTAAAATTTTTTTAGTATTTGTTTTTCCATTTATCCCCTTAAACATTTCTTAGAATAATCTTTCACGCAAAAAAACTGCCCTAATTTATTAGGTAACCTTAAAGGAATTGCAGTTTGAGAATAATGATTAATTGAAACCATTGCGGTTGCAGTATCTTTAAATGTCTAGTACGCAATTTCTTCATATTTTTCAATGTCTTTGAAAGATGTTGCTCTGCTCATTATGTTTAAAATGAGCTTAAGTTTTATGAAGAGACTTTATTTCCTATTGGCCAGGTGCATGTCATGCAGCGCCACTCTTTGTGTCGAAATCGTGCAACCGCGGGTACCCTCATTGTACGTCAACAGCATACACTGATGCATACGTTTAGTAATAATTAATTAATAAGCAAAAAATTATTGTATTTATTTATCTGATAATGGATTTTATTATTAAACTAGGCCTTAGGAATATCACACACTCGATTTGTTTTAACTCTGAAGCCTTAAAAAAAGGTAAACAGTTGGTTGAAAGTAGTCATGTGTGCGATGTTACAGAATTTCAAAGTGATGGATAGCAATTTGACAAGTGCTGTCGTAATAAAGGAGACCTTGGTAACTTCAGCTCCCTGCAAAGTTAATCTGCATGTACGCTTTGTTCAGATTATTTTGAAAATTGTCTTAGTTGCAATGTTGACTTACAGTTAGACTTACAGTTAGGCAATCATTGAAATTTATGTAATTTTACTCCATCCGTCTTTGCGCTACGGTTACACTAAACAACACAGCACTTTCTTACACATATATTTCATAACCGTTTAAATAATAGACATCACAATGATCATGTCTAATTTCGCGTATTTATCTTTCTTCTTGCTGTCTGCTACTAAGGGTGTGCTCTGAATCAAAAACTAACGTATTCACACCACGCTTCATCAATATATTGTTACAGTTTAACATTTATAACCGTTCTTAGCACCATGTAGTTCATTTTTTTCTATTTGTGTAACTGTGATTTTATAATATTGGTACTATACGTAAAGATAACATCTGTAAATTTGACGAAATACTGTAATTCTTTTCTAAATTAGACAAAAATGACAGTAATTTAGTACCCCAGGCTTCCTATTTTTGCCACTACGCACGCTGGCATTTACTCATCTATCCCCTCCCATCATTTGCACTTGGCCAATACCTTTTGCAACGATTTTCATTACTTTGTCTCTTTTTCCCCAAATTATTTCATTCTTATTGTGAATGGAATATTTATGTATGTTCTCATACTCTATTCATTTTGCAAGACTTGGGCAAAAAGGGCTTTGTTAGTGACAGTGGGAGAAAAGGGGGCTAGTGGGCTGTATCTGAAAGTGGTTACAAGATTTATGTAAAATGCCCTACACAAATATATATATTTTACGTCAATCCACGAGCACCAAAACATGTACTTTTTAACTCGCAATTGCGGTATTATAAACAACTAAGAAAAAATAATAAAAACATAGGATCGACGTGTTTTTCCTCAACTTTTCGGTAATGCACTCGATTTTTAAAAGAAATAACGATTTAACCTAAAAAAACACAAAATGTGTTATATCTCAAAAACGGCATGCTTCATATCTTTTTAACCATCGCTAATCGAAAGAGGAAGATTTTTTACGTCGGTATGCTGATTTCCAGAGAGTACTTTTTCATTTTAGCGAGATATTGAATGACAAAGTTGGGCGCAACGACACAATGGCAGCGGCTGCTCGACTTGCGCGATGGTATGCTATATATATGTATGTAAGTAGATGGTATGCTATATATATATATATATATATATATATCACCAAGCAAACATGGTTAGGTGGCGCTGTTTTGATTCGACGTTTTGATGGACGGTTGGATTGCATACTTTTCTTGTTAAGTGTATTTGTAAATAAAGTTGTTTTTATTGACACATAAGTTAAGAGGAATCGACAGATTAATAGTTTATCTTGAATGGAGCAGTATTTAAGCTGTGTATTCTATTTATTGCTAGTTTTCAAGGTTCCATCAACTGGTAATCAAATACGTTATTATGCACGCAGAAGATGAAATGGGAGCTAATGGTTTTACTTGCCAAGCGTTGCTTCACTGCAACGATTATGGAGGATATTTTTTAAGATAGCTTATAATATTTTTAGTCAATTCTTTTCACGTGGGTAAGGCCTTACTTAGAGTGAAATTAAAAAACTTTTAAAAACAAAAGTAATTTCCAAAATTTTTTTTACCACAAAACAGATTTCGTTATAGCAGCTAAATGGCATTTCTTTGCCACTGCACATGGCAAAGGTGCTTGTAATGGCATTGGAGCAAACTTAAAACGAGGAGCGAGCAGAGCAAGTTTGCAATTGACGTCGATAAAGCACATTATTTCTGCTAAAGCTTTAAACGATTGGGCAAAAAGTCACTGCAAAAAAACTGAAATTTTTTTTAGTGCGAAATCAGATTATAAAGAAACTTCATTATTTTTAAAAAGTAGGTTTAAAAAATGCAATATCACGCAATCATTCCCATTGATAACAAATATTTTATGCTTAAAAATACATATTTAGCCACAAAATACCAATCTTAAAGCGATGAGTATTGAGAAGAAAAAATGTATAATACCAAAGAAAAAAGCTAAGTGACTATTATAAGCATTATGTGAGAATTATAATCACACAGTTATCGAACGATGTAAATAATTTATTTCAATGTAATTATGAATGATCTAAGTAGTTCATTTTATCTCTCTGTCAGTTTTGGATAGATAAATAAATTTTTAATACTTTTGTTTTGTCAAATTCTATTTTGGTTTATTCTTTTTTGAATGGAAACTTGTTAAAATAACATAATTATTTAGTTTACCATTTATTTTGCTTTGTATTAAAAGTCAAATTTAAATAGTAAAACCTAACCATGTTCGCTTGGTGATATATATATATATATATTTAGCATATCATCGTGCAAGTCAAGCAGCTGCTGCCACTGTGTCGTTGCGCCCAACTTTGACATTTAATATCTCGCTAAAATGAAAAAGTACTTTCTGGAAATCACCACACCGACGTAAAAAATCTTGCTCTTTCGATTAGTGATGGTTAAAAAAATATTAAAAATGCCGTTTTTGAGATTTAACACATTTTATGTTTTTTCTAGGATAAATCATCATTTTTTTTAAAAACCGATTGCATTAGCAAAAAGTTGAGGAAACAATACGTCGATTCTATGGTTTCATTATTTTTTCTCAGTTATTTATAATACCGCAATCGCGAGTTAAAAAGTACATATTATCGTGCTCGCGGATCACGCTAGGACAGTTGACGTGAAATGCCTCATATATATATATTCACATACACATGAAAGTACTGCTGTCAATCAAAGACTGGTTAAAAACAAAACTTTAATCTTATAAAAGAGCATTTAAAGCTATGTCAAAGATTAAAAATAAAAATTACTTTGACAAAAAATTAGAAACAGTTATGTTTAAAATTTAGTTACTTCTTTTTTTAATATTTTATAAGTCAGATGCTAAGTCCATTACATTTTTTCCAAAGAGATTTGAGCTGAAGTAACAGTTACGTCGAAAAATACTTAACAAAAAATAAAAACTTTTCTACTTACAAAAATTATAGATACAGACTGTTTTACAAATCAGATGATAAAAATTTAAGTATAATATGACATAAGGAAAGATTAACTGAACAGTTTCTTACACGTTTCAGTTACAATAGATATTAGTATTATTCTGATAAAAAGTTCTAATCACAAGAAAGAACAAAACTGCATATTATCTTCTAAATTACAAGGTACAGTTGACATTATTTCTATTTATGTTTTAGAAACTGTACAAAAAATCTTTGCTTAATAAAAAGCAAAGATTTATTAATGTCTCTTGATGTTTTATAATTTTCAGTTTTTATGCAACTTGGCTCACTTTCAACAAAAAAACATTTGTATTTTATTAATGATCATCTAAAATGAATAAGAAATTGTTTTAATCTTAAATAAAAGTTAAAGGTGATTCTTAAGCTCTTCGCAGAGCCTAATAACTTTGAACAAAGTAATTAAAAAATAAAAATGAGACAAATTTGCTTCTCCGATGACGTACAATTATTCTTCCAAGCTAAAAAAGTCTAGATTCATATTTATAAGTAAGTAGAAAATAATTCTGAAAAAATTTAGTGAAGCATGGTAATCCGCTCTACTAGTTTCAGAAGCGATTCGAGCGATATTACAAAATGAAAATAATGTCATCAAAGTCCTATAGTGATTTTTGTAAATATTTTAAATCTAAACTTGCATAATGATTAAGAAACTGAGAACTTATAAGCTTTAATATTTTTAATGTGTAAAATAAACTTATTTATTTTTTCTTATAATTACGTTGCAGCCAAAGATGTAAAATGTCGTAGACATGACTATTTAAGGCTTTTATGACTTCATTTTCGTAATTGTATACTGAAATTTGTTCTATGTGTAACTAGTTCAACATTATTTGCTGATTTTTTTTCAACAGTATTTTTTAATTGCAAATCAATGCGAAATTATAGCCATTAAATCTGAAACATGTATGGAATGTTTCAAGAAAATAAATCATTCTTGATATTTTCAACATATTTAGATTTTTCACGACATTAACAGTATTGCCCTTGACTTTTTTCCAGATAAAATAAAATATTTAAATAAATGTTTAATATAAACGGTATTTGACATAGTCCAAAATTATTTTAATGTATTAAAAATTATTTTTTCTGATTAAAAATTATTATCATGAAGTATGGATTGAATTTTTTAATTTAATATTCATCGTTAAACTTTACTTGTAGAAAAAATAAATTATTTAATCAAATCTCC
>NW_019379941.1:129851-252137 GCF_000648655.2 Copidosoma floridanum
CTATCTACTGCAGAAACTTTGAAAGTTGACACTTCAAAAAATATTTCTTAATGTGATATTAATCTATAAAGCTTGAGAAAAATATCGCAAAAATAGAAACAAGGCTTTATACACTTTGGCAAAAGTTGTTTGTTGCTAAAAAATTTTTATGTTTCGAAAAAATTTTTTAAAAAATCAAAATGATGAATACATAAAATATAGAGATAGTTGTGTATTTGACACAAAAAATTACGTAGAAGCTTAGTTTAAAGTGCCACTTGAAGCTGAAGCTTCTTGCCAAAATTAAAATTTTTTGAAAAATGTTTATAGTTATAAATCTATTGATAAAAATATTTTTAAAAATATTGTAAGAAATTTTTTTAGCATTTATGGTACTTAACTTCAGAATCAGCAGCTCTATCATTTTTCGATAAGGATATTTTAAATGAAGAGAAACGCAAAATGATCGACACTATAAAGTGAAACCAAAATAAATTTTTTCATGATAAACGCATTCTTGCAACTGACAAAACTAAAGATAATACGGTCAAATCGTTGATTTGTGACTTTTAATGTAAAGATTCGTGACACTCGTTCAAACAGTTTGACATCGATTCTGATTTTCCTGCAATATCGACGAAATATAAGCAGCAACGACAGTATCTAACGCTTATAATAAAAGATTATTAAAGTCTATTTCCAAGCTCCAATAAAGCTTTTATAACAAATATTTAAAATATAAATGAGGTATTCTTTGTGAAACAATGACCCCCCCCCTCTCCAAAATTGGTTTAATTTATTTAAGTTCTGTAGGTAGTCAAAAAATAGGTCTAAGCATAAACCAAGTGGCATATATATTCAGTCAACATTCCTGATCCAATATGGCTACCTGAACCATGTGACTTACAGATTTTCTTCTATAAAACTTCTATAAATCTCGTGGCATAAGCTCTACATAGGTCTGAAAAGGCTTGAATAAAGTGTCTTAAGCTTTCCTGTCAAAAGATGTAAGAAATTTTTTGTCAGCTACAAAATCAAAAATGCCCGTAAAAACACATAGCCTACAGATTTTTTCCAATAAAACTACCATACGTCTCGCTGCATAAACCCTACAGCCGTCTACAAAGGCTTTAATTAAATCTTTAGCTCTTTTACCAAAAAAAGTATAAAGAAAATTTTCTGTCTGCTATAAAATGCAAAATGGCGGCAATAACCGTGACCGACAGCTTTTTTACCATAGAGCTACTAAGAAACTTATGGCATAAGCCCTACAGGAGTCTAAAAAGGCTTAAATGTAATGTCTTATGCTCTTCTATCAAAAGATGTATAAAGAAAATTTTCTGACTGCTATACAATCCTAAATGGCAGCAGAAGGACGTGACCTACAGATTTTTTATAATAAAGCTACGACATATCTTCTGGCATAAGCCCTACAGGGGTCTACAACGGCTTAAATGGAAGATCTTGAGCATATCTATCAAACATCGTGTTAAAAAACTTTTTTGTCCTATATGAAATCTTAAATGACGCCAAAGTACGTGACTGACATCTTTTTTTTAGTGAACGATGAATCTCGAGGCATGAACCCTACAGTGGCTTACAAAAGCTTAATTAAAACGTCTTGAGCTTTTCTATCAAAATTCGAATGGCAGAAATTTTTTGTCAGCTATCAAATTCAAAATGGTGGCCGAAACCAAGTGATGTTTTGTCTACAGTTTAAGTAGCACAGTACGTATAGGCCTATCGATCCTCTTATTTGATTTAATTATAGTTAAAGTAAAAATCAAGTGTTGGTCACGTGTTTTGCCGCAATTTTTGGTTGTACAGCCAACAAAAAATACACAGCTTTTGATATAAGAGCTCAAGACTTTTCATTTAAGCATTTGTAGATACCTGTAGGGCTTACGTTACGAGACTTATGGTAGCTTAATTGTAAAAAAGCTGTAGGGTAAGTGTTTCTGCTGCCATTTTGGTTTGTATAGCAGAAAAAAAGATTTTCTTTATACATTTTTTGATGGAATGGCTTAAGACCTTACATTTTAGCCTTTTTAGACGCCTGAAGGGTATACCGTAAGTTTCTTAGTAGTTTGATTAAAAAAAATATGCTAGTCAGGTGTTTTTACCACCATTTTGAGTTTTCTAGCAGACAAAAAACTTTCTTCATTCTCGCTTTGATAGAAAAGCTGAAAACTTTTAATTAAAGCCTTTTTAGACGAATGTAGGGCTTATGCCGCAAGACTTATAAAAGTTTTTTTGAAAAAAAACTGTCAGTCACGTGTTATTGCCACCATTTTAAGTTTTATAGCAAACAAAAAATTTCTTTTATACAACATTTGATAGAATAACTCAAGACTTTTTATTTAAGCCTTTTCAGACCCCTGTAGGGCTTATGCTGCGAGGTTTATAGTAGTTTTCTTAAAAAAAGCTGTTTATCACGTGTCATTGCCCCTATTTTGAATCTTATAGCAGACAAACAATTTTTTCATACTCATTTTGATAGAAGAGCTCAAGACTTTCTATTAAAGTCTTTTTTGACCCCTACAGGATCCATACCAAGAGATTAATACTAGTTTTATTGAAGAAAATCTGTAGGTCACGTGGTTCAGGTCAGCCATTTTGGATTAGGAATGTTGACTCAATGTATATGTTGTAAGCATATTTTTTTTTAGTTGTAATTTAAAGTTTTTTATGCAATTGTTAGCACGTTCTTTCGCTTGTATGATTTTCTGAGGGTTTTGTTCTTTCAACTAATTGCTTATCTGTTTTTGTAATATTTGTAGATCTTCTAGGTATCGAGTGTTGAGATATTTTTTAAATAGGTTTGAATATTGTGTGAGGTTGCAGCCTTTAGTTTAGTATATAAGTGATTTTTCTAAGCTTTCAAGGCTTTCAAGGAGTTCATTTTCCATGTCACTTTCGTTCGTATCCCGATGTTGTGCGTATAGATTGTCGTTGTGATTTTCAGCTTCGATGCTGTTGCAAGCATTGGTAGTTTTGCAATATGTTCTTTAGGAATGAGAAATTGTTTGATTTTTAAATATGGATACTTAATTGTTGTTGAGTTTGTTGAAAAATTAGCTTAAGTGCCATTATTTAATAGTAAAGTTAAAAACCAACAATTTGACGTCGAGTTACAGTTGGTAAGTGTTCTTAAGCCAGAATTATGATTTCTTTAGTTACAATAAAAATTAAAATAAAAACTTTTAAAAAGTTGCTCGTATTTAATCTCAAAACATTTTTTATCGTACTAATCTTTTTTTTCATATTTTGGAGTGGGGTGAGTATTAGTAATTTTTAAAGTGATAAGAAATGATCATTAATGTTGTTTTAAAAATTTTTTTTATTTTAGGATTGAAAATAATTCTTTTTTTAGGATAAAGTTTTATAGTTTGAAAAGAAGAGTTCTATATATATATGATGTATTCTTCGTGAACGAATGACCCCCTTCTCCAAAATTGGTTAAAGTCTCAAGCATCTCAAGTATAGCAAGCTTACACCAAAACAAAAAATAATAGTAGACTATGCCGACAGGTTTCACCTCGAAGGTGAAAGTTTACCTGCTATGGACTTCATGGGGCTAACCATACGAACAATAACTAGTACTGCAGTTAAAATTTCAGCTTTTCCGGCAACTTCCTGTCTTGCGGAAGGAAATAAACAGACAAGTGAAAAAAATGCTTGAGAGTGAAGTCGTTAAGCCCTCCATGAGCCCTTACGTGGCTCCTGTTTTCTGCGTGCCAAAGAAGCTGGGTCCCACTGGACAAAGGATACAGATTCGCACTACGCTTTAGAAAACTCAATGACATGATACCCGACTATAATCATTCCGTACCGAACGTAGCAGATAATCTTAAACGAAATCAGGGGATCTAAATATTTTACAGTCTTTAATTTGAAAGTTGGTTATCCCCAAATACAAGTAAGAAAAAAAAAGATATAAAACTGCCTTTATGTGCCATCTAGGACTTTTTCACTTTAAAAGATGCCCTTTTGGATTAAAAATAAGTGCATCAATATTTTAAGCACTCATAGCTGCCTAAATTTCAAAGATTAAAGAAGCAGTTTCTTTTTTTGACGATGTATGTATTTACTTCCAAGAATTCGATAAACACTACTAAATTATTGTTTAATTTTTAAAGCAACTAAGAATAGCAAATTTAGTCTTGCAGCCAGAAAAATACTAATTTTAAAAACAAGAGATAAATTATCTTGGTCACATAGGTAGTAAAGAAGGGCTGAAATGCGACACAAAGAAAATAAAAGCAGTTAATGAATTCCTTAGCCAAAAAATAAAAAAAAAAACGTTTGGCAGTTTTTAGGACTAGAAGGCTACTACCATAGATTCATAGAAAACTTTGCCAATCTAGCAAAACCCTTGCTCCCACTACTAAAAAAGGATCAGGAGTTCTCGTGAAACAAAGAAACTTAAACAGCATTTAAAATCCTGAAAGATAAATTATGCTCTCCGTCAGTTTTAATAAGCCCCGACTTTAGAAAAACGCTTATACTTATAGCAGATGCTTCGGACTACGCTAAAGAAGGCGTGTTCTTACAAGGAGAAATTAAGAAAGATAAGTTCATCGCTTTCATATCCAGCACCTTGTTCAAAAGTAAAAGCAACTACTATACATTCTCCAAAGAAGCCGTAGCTCTAATATATTGCATACAGCAATTTGGAGTATACCTGTCCAGAAGAGCATTTATATTAGTGACCGACCATCGGCCCCTTATATGGCTCAATTCGATGAAAGACCCATGCTCCCGGGTCACATGGTGGTGACTTAAGCTCGCTGATTTTTAATTTAATATAACATAGAAACCAGACTTCCAGAACAATAACACAGACGCGTTATCTAAAAACCCAATCGATGCTCACATACTTTCACTCACCTGCACAAAAGAAGAGCTACAACAGCTGCCAAATACCGTATCAAAAGAAACCCAGTAAATCGGCATAACGACATGCCAAAGGGCAGTTAAAATCATCAGTTCTCGCTACAAAAAATCTCCATCAGTCTTAGCTCTCAAAAAACGAAAACTTGACAACAATAACAATAAAAACTATGCACCTGGCTCAGCTATTTTCAAGCAAGAGCAGGCGGTCTTTTTCATTAAAGTAAGGCAAACCGAAGAAAACTTGCTGAGCACCAATCACAAAATTAATAAAAGTCAGCAGTGAGATCCTCATAACGGCGAAGAAAGTTTTTTCAATACCCTACCATTATGCGAAGCATCCATTCTAGATTAACACGTAGATAATAATACATAGAATAATAATCACAACAATAATAACCCACCCACCCTTATCACACAAAAATATAAAATAATTTTTTTACGGAAAAAAATCTATATAAGAAAAGACAATTATGCTTCCTTCACCGACAACCTAGGCCAACCATTAGATGACGGAGCACAAGATATCCGTACAATCAACAAATTACCCAACTTGGAAAAATTTATAATTAGCACACCTAAATTAATTAAACTTAACACCAATTTTTACACAGTTATACCCACAAGAGGTCAAGACAAAGAAACACAGCAAACATAACAAGAGTGTTAAATAAGTCACTTAGTAACTTTTATGAAATATTAATAGAAATAAATATATCGACAACTAGTATCGCTAGAGCCACCAAATTAAGAAATATAGAGCTCCAAAAAATATTACAGATGGTACAAAAAAATATCACACAAGCCGAAATAATAATTTGCTTGGGAATAATACAGCATTTATCGCCACGAAAAAAATATAACATTTATAAACAAATGCATAACTCCGCTATAGGAGGGCATAAAGGAGTTAATAAAACTTACAACAAACTAAAATACTAACATTTTTGGGAACATTAGAAGGAAGACATCTAATCGTACAAACAAAAAAGCCTCGAGTATCAACTAAGAAAACTAGTACGTGTTGAAACCAAACAAAAATTAAGTATCACTGACACACCTACTAAACCTTTTGCTAAGCTTGCACTAGACATATTGGGTCCATTACCAGCAACTCAGCAAAATAATGAGTATATTTTAACGATGCAGTGCTTATTGTCAAATTATACTATAGCAGTCTAATTTAAAGATCAAACTGCTATATCAATAGCAGACACTTTCGTTAAGAAATTCATATGTATTTACCAAGCTCCAGCAGCTATGCTAACGAATCAAGGCACTGACTTTCTAAGTAAATTAATTAAAGGGTAGCTAGTCAATTCGAAATCAAGCAGTTTAAAACAACAGCATTCCACCCCTAATGAAACGGTTCCCTTAAAAGATTACATCACACCCTTACTAAACACCTCAAAATATTTATTACAAGAAAACAACAGTAGGACGAGTGGGTATAATTAGCGACATTTAATTTTAATACGACTAAACACTAAAGCACAGAGAACACACCTTTTGAATAAGTTTTTGGAAAAATAGCACGTGTAGGTACACCTAGTAGCGAACCCCTCAAATCAGATGATTTATTACCCACATACTCACAATATATGACATATCTAGTCAGTCAACTAAACACTCTACATGAGATTGCTCAAGAAAAATTAATTATGACTGAAAACAGAGCAAAAAAGGTATACGATAACAAATTAAATTCTAAATTAATTTAAATAGAAGACAATGTATGGCTCCCACAGGGCACCAAAGGTCATAAATTTAACGATCAGTATTCAGGACCTCACTTAGTGCTTGACAAATAGGAAAACGAAAACGTAAAAATAAAGATTAACAAACTACACAGCAAAATAGTACACAGCAACAGTTTAAGACACATATACCTTTTTGAGAACCCCTAAATAAAAGAAAAATAAATAAATTAAAAAAAAAGAAAATCATGCACATATACCTACACACGCATAGGGCATCTGCAGATAAGTATACCGTTTTGGCTAACTTCAAGCTTGTGTGTATTGTCGTTGACATTTTTATTGAATGTGCCGTAAAGACCACGGTAAAGCATGTGTCAATAACATTATTTACGAAAAACAAATATTAATCTGTAAAATGAGCAATTTTTAAGATAATCCTCTGGCTATTCATCTTTTACCAAATCGTCAACGGAGCCACAGCGATCATTGGAAATGACTGCAGCCAAACTTTCCCTAATTTTACAACTTTCTTTCTAGTCAACAAAGGAGAATGCAACATTCCTGAACCGGTCATACATTCAACTAGAGTACGCATGTCGCTCATCTAATTAAATGACTACGCTTCCACATGTGACATTTATTTTAAAATCAAGGTTCAGAGAACAATTGAACATTACTGCATGTGGTTGTATAATTTAGCAATAAAAAACGGTAAAATGGAATACCGCATAGAAAAAACACGAGATGAATGCAATAGAATGCGTTAATACGGAAGTTTAACCCTGTACGACAACATGATACAAAACATTCCCATCAACAATACGAAGACCTTTTTCGTAAAATAAGCCGGCTCCGTAGGCGCCTGTGAAAACGCAGGATCATATATAGACGCTTACGGGGAAAATGAAAAAGTATTCACACAGGGTTACGCCACTATCACGTTAGAAAAGCGTTACAATGCCATAGATTTAATTAACAATAAAATAACACTTGAATCAGGAACGTCATATATATTTGCGGATGATTGCTGCATTGACAGTGTTTTGGAAAGTAATCTCCGTTGACTCATACTACCGTAATCGCTATACAAATCTTTTCACAGGATACGTAAACAGGGTACTCGAAAGAGAAAATGAGTTCAAATCGCTGTATGTACTTGAATCAGATTATGTGTCGTACGTATTTAAACACATGGGCAGTGTTAACACATGCTCTTTTGCGTTGATTGATAGCCTGATACTAAAAACCTAATTCCTATGTATAAAAGGTGCTTGTTTAATGCTACGCACAAGTTGTCATAAGCACATTTGTTTTTAGTTTATTACTACTGCATGATCTTATTTTTCATGTATTATACATATATTACATCCTTTAAGAAAATTTTCTACATTCTATTCATTTTTTCCTTACCTAGTATTGAACCTCTACAGTCTCTCATTCTATGTTCTAACTTTAACCTTACTCAGAAGATAATATCTATGTATCTACTTACTTTGCACTTTTGTTGTGTGGCGTTTATCTCATAATGAGTGGGGTTAACTAAAACTGACTCTACCTTATTAATATGATCTGCTCTGTAAATGACAACGGTAGACCCACCCTTGTTAATACCAGTGATATGTAACTCGTTATGGTGCCAAAGGAACTCTCTACTAAAGAACTCTTCATAAAATCTTTTAATTCTTCGATTTCTCTTTTCTTTCATAACTGGATCTTTTTGCCATGTTGATGCAATGATTTTTGCTTCATTGAAAAATTCTTCCCAATTTGATCGCAAATCCTTCAAATTTTTTAGTGTATTTTCAAGATAAATCACCGCTTCATATGATTTAATATCTTCGTGCTGCAAAAGCTTGGCAACATGATTGATGAGCTTCAGAACTTTGAATTGGAAAAGCAGAAAAGTTATAAAGTCAAAATTACCCATTTTATTCTTTAATGACTTGGCATCGTCAATTTTTTCCTTTTTCTTAGAGACTAGTATACTTGTTGTGAGGCTGTTGAGCACACAACCAAAATTATTTTTCGATGCTAATATCGTGTCAGATTTAGTTGGGAATAATTTTTTCAAAGCATTTGGTATAATTCCTTTTTGATTAATGGTCCCAGAATCCTTTAATTTCTTCCATCTCGGTAAAATCGAAGAAAAAAATGTAGAAGCCTCACTCACCGTGGCATAAAAAGTTTTCAACTCTGTGATATCCTCTACCGAGTCGTTAAAAATAAGTTGAAGTTGTGATTACAATAATGCACGTACTCAGCATTTTTTGACTTTTCTTTAATTCTGGCTTGAATACCACTGTATTTTTCGCTCATGACACTTGCGCCATCATAGCTTTGTCCTCGACATTTCGTTGAGTCAATTTCATTTTATCTAAAAAATTGATCACTTCGTTTGTCAGATTTTTGGCACCTTGATCTGAAACTTCTATGAAACCTAAAAAACTTTCTTTCACACTTACTTCTTCAGTTGGTAAAATTTTCAGGTATCTTACAAAAATCGATATCTGATCAACATTTGATACATCTTGAGTTGTATCCAGAATCAGAATCATCCAGAACTGAAAAATGGCGAGGCGTTTATAGCAATTACAATTTTATTTACAGTGAAATCTGCACTTATTGTTATTAATTTATTTGGAGTTTTAGGGCTTAAACGCTTTATTTTACTATCTAAGTAATTTAAATGACTTTTAAATAACGGATTATCTCGAGACAACAACTTCACTATTTTTAAAAAATTACTAGATTTACTATCTGTATCATTTAAATTTTCTCAATGCCCTCTGAGCGGGATATTACATTTTGCTAAGGATACAATGACATCCACAATTATTATTAATACCTTTTACCATGATTCAGTTTATTTGTTTAATAGATTATCAAGGGATCTGTTATTATTTTTCAATTTACTGTATCATAAACAGGCATTTAAATGGATACTTGATTTTTCGTGATCTTTAATTTTCTTACTTAAGCCTTGCCAATTGTTGATTTTTCCAGAATTCTAAGCACAGTACAGCCAGCCTTTTTCAATTTTTGTTCCCCCAATTGTTTTTGTATGATAATATTCAACACTAAATGACCTATAATTTTTTATCTTTTGGAAAAAGACCTAAGGGCCTGCAAGAGTTACCGAATAAAATAGTCTGTCTGAGAGTTTCATCCACAATAGAGTTTAAAAACATTCCAAGATCAGTGTCAAGTAATTTTAATGGCAGAGCAACTAGATCAGTCGTGTTGTTGGAGCCATTATCTGATTTCTCATAAATTTTTGATTCTTGTCCAAGTATTTGAAAAGCTGGCTTAGCTTCATCTGTTTTTAACAATCTGCTTCTATATTGTTTTCGTTCACATTTTCATACAGCTGGTTAACGGTTGAATTGCGGTTGTTTGCACATGCCGCATTTTTAGAAGAAATTGCGTAATTTTTGGCAACTTTTGCTTTCGATTTTCTACCTCTGCTTTTCTCTTCCGATACTCTGCACCACTTGGACGGGTTGGAGCTGGATCTGACATCATTAATTAGCATGACAAAATCAAGAGTCACTAGCAATGTTATTCTGCCTTCCAAAAAAATGAATTCATCAATATATAAAACGTCTTTGGTCAGTGGAAGTTCAATGCATGCATATAATCCAAGTAATATCAATTCCTAAATCAACAAGTGATCTTTTCTGTTAAATAATTTGGAAAAGAGACGGTTAAACACTGTATATTCATAAAAGGTAATATAATGGTAAAATTTACTTTGAAAATAGCCTGCTGTAGTTGCCAATGCCAAAATAAATTAATTTAAACAACCACAAAGTACAGTAAGCATAACAACTTCTCCACTCATGATACACAAGATCATCAAAAATAAAGAAGATTTCTCTCTTGCTCGGAGATTCTACTGGCTTTCCACAGGATAATAACAGCTCAGCAGGCAAGCCAGCTAACCAGGCAAGTGAGCATTAGTTAGGTTAGGTTGACGTCAGGTTACCGGTAACAATAAGACGAGGCCTCACATTTCCGATGTATGGTTTATTTGAGTTAGTTACCTGCATTTAATATTTTGTAGCTTGATAAAACTATACATCCGTATGGGTCGTCCGGATGTGAACGATTCAGTTATTTTTTGCTTACAATTTCAATTATTTACAGTGTAATATGAAATATCTCAGAGAACTGCAGTAGTGCAGTATATATTTATTCCACTTTCTTCTCTAACCTACGTAACCCTATACAGCTACGTGAGCATTGTAAACTCGGGATAAATTTCACATATTGTATAAAAATAACTGTAATCTACTCTTAATATCAGCACAAAACTCAAGTAAAATTTCGTAATTGTCAATAATTGTTAGAGCATTGCCGTTACTAGCAAAAGCTTTTAGACCTTACTATTTCTTTCTCCACGCATCAACTGTCTAAAATCATAACAAAAGCATCTAGCTGATGACATATTGTCAATACTTACAGCATTTTTTCAGAATTTTTTTACCTGAAAAGTGCACTTAATGTTTTTTTAAATTCTCAATAACAAAATTTTCGTTGACTTTGAAAAATATAGTAGTTGTCCAATGTAACATAAAAAACTGTAAGCAAGGTGAGCTGATGCGTAGGTTATATGCATGCCCTGCGTCATCCATGAATATATGACTTCAAAAAATTTGAAGATCTTACCAACTAAACTCACTCTTTCACAAAGACGTATAGTTTCTTGTTTCACATAACATATAAACGAACACAAATATAAAATATCAATACGTTATTGAAATGAAGCTCTCTTAGTCTCTCATAGTCGCATGGAGAGTCAAAGATCAATGTACACTTATACCTAACACTCACTGGGATTTGATTCCGATCTTCGATAATCGTGATCGAGTTCGCGTTCGAGGTTGGCCGTCATCCTATCAACAGGAGGTCAGGGGGAGTAGGTAAGGTGACGAGATTTTCATTAATACAAACCGGGACTATACCATTATTAAACTTATTTACTGAAAATGTACGGTAAACGTTACAACTAATGTTTATATTGATTTTATGAATACTATGACAATTTCAAGCATAGAATTATTTGAAATAAGCATCTCCGCTTTTGCGGAAATGTCACTAGAATGTAGAACTTTTACTTAAATCAAAATTGTCAACCGTTTAAGAAACTAATTTGAGTATTTAGCTACAGCAAAACTTGAAATCCAGATTATTTATCAAAGTAAGGGATAAGGCTAATGCAAATGAATTCGGCTCAATTGAGGCCAGCTTAGTAAAATTTTTTAGGAATTTGAGAATTGAAACTTCTTAGAATTTTTTTTCTTAAATCTTATATGGAAATGAAATAAAATTCTTCTTCGAGAGCTCCTGAAAGTCGTAAAGCCCAGACAAGAGTGCACCTCCTTACACCCCTGACAGGCGTGCGCCCCCCCCCCGCGCCACGGAAGTTGCGGGGCTGCTATTGACGCCACTGCATTCATTATTTGAGGCCTATAGCAATCCCATTGGTTGATCAGAAAAATTTTTCGAAATTATATTTTTCAGTACAGTACATACATGAATTACTTCCAATTTCTTAAGAGTTAAGGCAGTTTCACCCTTCTCATCTTAATATGCCCTTTATATAATTATCAGAAGAATATAACTTAGGTATTGATTAACTTTATTTTCCTAATTTAAATACTTCAAGATTCAAAAAGTCTAATTGATAGAAACATAATTTTGACTTAGAAGAATAGATTCAATACGAAGCAAAATTACAACAGGTAACGCATGATAAGCACCTTTTTAAGGACATGAAATAAAGAGACGGAAAAAATACGCTACAACTGCATTATAAAAGATACAAAATCAAACAGTGGGTTAAAGCCAGCTTGGCATACGAGATCCTGACACCACTTCATTCATACCACTTAGTAAAACCTAACACAACACTGAGTCAACGATCTAAAAGGAAAGTACATTATAAGTAAAAGCAAATTAGGGCTTCAAACTGATGGCTGGTTCCTGACAAACAAAAATAAAATGTATTTGTTTATACAACGAATCAACAAGTTTCGCCCTTTACTTAGAATTTTTCACGTAATAGTACAACTTCACTGTTAGTTGTATAAAATTACTCTAAGTAATAAATTAAACTATTAAGACCTGCACAAATCCTTTGAAACACTTTTTACTGAATTATTTTTTAATCAATAAATTAATAAAGTCAAACTTCGCCACACAAGCGTTTATAATGAGCAGTATTTTTTTGTGTTACTAATTCGAGAAACAATACGTTAATAAGATTCGTACCTTACCAAAAAAATGTATCTGCAACATCACTTGTTGTTTTTAGCATTTTACCAAAAATTAACGATCCACGCTTATAAATAACGATCATGTCTACCACCACCCCACACACTGCATCAGCCGACTCTTAAAGGGCATAATATTACTCGCATTTCTAATTTTAGCAGGAAGGAAGTTCCATACCCTCCTTAGGTGAGGCAACGAAGAGCTGTGTATATGATTGCGCACTATGTTGATTTCGAGCAAAGGTCTCACATTTCTTAAAGTATAGTTACAATCTTGAAGTACAAATAATAAAGTGACCGACACACCATCAATATTTTCTGCAAGTAATCTGAACATAAGACAACAGTCGTTATAAATATACAGCTGACAAACATCTATTAGGCCAGTCTCTGACGGTAAATGCCAGTAATCGTGATGAATTGGCAACATTGGAGACCTACTTCTGAACGATACAAATCTCAAAAATCTATGTTGTATTTTTTTAATCTCGTATATCGCTAACTGCGAATATGGTTTGTAAATCTGGGAGCAATACAAGAGTCTTATACAGATAAACCAGTGTGCACATTTTACTAATATTAGTAAAATCCCTGCAGCTTCTCATGAAAAATTCCAAGGCCTTGTATGCCATTGACAAGACAAATCTTATTTATTTGTCAAAAGTGGAAGAGTCCTCGAAGGAGACATCTAAATCAGGAATTTCAGTAAGTCTTGTCATCGATGAGAGACCTACATCATAGTCATAAAGTACGAACTTCCTTGAACTAGAGAACAAAATCACAGCACATTTCTTTATATTATTTTGAACTCTTTCAGCCTCGCTCTAATTAACAATCGCATTGAGATTACGCTACAATATCTGACAATTAGAATCTTCATATATACATTGATACAAATTGATGTCATCAGCAAACGAAAGAATTTAAGATCCATGTGTACCAATTCTAATATCATTAACGTGAATGTGAAATAAAAGTGGTCTCAAATGCAATCCCTGAGGAACTCCCGATATAACAAATATACTATCAGGTACAGCCCCATTGAAAACAACAACCTGCTAACGCTCAGTAAGGTATGACATGAACCACTTCAGCAGAGATCCCCCAATATTTATTCTATGTACTTTTTAGACTAGTATCTTATAGTTTATGGCATCGAACGCCTTTTAGTCATCAATATAAATTGAAACAACCCGGGCATTGATATCCACAGCCTATCCAATACTATCGCAAAACATCAACAGATTAGTAACAGTAGAACAACTACGCCTGAACCCATGCTGCTCATCAACCAATATGTGACTTAACATATCACTTATATTTGGAAAAATAAGCTCATTAAACAAATTAGCCAGAGTATCAATGATTTAAATAGGTCTCTAATCTTTAACACAAGCCTTTTTACCCTTTAAAATACAGGAATGATCTAAGACAATCTCCAATACTGCGGCATGTAACTAGTTACCAACGATTAAATAAAGATAATTATAAAATGCTCAGAGAACACAGAATATCAAGCCTTTATATAAGACGCAGGACACAACTATAGCCCTTTTTGTGATAATTTTCATAACAATCACTGTCTCCTGGATTTCACCCAGCGGGAACGATAGAGAGTCATGCTCTCCTGTCACTGCATTGGCATCCAGAACAAAAGCTTTAAGGCAATTAACTTTATCACTAAAAACAGAACAAAATTTATCAAAAAACAAATTAGCCCTATCTATGGAGACCAAGGCAGCACGCCCACCACAAGTGATGGTAGTTGGCCCATCCCAAACGGAGTGCATCTTGTTAACGTACTTCCAAAAATTTTGAACATTTTTGTACATCTTATTTTAAACTTTATTTATATACTGCTTATAACATTCGCGTGACGTTATAATACACTTAGCCCTTGAACGCTTGAACTCAATAAAGTCATCTAACAAACCAGACTACAGCCAAGTCCTGTGCATTATCTTTTTCTCAATTATAAGTTTAATAAAGGCTGACGAGTATCATGCAGAGTATGAGTTTGGCTTATACCTCTTTTTAAGAACAAATAGGTTGATTACTTCTGTAGTACATTATTAAAATTATCAACATTTGATTAGACATTAACACTTTCCAATAACAAAGGCTAATGTACACCCTGTATGTAGTCAGTGACCTCTGAATATCTGCCGCACCAAAGTCAAAGTACAGACTGTCAGCAACACCAGACAAGCAGCTGACCCTAGAGACCTTAATTACTTCTTTATTAACAACAATTTGATAAGAGGTGGCAGCAAGCGTGATCAAGTAACAATAGCTGACGATTTTTTTCATTTATAAATAAAAAAAATTATTCAATGCATTAAGTGAGAAGTTATATCATGCCCAATAAAACCTATAACAATTACTTATTCTCTTTAATAGTTGCCTCCTACGTGAGCTCTTGGCTCCCAGATCTCATAGTTTGGAGCTTGCAGCTCTTGCCTCCATGGATACTTATATCTAATTCTGATGCACTGTTTCCTTAAAAGCAATTTTAAATGTTGACAGTTATTATGTCTGGTCATGTATAACTCGTTTTATGAGTATTCAATACTTTTGCAGTTTATTGCCCGCTAAATACTAAGTTTTTCGTTGCATAAAACGACAAATTTAGTTATGAGAACATATGCCCCGATAAATAATGTCGATTTTCAAAATATTTCTATGAAATTATTATTTTTACAACTTCAATAACTTATCTTATTACAGCTACGAAGAAAAAATACCTTACATTGATAGAAAATGTGTACTGTTGTGTAAAAAAATATTAGTTCATTTTAAATATCTTACCCATTAATAATTTTCCGATAGTATACACAGTCATTTTTTATTTTTTCGTTTATTTAATAAGGAATGCTTTTTCTCAAATTTACATGTTATTCTTTAACACATGTAACTTTTTCAATAAAAATACAAAATTTTGAAAATATTCAGAAAAATAATAACTTTACTTGTCATTAAGTTAAGTATTGACACAACGACGAATATAGATAAAAGCAACTAATACTTTAACTCTGGAACTTCACCATAAACAGTGCTCAAGACGGGTAAGTACCAGCATACATCATTTTGTTTTGAACACTCTCTAGTGAAAATCTAGCCCACGTCAGATTTTTTTTTTTCGAATCCTTTTTTTCAATAGTAGTATACCATTTTTTAAATTTTAATATGAAACTTCTTGTACGACTAATTGAAAGAGATACTCTTTGTAAATTTAGTAATTGGTGGATTTTCTCGGATTCACAATTATTTTTATATTAATACAATGTTAACAATAGGGTAAAGTAAGTGAAAACAAACTTCTTTTATACTTATTAATTCACATAGCTTAAACAGACTGGTATAGTGAATATTTTTCAAGCGAATCGCACACCTTTGAAGGTACAACTTAATTAATAGTTGTATGAGTTGAGCTAAATAACAAATTAAGCTATTCAAACCCAGAAAAATAAAAATAAAAATATTTTATCAAATGACTTTATAATCAACAAATTCAAAAAGTCAAATATCACAACCCGAGCTTTTATGAAGAGCAGTGTTTCTCTGTTTTTCTTATTCAAGAAACAGTACGTAAATAGGACTACTGCATAAGCAAAAACTAAAAAGTCGTAACTCATCTTGTTATTTTCAACATATTAGCATTATAAAAAATGTCAATTGCCGTGGAAAACGATATTCTCTTTTATTGCTTTTCGAATTTTTGGTTAAATATTCATTTAAGTATTTTTCACACATTGTTACGTTGTAGGCAAATAATTAATAATGGAAAGTCAGAATCCATTGCATTATAAAATTTAATTGTTTAAAGTATTTTTTGGGAGCCTAAAGCATTTCTCCACCGTTAAAAGTACGTAAGTGACAGGCAAAAAGTTTGAATAAGTACCTAATAGTAGTTTTCGTTCCTGGTGGCACATGCTTGACAAGGCAATGGACTTCTTGTGCTTGCACTGATTGGATGCGCACCATGTGTGAGCCTTACTTTTTCTACTAATGGCACACCCAATCCTCAAAGTATCCTAAGGTAGGAAAAACAACATTTTGCACCCTTGGCATGAAAAGAAATCGTATGAAACGTGGTCACAACCATACACCAAACGCGACCTTAGTATGTCTACGGTGACAAATGTCTATTTTTATTCTAGAAAGAAATATAAAAAAAAGAAGTTGCAGCAGTATTCACATACAATCATTCACCAGTCTGCTTAGATGCTACTTACTTTTAAAATAAATTAAAGTATACCTTAATAAAAAAACCCCTTTTAATATTTTGGCACACAGCTATTTATTTGTACTTTTCGATTCTGATTTGCCAATATCAAATACTTGCCAACAACCTAACAATGTGAATAGAAATATTTCAATGAACATGAATCTAAAAATTCACAATACGATCAAATAAGATTTCATTATCTACGGCAGCTTACACTGTTTTTATTGCTTATATGTTAAAAATAACAAAATGTGTCGGAAGTAAATTTTTTTGCCTAGTAGTAGTCCTATTTACGTATTGTTTGTCGAATAAGGTATACAGAAAAACACTGGCCCTTATGAAAGCTTAGGTTAAGATATTTGACCTTATTCATTTGTTAATTCTAAGATCGTTTAAGAAAAAGTGCTTAAAAAAATGTGTGTAAATCCTAATAGTTTAATTTGTTATTAAGCTCAATTTAATACAACCATTAATTAGGTTGTACTTTGACAGTTATGTGATCTGCTTGAAAAGTGTTAATCATACCGGATTGTATAACCAATGAAAAATAATAAGTGTAAAAAAAATGGGTATTAAACTATTTTATCTTATTGTTAACGTTTTATGGATACTAGTATTTTCATTTCTAGGACTCTTCTCCAGCTTTTGCAATATGAAAGACCTTCCTTTTTTAATTTCAACTTTTTGCCCTTACCGCTCGGTGTGCAAGTCTTTCGTGCAGGCCCCTTGCAAAGCTCCCCTCAGATGACTTGGTTATCCATCCGTTTGTGTACTACATACAGGGTGCAGTGATTGTCTTGAGCACACCCCAGCTGTTATCAGTTTAATTAGAAAGATATTTTCCAATTCACCATCTAAGTCGTGGTACCGACCTGAATATAAACAACAGAGACTTTAACCGGTGAGATAGCAAGGTGTAGGTTTTCCCTCAAAAAAAAAAGCCTCTAGAGGTCCAGCGATTACTAGAACAGTCGACTATAAATTTAAAAAATTAGATAAGTGGTATTTTAGCATCCTGAAAACTCATTCCATCAAAAAAGCCCAACAAAATATCTCGAAAGTTTTTGACAGGATTCAAACCCATAACGCCTTGAGTATCTCCATTTAGTAGGTTAGCATGCTAACCAGTTAGCCATTGGAGCTCATTATATTGGTATAAAAATAATTCTAAATATAACAAAGTCCTATATTTAATAAAATTACAAGGAGTATCTTTTTAGCATTGCACGCACAAAAATTTTATGTTATTATGGCAAAAAATTGTATACTACTTGTAAAGATTATACTAGGTACTTTCTTAGCATCCTAAGGGCACCAGTGAACAGAGCACACAGGCGAGGGAGGTGTAAAATTAACTGTAACAACAATAACTAACACTTTACTCTAATTTTAGCCACAATTTAAAAATATAAGTATTTATTGTAAGATCATAAAAAAAGTACAACAGAAAAAGGAATTTGAAGTTTAAAAATTACAAAAATATAAGCAACACTTAACAATAAAATATATAATTAAACTGAAATAACCAAATAGTTAACTGTACAAAAGTTTGAGCTTACACTACACTGTGAGTATTACTAACACATATATGTACACTTGAGTCTATGTAAGATACTAAACTTCATTTGTAAAAATCTCTTTTTTTTCTGAGTTTATCTGTCAATTTAATCAAGTTTCTGTGCCACGAGTGTAACTGGTACACACCTCTCTAAACTGCACAATAACAGCAGCGAAATAAGCACGTGCAAATCGAAGCAGGTGTGTAATGAGCTTCACATGTATAAATCCTCTTCTTACATATACACAGCAGCGCCGTGAAAGGAATTATTGACCTTTGAATTTTTCCTACTGAATACACTGGCGTATTAAACTACTCACTCTGCATAATGCAGACACTAATGTTATATTAACATGAACGAGTGTTGCTTTGCTCATTGCAACAATGTTGAGGATAAACGTCGATGTGCAGAGAGTTTACACATGGCACAAAGAGAGCAATGGCTGACCAAGATTATGCCTCTATGAGATTGCTATCTAGGGTTAACTGAACTGTAGCGCATGTGTCTAGTAGCCAACGCAAGAAGACACACTTACAACCACTCACACACGCATGACAGCCAATCTAAGCTCGGCCACACACTGCCGACAAATAAAAGTAGAGAGCATGCGCGAGCAGCTTACTACCATTATACAAAACACGCGCAAACTGACTATGACTGCCAGTTATACCTTTCTAACATTCCGCCCGCTGTCAACCTGATGTTGACTACAGTCACAGACTTCCAGCACTACTAACTTGTGAATGGGTCGGTAAATAATAGATGTGGCTGTCTTGCGTGTAACTACACATGTAAGGTTCTCTCTGACCAGATGAGTAGCCACAACTCTAGCCAATGACCACTTCCCAGGAGGTAGAGTTTCACTGATAATTAATACTAAGGAGCGTTGCTAAATCTCGTGAAAAGGGTGATGCCATTTTGAAATAGAGTTGAGCCTATGAATATACTGGCTTGACCACTGTTTCCAGAAACTCTGCATCTAAGCCTGAACAAGCTGCCATCTTGAGAGTTTGCCTGGTAAAATTTCAAGCAAACTTGGTTCTGGTGGCAGATTGAAAGTTGAACCTATAAGAAAATGACCTGGAGTGATTTTTGTTAAATCTTCTGGGTCATTCGTTAGTGACTTCAGAGGTCTTGAGTTGAGTATAGCTTTGATCTGAGCTAAGAGTGGCCACTCGAGCATTGTTGCAATCGATCGGTGATAAGGTACTTAATCATCCAGAGGCTGTCAACATCTTACGTTCAGGTAGCTATGTTGATGATATATTTGGAGTAGTAGACAGCATGGAAGAATTAAATGTTCAAGCGATTTAGCTCTTGGGTCTTTGCATAGCGGGTGGCATGTCATTGACTAAGTGGCACTCAAACCCCACAGAATTCCAGTACTCATGTTTTAGTAATACTCAAGCAATATCACAAGACGACTGCAAAGCTTCAATACACGAATTAGATTGGATAACACATTCAGATATACTCACATTTCACTGTGCACTAAAGAACACAAATGCAGCTCCAACTAAAAGAGTTATACTCTCAGAAATTTCTCAAGCATTTGATCCTCTTGGCATTGTATTACCAGTAATAATGTTAGCAAAGATCATTATTTAGGAACTGTAATTGCTCAAAATATCTTGGGATGAGCCAATACCTGATACATTTGCACAGCATTGGGTGCTCATCAGAGAGGATCCTTTACAATTGAACAAAATTAGTTTGCCCAGATGATTTGGAACAGAGTTAAACTTTTGTATAGAACTCCATGGGTTTGCGGATGCCTTTCAAGCAGCCATGGGAGCAGTTGTTCACTTTATCAAGCGCACAGATACTTCTCAGTCACACTCACTTGTCTGTTCAAGAACAAGGGTAGCTCCACTTAAGAAGATGTCTATTCTACGTCTGAAGCTGACAGCAGCTCTTATACTCACCAAACTCGTCAAGTATGTTATATAACAACTCAAGTTTGATGTTGGTAAGATTCATCTGTGGACAGACTTATTAGTTACACTTTACTGGATTTCATCTTATCCGAGCAAATGGAAGGATTTTGTTAGAAATCGAGTTGCTAAAATCCAGAATCTGGTTCCTGTGGCACAATGGTGACACGTGCCTAGTGAAGACAATCCTGCAGATTGTGCTTCGGGAGGAATGCTCACCTCACAGCTAGCTGAACACAAACTATGGTGGCAAGGGCCAAGTTGGTTAATAAGAGCTGAAGAAGATTGGCCTAGACAGCCCGGTACAATTGACTGTGAGAATGAGACTGAGGTACGCCCAGTTGTAGCCATGGCAGCAACTGTTACACCATGTGAATTTTTGAAGAGGCTTCTTCAGGTGTGTTCAACTCTGCCCAGATTGTAAAAATTGACAAAAACACTTTTTATGGCTATACTCAAGTTTAAGATGCTGCACAAATCACAGTCTGATACTCCTCTTGTCACTGATCTAATCAACAAAGCTAAACTCTTTTAAATCCATAAAACTGAAGAAATGTTCTTCAATAACTAGATTTACTCAAGCAAGGCTCTTTTCTAAAGGGTCATGTCCTTCATCGCCTAACTGCCTTCATTGATGAGAATAAGATTTTGCGAGTTGGACGTAGACTAGCAAATGCAAAACTCAGACCAGATGCAACTCATCCAGCAATACTCCCTAGGCAGTCTCAATTCACCAACTTTATCATCGATCATGGTCATACTCAAACTCTACATAGAGGCCCTCAGCTAACACTCAGTAAGAGTCTTCAACAATTTTGGATCATCGGCGAAAGAGCTCCCGTCTAATTCAGAATTTTAAGATGTGTCGGATGTGCTAGATTTCGTACACAATGAGCTCAGAAGATGATGGAACAGCTACCCAAGTCCTGGGTTACTTCTTCGTGACCGTTTTTGCATACAAGTGTGGATTATGCTGGCCGTATCCACATAAAGTTTTTGACAGGTCAAGGATCGAGAACGCATAAAGGATAGTTGTGTCTTAGTCTGTTTTTCAACTTTGGCAGTGCATCTGGAAGCAGTGACAAATTGCTTGACTGAAGGATGTTTGTCTGCATACTGGCGATTTGTTGCTTGTCATAAACGTCCATTTAAGTTATACTCAGATTGTAGGACAGATTTCGTTGGTGCAAATAAAGCTCTTAAACAGGTTTACTCTGAAGCAAGGCAGAAAGACTCTAATTTATCAAGTTTACTGGCTTAGGATAGGACGTCGTGGTATTTTAATCCTCCTGGTGTTCCTCACATAAGAGTTAAGTGAAAAACTGCAGTTAAATCAGTTAAATTCCATCTAAAGCGGACCATGCAAGATACACTTTATACTTTTGAGAAGGCAATGACACTCTTAGCTCAGATCGAAGCTATACTCGACTCAAGACCTCTAGAGCCACTAACAAATAACCCAGAAGATTTAGCAAAATCACTCCAGGTCATTTTCTTACACGTTCAACCTTCGATCTGCCGCCAGAACCAAGTTTGCTTGAAATTTCACCAGGCAAGCTCTCAAGATCGCTGCTTGTTAAGGCTTAGATGCAGAGGTTTTGGAAACAGTGGTCAAGCCAGTATATTCATAGGCTCAACTCTATTTCAAAATGGCATGGACGTTGAAAGGGAGATGTCATGGACATTAATTGTTACCCAGAAGATACAGTGCTTGACTGGCTAAATAAGCCATGTAATAAAACAACTAATGTAAATGAAAGCATCGAAACTGCTGCAGAAACACGTTCAAGGCAAAGTTATATCTGATATAAGTTCTTAATATTACTATTAAATCAATAACTGTATCATGCCCTCTGTTTTCTCTTTGGTAGCCAGCACAGCTTCTGCTGCCTACAACGCAGTTGTAGAAAACGTTTATTAAATATTGAAAAAAATATTAGGTTCACACGACCCATTTTGGTTAAATTCCCATCAGAATTTTTTAGTTAAGATATCCTTATGTTTTTAATACTACTGATTGTATGACATGACACAATTTTCTTGCATATCATATAACATCAGTCTTTTTCTTATGGCTACGACTATTAGACTATGCTAATGTAACAGACTGCTGTCAAATCATTTCCTATTCAGAAAAACGCAGTACTGTAACTAAAAAAATTTAATTTTAAATGAATAACTGCAGCGTTCCTTCTAGTTCTGTTGACTATTTAAATCTAACATTAGCAGATTAAATATGATACCAAAGTAAAACAAAAATTTTTAATAAGTAAATTTATTACAGATCTTTCACTCTATGGTTGATACAAGCTAAGAAACTAATCAATTATTATATTTAAAATACATTAAACCAGTAACGTTAAAAAAATTAATTTAAAAAAATCTTACAGTTACAGAATTCTAAAAAATGTAGCATAAAGATAACTCATACTTTGAATAACTGATTCCATCAACTTTTGACTGAAACAAATGCTGTAGTTAATGTACTAACATCATTATTGTTTGTACACACTAAGCTTTGATAACAAAATTTAATCTTCAAGTTTTGCTCAAGTTGCTAACGTCAGTATTGTGATAATGTAGGTTAAGGCACTTTTCCACTTTTATTACTCACAGCAATTAGGATTCCCCATCCATGGGAACTAGTTCAGTTACAGAAAATCAAAGAGTAGAGACTTTTATATATATATATGACTTTAAACGATAATAATTTTCATTAGTATCTGGTTCACTAAGATCTAACAAAAAAACATACCGAAATTGTAATAAAAATAGTGCGTATTTCTTGTGATTTTTCTTTTTTCGCTAAAGAAGAAAATTGAGTAATTACCATGCAAGCCAAGATGTTTAGTGTCTGCCGCGATAAGATCATTACATGGTGACCGTCCAATCACAAGATTATTTGTAAAAATATTTTTATAAATGTTTTGATGATCTTAGGAACCTCTCCTAAGCGTATTATATCATGCCGATGACAAAACCTACGGACAACAATAGCCATATTTTTAACTTCACTTGAATAAAGTAGCAGTCCACTGCGATATCTAGGTTTTTCAGAGTCACTGGTCCTGTAATTACATGTTTAGTAAATTAAAAACAAATGACTGTTTAATCAAGGTTTTACCAGAGAAATGTAAATCATACAGCATATGATTAAAAGAAATAGGGATATGTATTTTCAGAACACAATTTTGAATCACTAGAGGTCGCTCATCTCCTATTAAAATAACCTTGTAAGTCCGAGGTAAAAAATTTTTTTACAATATCTTCGTACAAAAACATACGTAAAGAAAACCTTAGGCATGAACTACTAACGGTGACATAAATCATGTATCTTTCATATAAATAGGAGTTCTATTAGTACGTCAAGCTTCTTCGAAGGGCACTATTCTGGGCACTGAGCACTTCAGAGAAGGAAGGGAAGAGGTATGGGAGGCTGCCCTTATATGACAGGGAGGGGGATGGGGAGGTGCTTATACGCAATTTTGCAGCGTGAAGGTGATCCATTTCCTTTACGAGGAGCATTGCAAGCTTGCAACTATATACGTATGTAAGAAAAAGATATGTAAATGACCTACCAACACTGATGCTATTGAAGACAGATAATAATAATTATCTTTTTTATCGCCGTTTGTTATAAGAGAACTGACATCAGAGTTGGTGCCATAAAAATAATTACTGACCAAAATTTTCAAGTATCTATTGCTTGTTCTCCACATATTTCTAATTTTGTATATATCAGTTTAGTTCGTTGATCATTTGGGGCAAATAAAAACACTTAGTTTAAGCGACGTTTCATCGACTGGTGTATCGACCTCTTCAGACTTTGTTTACAATAATAAATTATTTCAAGGATCAACGTAAACAATGGATACGTATTATGCAGAACTGACAGATAAATTACCCTTATTTAAACCGTGAAGCACAATTTATTTAACGTATCGAGCAAATAGTTCACACACAAGTCAAACTGGCAAAGGCTCCAACCCCGTAATGTACCCTGCTTTGATAACAAACACTTACACAAAAATATGCAAGTTACGCAGTGCGATGACCTGAGTTTTCAGTTGACATATCACCTTATCAGTACACAATTCAAAGAACGTACAAAGTCTTTAGAAACGTACAGAATTAAAGAAACTCCGGTAAGTGCGACTTTAATTATAAACATTTTTTTTTTGTATTTATATTATGAATAGTGAAGGTAATGTGTAGCATTTCAGAGATCGAATGTTTACCATCATTTCGATCTTTGTCTAATACTTTTACATTGTTCCACTCAACATTATGGTTTTTAAAAATTTAGTATAAAGTAACTACCCATTCTGGTTCGTAGTTTTTTGGTACTCCCATTTTCTCTCTTTTAAAGCTCTCTTCGTTTTACTTGTATATTTTGCTAGGCAATATCTGCATGAGATTTTATGTATGACATTAGAATTGTCTAAAGTATCAGTAGTATCTTTTCCCAACTGTACAATATGATTCAATTTTTTGATTACTCTTGGAATTACTTGTATATTGAAATTTTTTCAAAAACGTTGTATCTTATCAAAGTTATTTGAAAAAAATGGTAAGCTTATAATCGTTGTATTTGAAGGTAATTGCTCTGGAATTTTCTTTGTAACATCATTATTGATCTTGCAAAGTCTTTTCTTAATATGTTTATTAATAATGTGCCTTAGGTAGCCATTCTCAAGCAGCATCTGTCTTACAATCTCCACATTTTCATTATGGAATGAGCTGTCAGTGAGTCTTATCGCGCTGTCTATTAAATTATAAATTATATTTCCTATATTTTCCAGTATAATTAGATTCAAAATGTAAGAGTATATTTGTAGATGATTTTTTTTAGTACCAGTTTGTGATAATTTTGTTGCATTGCTTTATTGAAGTCACATCTAAGAAATTCATTTGGTTCTCTACTACAATCTCATATGTAAATTTTAGATTTTTATTATAATTATTCAAGATCTTAGTAACAAGGTCAGTATGCTTTTTTTCATACAAGTGATTGAATCGTCAGCATATGAAAAATAGAAAAGTGGCTCTATCTATGTTTATTTTTTAAAATACTCCAACATTCATTTACACAGTCTTTAAGAACTAAGTCCACAAAACAAGGAGAAATTGGTGACCCCATCGGGGTACTTAACATCTGTCGATAAAGTTTTTTATAAAGGTAAAATATGTTTTTTCAAATAGAAATTTAGATAAATATATAATATCAATAATCGGGGTTCTTGACGCACGACGAATATAGTCTACACGTCTGTCGAGGCTTTTTCATCGAACCAAATCACACTATACATTAGTAAACAATGAAGTAACGTCTAGGGACACCAACACATAATCGTCTGGCATCTTAAAAGATTTTATTTTGTGTATGAGATCTTGACTTTTGTTGATATGGAATTTTAATTTTGGCAAACATACTTTTAAATCATTGTATAATATCTTGAAAAGTAAGTTGGACTATTAGTTAATAAAATAATTGGTCTAAGAGGAATATCTTTTTTATGTATTTTTGGGAGTCCATATGCCTTGGCTAACTGTGTATCCACTTATGTAATTTGTGTATTATGAAACTTATTTTTTTTAAATTCGTTGTCATTAGGATATATTAATTGTTTTTGTACCTTTTTTTGTAAAACGTTAGTTGAATTATTCTTTATTCCTTCGTATGTGTCAGTGTCAGCCAGAAACGTAGTCATTTTGTTTGTGTAATTGTGTCTTTTTATGCATACCGAGGTATTGCCCTTGTCAGATTTTAGAAAAATTAAATAATGCTTCTCTTTTGAAAATTGTGTTGTTTAATTGATTTTTTCATTATAGACTAAATATGTTTGATTTTGATGTGTTTTATTTTTTATGCTAAAGTTTACTATTGAAAAAACAGTTTGTCTTACTGCTTCTTTTGAGCTTTTATTTATTTTCATGTTTTTTAAACCATAATTCAAATTTTTAAGTATTTTAAAAACGTCTCTTTTTTTTGAAATTAATGTTGTTTTATTAAAACCTGGTCTTAGTGATACTATTTGGGCAACATCTTCTGGTATGATAGTTTGTGTTAAATTAATAAATTTTTTTTTTTTTTTTTTAAATATTAGCTTGTGGGTTTCTATTTTTAAGTACAAACGTGCAAACTCATTTTTAAGTGTAAATTTTCCAAGATTTTTTTATTTTAAAACATTTTTTGTCGACATTTATAAAACATTGATGTAATTGACTTTTATCAATTTTGTATCGTGTAACTTCATTATATAGTGTATGTAATGCTGTCCTTGAATACTTCATGTAAATTGAAACATCTTTTATTTCGAATTTTAGGAATCGCACGCTATGTTTTGTAACAAAACCGGAAGACTCATTTTTACACAAACTGCTTTTAAATGATAAGTTCAAAAAACTCTTACCAGCATATCTGCAAACTGGCAACCGTGCTAACTATTGTTATAAAAGCGGGGTACATTGTGGGGTTGGGGCCTTTGCGAGTTTGACTTGTGTGTGAGGTATTTGCTCGATACGTTAAATAAACTGTCCTTTACGGTTTAAAATGGTATTTTTTTTTTGTTTTGATTTAATTCATACATGGCACGAAATTTTTTTCCCAGTTAACACAAGACTATAAATTATAGCACAGCAACTACGATTTCTTCAAAAAACGCTGGCCTCAAATTTAATAAGCAAATTAATTATCAAAGTAGCACATGATCGTAGGGATTCCGCAATAAAAAAAATTTTGTTAAAATATACTCTGAAAACTGAAAAGAATGAGGTTTTAAAAGATGAGTTTAATAATGCTATTTACGGTAAGTAATATAACTAATAAAATTTACATTCCCTATTTTAATAACAATGGTATCTGGTTTTTATAGAGAATCCTGATGTGTTAGCTCTTTTTATCTTGCCACTACTATTCCCGAAAATCAATAAGTTAACGTCCAAGAGTAAATTTGGAAAAAGATAAGGTAATTTATTTGTCAGTTCTACATTATACGTATCTGTTATTGATGTTAGTCATTGTAATAATTTATTATTGTTAATAAAGCCTGAAGAGGTTGACATGCCAGTCAATGACACGTCACTTAAACTACGTGTTTTCATTTGCCCGAGAAGATAAACGAACTAAACTCATAGATTTATTATATGGAGGGCGAGAAAGACTCAACTATTTCTAATTTTGTTGTGATATTTTGTCACACATTTCTCATGTTAATTACATGTGATCTATAACATTTTTTAAAATGAAAACTTTACTGATATAAAGGAATTTACTTTGTTTTATAGTTCAAAATAAAACACTCCACTAGCTGATAGAAAAAAAAATTGGTATCCAGTGGACAAGTAATTGAGCAAAGTGTAGCATATTTCAAGGTCCAAAACATGTCTCTAAAGTAGAAACAATACGTAATGTTAAAACATTGACTGACTAGTACCTAACAGTGAAGAAGAGTTAAAGAGAGTGAGATAGAGAAAGAGAGGGAGAGAAAGGGAGAAACCAGCTAAAATAACATTCCAAAAAACTAAATTTATGCGCGTCATATTAGAACATACAATATTTATCAAATTACTGCATATTTACCTTATGTGTAATAAATCCGGAAGTGTAACTACTAACATCAACGTCCTCTAGGCTGGAAGCATAGTAAACTGTAAGTTTAGCATACCTATTTGCTATGTGTTTCCGTGTTTTCTGCTTTTTACTGGAGTGCAGGATCACTACTGTTATATGCAATAAAATTATGTTTCGTAAAAATAAAATTGAGAAAATAACACAGTATAAGATATGCAGTATGCAAAGACTTAAGAGTGATGAGTTGATCGAAACAAATAAAATGAACATTGAATAAATTAACTGCTTTTGTCATTACTTACAAATTTTAACGGTTATAATAAATCTATGTCTACGCACATTTTTATGACAGAATCCTGATAGATGTAGGTCGAAAAACAAATGGTAATTTTATGGCTACAATGACCTAAGAACCACACTTTTGAGATCATGAGTGCAATTTGTACGCTTAGATTGCCGTAGGTCTGTACAGAAATACTACAGAACATGAAAAATGATGTATTCTTATATACTATTAGATTCATGAACACAGAAAATATTAGTTTTCCTACGAGTTTGAAAAGTCTTTGTTTGCGAACCGAGAGGTTTGTGGCCCAAGCCGAAGGCGAGGTCCGTAACGAGGTTCGTAAAGAAGACTTATTAAACAAGTATCGGAAAACTGCTTTTTTGCCCAAGGAAGTACCAGCCTCCCAAAACCACCCGAGGGCGGAAAAAGAATCTTCGTACTGACAGATCTCTATTTTCACTATACATAATAAAATTGTGTTTATGCTTAGCAAGCAAAGATTTGCACCCTACAACTCTGCAAAATAGCTTCAAGACTAAATTTCGACTCAATTATCATCCTTGCATCACTTGGGCCACTAAGTTCAGTCTCCTTAAGACTATTACTTTTACACAATTGTATAAAGAAAAATTACCTCGAAGAAAAGTGTCATGATGCTAGCTGGATATTTTGATAACACATGAGTATAAGCGTGTTCCTATTGGCATAAGCCTTTAAAAAAACACTGATTTCAATCAATTACCGTGTGACGCAGAGACTATCTCCCCGTAGTAAAGTAAAGCGAGCGTGCACACTTACCACATACATATATGTTTATCCAACCTGCTGAGTTGGAGAAAAGCCACGAGCTAGCTCTTCAGAGCGCTTCTGCCTTTCAGGCTGGTGAAGCGTTCCTCTCTGCTCCTTTGCGCTTGCGCTATTTCAAGTGTTAGTATTAGAAAGACTACCTATTGTCATCAACCTGATAGCTCTTATAACTGTTTAATCTGTATAAAGAAAATTCAGTGTAACTTAATTAAAGTTGATCCAATATTGTAAAAAACACTAAGGAAAGATTTTATTTCTTAGAAAAAAGTGTGTTCCAAGTGATTGCTGTGTTTGATAGTGCCTTGTAGTTTCTTTTAGTTTCTTCGCAAACTCCGGAGTAAGAGGTCTGTGTTGGGATCTGTGACTGACGAAGTTGGCTAAAATAATTAATAAATTCGCCATTGTTTAAATAATACGAATATTTACCTTTGCTAAAGGCATCATCTTTAAAACAAACACAATTTAAATCAACAGAAGTAAGGTTAAGAATGTGCAAATGAATTTTCTAAAACTGCTCGAAAGAGGCATCACGTCATTTTTGCCTTGCAATTGCTTGGCCTTGACTCATTTTTGCTTGACCAATCTTTTTGAAATCAGAAAACGAATTATTTACTTCATTTTACAGGTCTTACTGAGTCTTGTCATAACTTACATATTTTACGGAGTATTACTACGTAACAAAGAATTAAATGAGAAGAGCTTCTATTGAGAATCCAAAAAAAAAGAAACTAGTTCCAACCTCAACAATGTGCATAAACAGTATGACGGAATGTTCAAGGTCAAACGTTAGATAAATGTCTGGTTTTTATCAAATAGAATCAGTATTTTATGTCTTTAAATCATTGCCTACATTTTTGAGTGTTATTTTCTTAAATAATTAAAAAAAAGAACAGGCGCAATGAGTATATAAATGCCTAAGTATTAGCTAAACAAAAATTAATTTTTTTTTAATTAGCGCAGCTCGCAAAAATTAAAAAAAAAAAAAACACTTATTTATAGTGTAGCAGCAAGGCAGTGTCAGCAACAACAATGCATCTAAGAGAAGATCTTTGGCACTGGCCTCGAATATTCAGCCCTTGAGAAGACGATGTCGAAGAGTAACAAGGCAGTGGCAGACAATGGACAGCAGCCACAATGTTGTTGTCTCGCAGCAACGTCAGCAAGAGTCTCATTAACCTGTAGTGGTTAAGATGGTGACAAAGGCATCAACCATGGTGTCAACTTTCGGCAGCAGTAACAAACGAAGCACTTGAACTGAAAATGTCTTTAAGTGTATGTCTATATGTAACACTGTCTTAATGATCCTTTGAGCTGGATCGTAGGGGGTCAAGCTTTATCATAGCCATCTTGGCTCTCGCCTTCAAACACGTGACGAATTGGCCACCATCTTGGTTACATCCGTTTATACATGTAAGCTCTTCCTTTTTACAGCGAAGTAAGTCGTTAGAATTTTAGAATTCCGATTATCTATTTGCTTTCGAGCACGCAGTGTAAAACAAATAAAACAGTATAAAACTATTGATTACATTCACGTGTTTCTTCCCTCTCATAGTGTGGTTGCTATTGTTGTACTTTTGTACACTCACACGCACTTTAAATTTTTTTGTTTTTTTCTGCGTTTGCTTTGGAGCATGCAGTATGAATATTGAACACATTCACGTGTTCTTTCTCTCTCTCATAGTGCAGTTGCTGTTGTGATACCTTTCCACACTCACGCGCACCTTAACTTCCATTGCTTTTTCTGTGATTGCTTTCGAGTATACAGCATACACATTAAACACATTCACGTGTTCTTTCTTTCTAATAGTGCTGTTGCTGCTGTGATATCTTTGCACGCTCACATGCACTTTAAGGTTCGTCACTGTATATTTTAACAGCACAATTATCTATACGTGCACATTTGCGTACATTCTTATTAAGTGCGTTCGCGTACAGTATTCAAGCTCATCAGCTCCTTATCTACTATCACTCACGTTTCTCATGTGTACGAGAACATCCATCTTTATTATTTCACACGTGCATCGCAAAAAAGCAATCATAAGAACAGTGAATACATACAGACATACACTCAAAGACATTTGCGGCTTACTTGCTCCGTTCATTGCTGCTGCTGCCGAGAGTTGACGCCATTGGTGCAGCCTTTGTCACCATCTTGACCGCCATGAGTTTTTGTGATTCCTGCTGACGCTGCTGTGAGACTGACGCCATTGTTGCTGCTGTCACTGTGTGACACTGCCTTGCTGCTGTTCGTCACGATGAATAAGTGCTTTTTTATTTTTTTAAGCCTTAACAAACTTTGTTAATTTATATAATAAATTCTCTTTCGTCTTATAATCACTTAAGTATTTATATATTAATAGCGTCTTTTAATTATGTGTTTTAAATTGTTTAAGAATTTGCTCTTTGTCTTGGTTTTCATAGTTAGTGCCAAATCCTGTAGAACTTGTATCATTTTATTTGTGGAAGTAAAGTGAAAAGTTGTTAAACAATTAAATTTAGGCCGATTTAATTAATATCAAATTTTGTTTAGGTTATATTGCAAGTAATGATCCACTTTAAATATTTCAGAAAATAAGATAGCGAATTCGTTGACAATATGTTGACCCACTTCGGTCTTATATTTCATAAGTAAATAGTGTACAAAGTTTCCTAAGTATATAGTGTACAAAGCAGTGCACTTGATTTACTAAATATACATTTCATACGATGTAAATAACACTAAAGAACTCAGGCAATTATTTAAAAAGTAAAATACTGATCCTATTTGATAAAATTAGACATTTACATGAAAAATCGTGGAACTGGTAAGAACATTCATAGCTTGTGATACATCACCTCTTGGTTGTTAGGATACAAGCTTAGCCTAGTATTATCTAATCCAGAATAGTTAAAACTGGATGTTTGACCTTGAACATTCTGTCATACTATTTACGAAACTTTGTCGAGGTTGAAATTAGTTTTTTTTCTTTTCTTCAAATTTTCATTAGGAGTTCTTCTAGTTTAATCCCTTATTAAGAAGTAACACTAGTTAAAAAATAGATGGTTATTACAAGACTCAGAAAGACTTGTAAAATTAAATAAAGAATTCATTTTCTGATTTCGAAAAGATTGGTCAAGCAAAAATGAGTCAATGCCAAGCAACCGCCAGGCAAAAACAACTTAATGCCTCTTTTGAGCAATTGGAACCAATTCATTTGCGCTTTTTCAACTTTACTTCTCTTGATTTAAATCACGTTTGTTTATAGATAATGCTCTTAGCAAAGGGGAAGAGTGCTATTATTTAAATAATTGTGAGTTTATTGACCATCTTAGCCAACTAACGCAGTCAAAGGTCCCAACACAGATCACTCTCCCTGGAGCTGGCATCGATTATTCTACAATATCAGCCTTAGTTAATATAGATCTCCCCCACTTAAGCAGTGATAGAGCAGGTTGAAAAAATTTTGAAGAATGTGGTCAAGGAAACTTCTTTGTAAAAGTCGTTTTTAATAATTTAGATTTCGGTACTGCCAAAGATTGGCAACAACATTTAGTTGCTACCTTTAAACCACCTACACTGGCACAGCTTAAAGAATTTTGAACGCATAATTAATGCCATCATAAATAGAACTTAGCTTCAAACTAATCTCTGCTTAAATTGTCTGGACTATCACGCCACTAAATCATGCAAAAATACTTGCACTTCTAATATATGCCATCAAAAGCATCATATATTAATGCATCGCGAGCAAAAGTAAAATACTACTAACTCGTAAAACCCCAATTCCCAAAACAGCACATCTACTTAAGTTGTCTCGGCAATTTAACCATTGATTTTAATAAAATCAGTGCTCTTAGTAACAGCTAGAGTGCAAATAGTTGCTCCGCCAGAAGAACGAATTTACGTGGGAATGCTATTGGTCCTTGCTTATAAGTATCCTTCACTTTTAAGGCACTTGCTTAACTATTGAACTTACCTATTGAACTTACGTCTTAAAAATACAAAGGTTTCATTATCAGATGTTGGAGGTCAAGTGTTGGCTATCGCTAAGCACTCGGTTGGCTTTTAAATCAAACCCCATCCCCACTCTGATTTAACGCATAAAGTAAATGCTCTTTTAGTTGATAAAGTATCGTCTAACCGACCATCTTCATCGTGTATGAGTTTAAATCTTGACCATTTAAAGGAAATGCAGCTTGCTGATCATCACTATCCTAATAATGATCCTGTCGAATTATTACTCGACGCCAGTGTCCATGCCCGAATTATCGAAGGCTCAATTAAAAAATGATACTTAACTGGCTCAATGGCTTCTGAATCTGCATTAGGCTGGCTACTGTCCGACTCTTCATGTGGTTATTCTCATACTGATGCAAATTGATTAACAACTCTTCACGACAGCGAAAAAGCACCCACCCTATTAAAGTTACTTCAAAAATTCTGGCAAGTTGAAAAATTGACACCTAAACCCACTCTACTCTCAGATGAAAAAGCAGAGTATGAGAAGTTTTTCTAAAAAATTTGTACTCGAGATCCGCCAGGGCAATTTACGGTTAAGCTTTCGTTTGAAAAATCTTTTAAGATTTTATATGAATCCCAACTCGAGTCTTAAAAAAAGGCAAAAGTTATGTTTTTTAAGCTGGAGTCACGCTTTAAGTCCCATGCTGAGCTTTGTATGTCATACATCAAATTTCTGTTCACATATTAATATCTTGAGCACATGATTCTAATCGATAATCACCAGAATCCTGTGTGGTATCTCCCTCACCATGGAGTGTTGCGTGAGTGGAGTGCAACGACCACAATCAGAGTAGTTTTCAATGATTCTGCCGCTACTTGAACTGGCATCTCTCTGAATTCCTAAGATTTGCTACTGAAATAATTCGATCTTATTGTGAAATGACGCAAATACAAAGTTGTATTTCCTGCTGATGTGGAAAAAAGTTTCAACAGATTCTCCTGCATCAATGAAATCAAAGGTTTTATGCCATTCTCTGGCATCAAAACGTTAGTGAACCTGTAAAATCATACCTTCTCACAATTGTCACATACGGTCTAGTTTGTACAACGTTCTTAGCCTCTCGAGTACTCAAAGAACTAGCACTATTAGACCATTAGGAGTTTTCTTTGGGAGCTCAAATACTTCGGGAAAAGTTTACATTAATTATTTCCTATCAAACGTTCATTTAATACCAAGAGCAGTAAACAAAATAGACGAGTTAACAAAAATAACAAGCTTAGGTTTTTTTCAGGTGTGGAAATGGTGCAGCAATCCAGCCCAAATTTTCGAAGGCATACTTCCCGAACTACTGACACTTACTGGCTTGGATTTATCAGAATCTAGTAAATCTACCTTAGTGTTGGGTATTAAATGAAAGCCCAGCACTGATTATCTCTACTTACAAATGGATAATATTGAGAGCAGCATAGTTTGGACTAAGCGCTCTCTTTTAGCTCAAACTGCCCAATTGTTCAATCTGCTAGTTTGGATTTTCCCTGCAATTATCAAGCAAAAAATAATGGTGCAGGAACTTTGGTTACTAAAGACTTTTCGGGACGATAATTTGCCTCCTAAGTTGTGGAAAAAACGGTGCAATTGAAAAAGTGAAGCGTAGTCTTTAAGCCAAGTCAATATCTCTTGTTGGAATAATTTTCGACTGAAGTCAAATTCTATTGAAATACACGATTCTGATGACGCTTTAAATCATGCGTATGGTGCCTTTATAAACATCCATGTCATATAAATAGTATTCTTGTGACCCTTAAAGAGGTAAAAACTAAAGTAGCCCCTATCAAAACTATAAGCAATTCTTGTCTTGAGTTATTTGCTGCTCATATTCTTGCTAAAATTGTAAATCATTGTGTATCCACAGTAGGTCTTAGTGAGGTAAAAGCTTATCTCTGGACAGACTCTAAGAACGTCCTACATTAAAATAATTCCGTACCCTCTCGTTGGCTAACTTTTGTTGATAACTGATGCTCCGACATCATGACTCTTGTTCTTAAAGCACTCTAGTATCACCTTGCCACTAAGCAAAATCCTGCTGACGTAGCCTATAGAGAAGTCCTTAATAATTACTCAAAGAAAAACAATGGTACAATGGATAAAAATTTCTGCGTTCCACTGAGATTGTCTATCCCCAACTTAAGTTGTATAAAACTACAAATGAACTTAAACTTCAGACTTGTCAACTTGCCGAGTCTCAAATTCCCCAGCTTACTGAAATGGTAAGGTTTGGGATCTGTAGTTCAAATACAGTGGTTGGCCTAAGTTTCTGAGAATCACTGCTTACTGCGCTTTACTTATAGATATACATGTGCCTCCACGGATTGTATGATTATCAAACAAAATACCTCATTTACTACTGTGTGAATACTACAGCTCTGCAAAATAGCTTCAAGACAACGTTTCAACTCGACTATCACCCTCACATCGCTCGGGATATTAGCTTTAGTCTCGTTAGACTATCATTTTTACACACTTGTATATAAAAAATTATCTTAAAGCAAAGTTTTATAATGCCAGTTAGATATTTTAATATTAGTTTAAGTTACCAGCCAATCGGTTTTCCTCAACATTTGCAAAAAGCACTTCAAGATAATTTCTTTTTGTTTGAGTCTTTTGAAAATCTAAAAAACATAACAGCATTTTTTCCTTAATATTTTTTTCTTAATCCTGTACTTTTAAATAAATATAATAATATTTACTTGAGTTACTGGCTTAAAACATGTAACCACTCACTTTTGCAAAAAATGCTGATAACGGTGAATTTACTTCGTCCAGATCTTTCAAAGTCTGTAAAAATTATAGCACGTTTTTCTAAACATACTCAGTTTAATTTAACAATGTTATCCGGGTATTTTAATATTTTCTCAATTGACCGGCAAAAAACATCTTGTACCTCATTTTGACCAAAATGCAGTTAACGGTGGCTTTACTTTAATCAGGTCTTTTAAAATCTTTAATCATTACAGCACATTAACCTATAAAAACTCTCTAATGTTCTATAATTTCATCTGAGTATTTTAATATTAGTTCGATTTACCAGCAAAAACTATCTTTTTACCTCATTTTTGCAAAAAAGAGTTTATCCATAACTTCACTTTGTCCGGATCTTTGAAAAATCTAAAAAAAATTTAGTACATCTACCTCAATAAAGTCTTTCAACCCTTACGATTTAAGATGAATATAATATGGTAAGCGTGAGTGACAGTGAAAGAACCAGTTAACTCCCATTTTTTCTGAGACGTGATTATAACGATGTCGGTACAGTACAAAAAAGTAACGAAACGTTCATAATTTTTTTAACTTCGATACATCTCTATTTTCTTTTTTTTTATACTGTGTCAAAATGGTGCTTGATTGTAGGTCAGGTTAATGATAAAATAACCACGTAAAATTTTAGAACTCAAAAGAATGTGATTCCACAAATGTGCTACAATTTTTACAGATCTTTTAACAACCTGAACAAAGTGAAATTATCAGTAAGTGCGTAATTGTAAGAGTAGGAAAACCTAGTTTGTTACCGAATATATTGGGACATATGTGCGTGCACGTGTGCGTACGTGGTATGTGTATGTGCAAATATGTTACAAAAGTTAACATTACAGACTCAAAACTTACACTTATATTTATCTAAAACTTGTTGTTTTCCTAAGATGTCATAACACTTCTAATTAGGAAAAAAAACAGAAATGATTGAGAAACAGTTTTACGAATATATAAAGCAATGTCCCAGAAAACGTTGTAATCGCTAACTGCAAAAACTACTGAAATAATTTTGCTAAGATTTCGCAATCAGATTCTTGATACTACCTGGATACTTTATCAAAAGTTCTCATCTTACAAAAATTATTAATAAAAGCAATAAATAAGCTCAATTCTTTTTGTTTTAAGTCAAAAATATGTGCCAGCTTTTTACTTTAGTTCATAAAGGTCCGCTAGGTGGCATGGGAGTAAAATCAAAGCTGTCTGTAATAAAAGTGAGTAGATCTGGTTATAATATCCCCAAACAAATTACTAAACACTTTATTTTATCAGCAGTGCATCAAGAATAAAGTTGTTGGTCATGATATCCGGCTAAATAGCCTGTTTATTGACAACAATTTTCTTCATTAGACAAGTAACTGACGCCATATTCCATTCCAAATCACTAAGATTAAAAAGTTTGACGAAGAAAAGCCGTTCTGAATACCAACGTTGCCAGCGTAATACAGGAGACGTCTACCTATAGCACAATCTGCTCTAACAATTTTGGGCTTCGTTTGCTGTTCTTCCAATAAAGTTGGTGCGACCAGAGCAGAATTGCTACAATATTTAACTAAAAGCAACTACCATAAAGAGCTCAGGTAGATACACTGGTGAGAAGTTTCATCAGTTTCCTCCTTAATGATTTATTCTAATGGCATACCCTCAAAAGGTATTCCCGAAGACCACTCCCTTGAACACTGGTTAACTCTTGCTTATCTGGAAAAATACCTAAAGACGACATATTTTTCAGCCAGTGGTGTGCCTCTCAGCAGCACGGTCACGTTGACTCTGAAGGTAAAAGTCAAGCTATTCACATCCAGCTCTTTAACGTTGAGGGTAATAACAATTATAATAAAGATTATAATGATGACAATAGTAATAACAACACCCATAACAATAATAATAATAATAATAATAATGATAATAATGATGATAGTAATAGTAATATTAATTAAAATCGTAAAAATAATGACGGTAATTAGAATACTATAAATGATAATTATAATGAAAATAATCATGATCGTATTAATAATAATACCAATTATAATGGAAATAATAATCATAATAATAATAGTAATAATAATAAGAAGAGTGTTAATAGTAATAATAACAACGATTGTTATAATAATAATGATAGTAATTATTTTAAAAAATGGCTGAAAATAGCATTACTGGGCCTTTTTAAGGCCATAATAAGTATTTACGTTCTCTAACTAACCACCTATTATATCCGTTTATTCTAGGGCAATCTAATAATAAACTATCTTACCAACAAATACATTTATAGTCCTAATTCCAGCAACGATTTGTTGACTGAAAGACTATATAAACTCAGTCAGTATTAAATCAAGTCAATCATTCACTGATAGACGTTACGTGCAGAGCTGTTTGTTGTGAGGCTAGAAACCCTGGCCACTGATGGCTTTCTATTACCCTCTCAACTTTAAGCATTTAATCGGTAATCATCTTCAAGGTCTGCGTTGGAGTAAAGCTAGAAAGAAAGAATAAACTTGAGCAAACAGGACCGTCTCCAATTTTTAACAGGCAAGCATTACGAACTAATTTTCCTACCTTAGATCACCAAAATAGTTAAAATTTGCGAAAAAAAAAGGTGCTGTGGACATTAATGTCTGTAGAGTAACACCAAAAGACATTGGTAAAGAAATTCATCTACAACTAGCTTCAACTTTTCAGACTTTGTAACTTTTCTCCTGGTCAGTCTGGTGCTATAACAGCAGGCCAGAGAAGATCGCCCTGACTTATTCAGGCCGTTACGTTTGCTGGAAACTTCAGTCCAAAAAGAGTTAAGCCTACTGGTCTTTTTTAGGATCATTAGACGTCAAACTACCTTGCCAGAAAATATACAACAACTTAACAATGTTGACAATAACTGCCTTTAGAGCACACAAAAGTCTCAATCATGCCAAAAGTCACAAGAGTGCGAATTTGAAGGAAAACTTCAAATACATCTAATGTATAGAATTTTATGTTATTATCAAAAAATTGACGCAGAAAATTTATAGAGATGGAAGCAGCAGCACCGAAATCGGCAAATAAAGATTTTACTAAGAAAGAGATCAGCTTTTCGTTATAAACCCTCGCAGTAATCCCTTAAATCTTTCATATTTTTAAATAGGTAGAATATGTAGCTGTATTTTTGTGACGATAAAGAATGTAGTGATAACGCTTCAGAATTTTGTTGTCCTGGTTATCAAGTTGGGAAATAAAAGAAAAATTACTTTATTACATATTTTTTGTACAGCTTAAAAAATAGCACTTTTCGTAGATTGTACGGAAGAAACTGAGAGAAATCAACTGTGCATTAGGTCTAACGATTGTTTTATATCCTAAAAAACGCACGATACCTCTGACAATACTGTTTAGCATAATTATATTTTTTCCACTTTTTACAGCTTATTATTTGACCAAATAAACTGTATGAATTTCGAACAAATACATTTTTAATAAGATGATTTTTGTTCTGTTGTTTTAGAAATAGGTGTAAATCTTTTAACTGAAAATGTTTCTTATTATACGTCAAAATATTACAGTGGTTCGTTCAGTGAGTCTTGGGTGGTGCCAAGACGTGTGGGCTGCTAGTAAACCATCATAAAGGTTGATAAATACATTACAAATAACAAATCAACAGACGGAACAAATGTGAGGTTAGGAGGACGGCATAAATATGAAAACACTTACATACTACATGGACTACTGAAATACAGATAACATGAAATATGTAAAACTGTTTATCTATCTCAAGCTTGGTGTAGAAGTACATGTTTCACATAAACCGATAAGTTTAAATAAGAGATTTTTTTTTAATTTAAAAAATTCTGAGTTATGAATTTTACTGAGATTTTTGATGTGTTTTTTCTCTTGTTTTCTTTTATGTTCAAGAACATAACATTAACAATAAAAAGCACATTAAATATCTCAGCAAAATTTATGACTCAGTCTTTTTTAAATTGAAATAAAACGTTTCTTGTTTAAATTTATCGTTTTATGTAAGACATGTATTATTTACACCTGGGTTTAAATAGATTAATAGTTTAACATATTTTATGTTATCTGTATCTTAATAGTTTATTAAGTATGTACGAGTTTATATATTTATATCGTCCTCACAACTTCGTTTTCGTTGTTTCTGTCTATTCATTATTTGATATGTGTGACCTTTATGACGATTAATAAACATTAGTTTAGTAGGGATCTGACTGGCAACTAAGTACAACGTTTTTAAGTTCATCGCACATGTATTTTACTTGTTGTTTTCCATGAGTTGAACGATCTTTGAGTGTTGCATCTACATCTGCTGTGTATATAAGAATAAAGAATTTTTCAGCATTTTACAATGTTTAATGGTGTATAGTTTTTTTGCTATTTAATTTGAGCCCGTCTGATAAAATACACGAACGTTGCAGACAAATGTAAATATATTACGATGAACACGGTCTATATTGTATTCGTGCTTACTACATTCCTTTATTTTTTTTTACTTTAAAACGTTTGTGAATAAAAGTGATTAATCGTGCTATAATTAAGAGCTTTATAAGCTTAGTTTTTTTTAACTTATAGACAAAACTGCTGCGTTTACAAACTTGTCAGTTAAATATTTAAACATGTATTTATTTATTTATTTATTCATGTGTTGCACTACACTACATGTGTACAGTTCTTGGCTAATGGTAGGTATTAAATTGATACTTTTTAATGTGTGCTTTTTTTCGTATTGTCTTACGATACTATTGAAAAATACATATTTATGCATTATCTAAAGATTTATTACACTGGTATTACAAATACTACGTATACTTTTTTTGCAGCAATCATATTTATAATATTAGCGTAGTACGAATAATTGTAATAAAAAAAGTTAAAGTGAAAATAAGTAGCTTTTTTCGAGTACACGTTAAGTACTGTTGTGTTACGAAAAATCTAATCGAGTGGAATCATCACAAATCTTTATACCTTCTGTTTATTTGTCTCGTACTTCAGCCCCATCATCTTCATCGTCGTTATCATCGTTGGGTACATCATTTACTACGTGATCGTCGTTCTGATGTTCTGCGCGCTTGTTTATTCTGGAAAACATGAAGTAATGTTTTTACAAAAAGTTCGCATGATCTCATATACAAATTTATTATTGAACTATAGCAAAATGACGGTGGCTGTTACTGTGATCACTGCAGTCCGTGGCGTATAATGCAATATTCTATTTAATAATACACACCTTAACTTTAAAGATGTCAAACGTTCTCTCAAGTGCACTTCTAGCAGCTTGAAGAGTTTTGATGAATCGATTTCTTAGTATATTTGGCTCTGTTCTGGTAGAAGGTGGTAGTAATACATGTGATCACGGGTAGCTGCCATGACCTGTGCATACAAAAATAATAATCATCAGAGTTACTCGAATATCAATTTAAGCAACAAGCAATTTATTATCTGTTTTCATTATTTCAAGCAGTTTTTTAAGTAATACGATTTTTAGCTAAACAGCCGTTTTAACTATAGTTAAAATTTTGAATAAAATATTTTGACGATTTTTATAAAAATGAAAAATCGTAGAAACTTTATGAATTTAATACAACTTTCAAGCGAATTGTAGAAAGTCAGTATTGAATAACGGAAACTCAAAAATGATTTTTCTTTGACTCATCCACATTAAAAAACAATTTTAATTTTTGTGTTGTTGGGGATCAAAGCCTTTCTTCAAGCTTTTGTGTCCAGTATTCCTTTTGTTTCTATAAAAAAAATTATTGTGAGTAAGATATAGCGTTATTCATGAATTAGGCAGTAGGTGCCTTTTCATTCAATAACATTATCACTGTTTTACAATCCGTACATTATCCCTCTTATTTCGCTTAATGCCCAGATGAAACGATCATTACTTGAGCTACTGCATATTCTCAAACTTGTTATCTTTTGCTTTTCATCCAAAATATTTCAACATATTCTTATACACATTATTATCAGAATCTTTGGGCTTTGTTTCTTATATTCTCCATTATGTATTTTTATTCGTATAAGAAAAATAAATTACCGCTTGAACCTTTAAGCAATTTTATTTTTGGGATCTCACGTAGGCCTCTTCACGATCAGCTGGTTTAACGACTTTTATTGATGTGCAGTTAATAAACACCAAGTACTTTGGGATATATAGAACTACAAAAATTCAGATTAGTCAAGATTAAAAGATTTTCTTTTTTGATACCGATAGAGACTCTACGAGAGCGTGCATGCATGGCATCGTTCATGTTCTGTCTGACCCAACTCCATGACTGTAGAAACTACGAAGTACAAACACATCATCTTGCACTCACAGAGTCGATGCCACATAACAGATGTCACTACTTAGATATCTCATAAGAATTGACATGTATTTTAGTACGCCTCCTTAAATTTATATAACAATCTTAATTTTAGTACATGAAACTACTTAACATTCAACATATTTTTAAATCATTCAAACTTATTTCTGCCTAAAGTTTTAGGGAAAATATCTGCTTTCTTTTCTTTTGAACCAACTTTATATCATCAATTTCGTGTTTTAAATAACTTTCATCTACAAAGAGATAATGAGTTTCAATGTGTTTTCACTTCTTAATGTAATTCTCAAACCTAGCTATGCTCATTGCACAAAAATAATCTTCATACTTTTAAATTAGATTGCAAGCTTAAATATTCAAATCAATCAATAAATCTTTTACAACTTAAAATTTACTCACACGCTTTGACAACACTACAAACTCAGCCTCTGTTGATAATTTTGTAACACTTTTCTGTTTTATGGATTTTCAATGAACTACATTTCCATACATTCTTATTACATAGCCTGTTATTGATTTTCCATCAATTATACCACTAGTCCAATCAACATCGACAAAGCAATTAATTATATTATTATTACCACTCTTTTGAAAAGCTAATTGTAAAATCTTTACCGAAAATCAATAATTTAAAATCCTCTAAGCATATTTGAAATGTGTTTTATGATAACAATTTTGGAATCTACTTAAATAATTCACACTGAAGCTTATGATAGGTATAGTTTCCACACTTACATACAAAAGAGCTCCAATTAAGTTTCTAAACTTAATATCATCAAACACTGATTGCGATGCCTCTGAATTTATACTTTGCTTTATAGAAACTGCATACAATTTCGAATTTTGAATATCATATTTCTTGGCTAATATTCCAATATAGGTTTTATAATCAAGTGTTATGCTTCTATTTTGATAGCCCTAATGGATGCTTGGATCTAAAAAGTACTTATTTTACCTTAATCTTTTATTTAAGACCAATTACACGACAGTATTTCAAAAAAATTTAGTTTTTCTTTATTTTTAAAGAAAATTACTAAAACATCCACAAAAAAAATTTTAATATGCATCATAAATTTTGCGATCTAAAATTTATAAGTACCAACCAATTTCGCTTCTTTCAAAATTTAAATTTTTAAACAGGTATTAAAACATGTGGAAATGAGACTGAAGCCACCGTCTTTGCACCACCAATGTAAGCAATATCTGGTGCCACGAGAGATGTTTTGAGAGGTTTTATCTCTATCGCTCCACTGTGATAGACAGCCTGAGTGCCGCGCTAGAACACTACGCTACAGGGGACGACTGCTATCTCTCTCGAGCATTGGCGGGCTCGTGGTGGAGCCAGAACTGAGAGAGAAGAGACTGCTGACTTTGGGATAGAGTTCACTTTCAGCCGCCTAGCAATTAATAGTTACCACATGATGCTAACAAAAAGAAACAGTGCGGTGTGGAAGTGAAAAACGTTGACTCGTAGTGCTAATGTATTTTCTAATTTCGAATTTCAAGTCTCTATGATCCTGTAGTACTAATCTACAATCAATCAGTTGTGTTAAGTGCGTAAGGCCAGCAAGAGTTAATTTTTACACAGAACCTTCTATTTTTATATTATACTACTTTATATTAGTTTCAAGCAAGGTGTTTGCTTTCATTTATTTCCCCTCCCACCCTTGTACAAGAACGTTACATAGGCGTCGTGAAAGTGGTGACCCTTAACAGTGAAAAGACGATTGTAGTTTGAGGCTATTTTATTAAATCATCCAAAATGAGCAGTCTGTGTAGTGTGAGTGTATACACAGGGTGAGATTTTTTCGATCGAACATTCTTGAACGTAAACAATTGTTTTCATTGCTAAGCATAAACATTTTTTTCAGGTAACCATGAGAGCATAATGTTTTATGAACGTTCTTCCATTTAAGCCGCAAGGCTGAAAGGACAAAAAAACGAAGACTCCTAGCGTGGTGAGGAGCCGGGGAAAAGGGAAACAACAGCTTCTTAAAGTACAGCCACCTCCAGAAGTTGAGCCACGAAACCAGAGCGCTTCAACATCAAGCACAATCCAGCGCGCACGCGAAGCAACGTCGCAAAGAGAGAAACTTTCTGGCAACGTCGCAGTAAGATCGCGACGGCCTTCATACTCCAGAGCTAAGAGGGTTTGCGCTAGAGGCATTCCGCGGTGACCATACAAGTCCACTGCAAGGATTTTCAACACTGGAATTCCCAGAGACTTCACAAAAGGTACCCATTAAAGGAGGTAAAGCTCAAGACGAGAACAAGATCTCGCTTCCACTCCCACCGCCACCACTGCCGCCGCCATTGTCGATATTTAATTCAAGCATTCCCGATTTAACGAACACTGAAGAAAATACGAGCAACATGAGCGCGAGGAATTAATTATCGCCATTTTGGCATGAACGGCCGAATCTGTGATTTATCCAAGTGAAGGCAATTTTCTCGATTAACAACATCACAGACGAAGCTACAAAATTTTATCAAGTACTTGGAGCCCTCGATAATGTGGCTATTGAAGAAAAAACAGACGTGTTAATGGATCTTTCAACAGTGGATGCATACAAATCGCTGAAACACACTAGTCTTAAGTGGACCGTAGTGTCAGAGTAGCAAAAACTTCACAGTCTGCTGACAGATCTTGAGTTAGGGAACATGAGACCCTCACAGTTATGGCCAAAAATGAAGGGCCTAGCCGGCACTCGGATGAATAAGGACACACTGAAGGTTAGGTGAAAGTTTCTTTTCTCACAAATGACCAAAACATGTTACAGATTTTGAAGCCCAGCACCACAGAGGAGCTTCTGAAAGCTGCAGATGCCATTGTGAGTTCAAATCCAGCATCGGTTATGGCAGTTAAGCACAAGCAAGCTCCAGAGGACCCTCTGCTTCAGCACTTGGCTTTCCTAGAGGCCGTGATTATCCAGATATCTTTACGCAACAGCACCAACAACAACAACAACAGAAACGAAAATGTGGGCCAGTCTAATCGATCGGGTCAAGGACAGCAGCGAGGGCATTCTCTCACCAGGTCAGTGTATAGACAGCGCAGTCAAGCATTCCAGCAGAAATACAAGCTGTGCTGGTACCATTTTAAATTTGGCGAGAACGCACGCAACTGAATTCCACCGTGCGCCTTTTTGGAGGACCGAAAGAGTGATCAGGAAAACTAAGCCCGCCTCCAGCGCAGACGGTGGAGGTAGATGGCCATATCGAAGTCCATCTACACCTGTGCGACCTATACGCGGATACCTGGTTCTTCGTGGATATGGGATCCATCGTAACTTTGCTTCCATGCCTCGACCAGCCGAGTGTTAACAACGACAGCAGATGACCCTGTATGCAGCAAACGCTACTCTAAAAGCGACGTTTGGGAGGCAACAACTGACACTTAACCTCGGATTGCGGCGTGACCTTGTCTGCAAGGTTATTGTGGACGACGTCCCCCATGCCATCTTGAGAGCGGATTTTTTGCTTAAACACAGACTACTGGTGGATCTCAAGAACAGCTGCCTCATGGACTTCCTAACCAGCTTGACCACAACTGGTACTCTTGGTGCTGCAGCCCTGCACACGGTCTCTACAGTCCAGCCTCCGTGCCTACAAGAGGACGCTCACCCACGCGAGTATATCCCACTTTTAGGGAGGCTTCAAGATATTTTCAGGACCAATACCAGACCGATCCAGAGGCCCGACCTCCAAGTCAGGCACACTATCGCTACAACTGGCCCACCGGTATTTGAGCAGCCTCATCGGGGAAAAATTAGCTACAGCAAAGAAGCATCGCTGTGTCTATTCACACCTTATGTCCATGTAAACGCATGTGCCTTGCTTGCTCAGAAAAAAAATAAACTTGGACCCTAAAAGTACCGGACAGTAGTGTTGCCCAATGGGCATGCGTATCTACTATATCCACGTGATTACGTGGATATACGGTGCGTTTTGGTGCGAATAGATACTGCGAAGAAGCACTCCATAACCTCCTAGAAGAAGGGATCATAAGACTGTTAGCAAGCCAGTAGGAAAGCATTACACATAGTCAAAAACAAGGATGGAACAGGGAAAGTAACAGGTGACTACCGCCATCTGAACAGGTGTATAACGCCTAACCGATACCCACAGCCTAATATAGAAGATTTGCTTCAAGAAAGTCAAGGTAATGTCTTCTTGACACTTGATCTAAGAAAGGCATTTTATCAGATCTCGATTGCGGAAGAAGACGTAGAAAAAACGGCAGTTGCCACACCGTTCGGGATGTATGAGTTTTTGGGCACATCACTAGGTCTTCGCAACACCACCCAGTCAATGCAACAGACCATAGGTTACATCCTACGCCAGATGTCCTACGCCAGAGCATACGTAGATGACATACTCGTCATCTCGCGAAACCATACCAAACATGTCAATCATCTCTGCAAAGTCTTTGAGACTCTCTGCCAAAGCAACTTACGCCTGTACAGAGATAAATGCCGTATTGGACAACCAGAGGTAATTTATTTGGGTTATGTGGTTTCAAAGGAGGGTTTTTAGCCACCTGCTGCTAATATTAAGGCCATCATGACTTATCGCCAGCCTGGTACAATGACGCAGCTCCAACGCCTACTGGGAATGATGAATTATTATAGACGTTACGTGCCATGCGTGGTTGCGGCCCAAGCATAATTGCATGACCTGCTCAAGGGTCTGCCAAAGAAGGCCAAGTTCACCTGGACATTGAAGGCCGATCTAGCTTTCCACCGATATAAAAACGACATAGTAAGAGCAACGTGCACAAGTTTTTTTCGACCCGAGACAACCTGGGCCCTTAAAACAGATGCATCAGATAGATCTTTGGAAGCTGTGTTAGAACAGAAGCTCACGCTGATTAATGCCTGGCATCCACTCGATTTCTTCTCTCAGAAACTTACCAATGCACAGAAAAAATACTGCACGTATGATAGAGAACTTTTAGCGATCTACTCTGTAGTAAAGTACTTCAAGAGAATCCTCGAGGGACGGCCTTTCACTATGTACACAGACCACCGGCCGATTGTCCATGCGCCAGAGCAGTGCTCGGATAAGGTTCCCCCAATGCGCGCCGGTCAACTTGAATATATTTCGCGTTTAAACGCAAAAATAGTCTATGCACAGGGCAAAAATAATGTTTTCGCAGATGCTCTTTCAAGAACAGTCCCTGTAACCCAAGAGGAGAGCGACAACGAATCCCAAAAACCAACGGACGTCATAGAGACCTTAGGGACTTCAACGGTTTTCATGTGAATCGCATGGGACGCAGCTACAACCGCTGAAGCACAGGCCTCGGATGCGAAATTGTCATTGCTAGAGGAGACTTCACTGTAACTCCAGAAACTTTTAATCGAAGTTCATCTGATCTACTGCGACGTGCATGGTGGTACAGTTTATCCATACCTTTCGGCACCACTGCTACGTCTCTCCTTGAACATCGTGCACGGACTCGCACATCCCAGCAGCAGAGCAACAGTCATGACTTTCTCGCAAAAATTCGTCTGGCCAGGTATCCAAAAGGACGCTGTCACCTGGGCACATCGGTGCTAGCCATGTCAACGCTCTAAGGTGTGGTGACACAACAGAGCAGCTCTCGACAGATTCACAGAACCTGGAAATCACTTTGAACACGTGCACATTGACATAATAAAAAATGCCGCTGGTCCAGGAAATTGAATACTGTCTAACTACAATAGACAGATTCAGTCAATGGACGATGGCTATCCCATTGGCAGACATAAGAGTGTAAGCTGTCGTAAAGGCCTTCCACGATAAATAAATTAGCTTGTTCATCACTCCGCTTTTCATAACATCAGACAGAGGGTCACAGTTTTAGTCTAAGTTGTTCAACGAACTGGCAAAATCCTTTGGAGCAAAGCTCATACATACTGTGGCCTATCACCCACAATCGAATGGTATGGTAGAAAGATTGCACCGTACCTTTAAGGCATCCTTGCGTTGCTGCACTCAATCATGGCTTGACTGTCTGCCAACGGTTCTTTTGGGACTCAAGACATCTTATAAACTTGACCTGGAAGCATCACGTGCAGATATACTTTTTAGAATAATGCTGCGGATCCCAGGAGAATTTTTCGTGACATCAACACTTCAAGCGGATAAGTAAAGTTTTGTAAAGTGTCTGCGGCAGATTTTTCTGTCGATTCATCCAGTCCAAACGTCTAGACACGCTGTAAATCGTTCTTTTGTCTTCAGGGAGCTACAGACATACACACACGTATTCAAAAGAGTAGACAGGATAAAAATATTTTTGGAGCCTCCGTACACAGGTCAGCACTGAGTAATTCAAAAAACAGACCAAAAGACAGTCATCATAGACCAGAAAAAAGTAGTGTCCATTGACCAGTTGAAACCAGCATACTTGGAGGTGGAGGAGTCGACACCTACCAACCAATTAGAAGCTAATGAAGAAGAGCAGCCGTCGCCTTCTAACCAACTACAGGCACACAAGAAGAAGCAGCCACTCCCAATCCCAATTGCTGCCCAGGTCAAAGAGAGCCAAGTGATTCTTTATAAGTTGTTCCAACAGCAGTCCAATCTACTCAGCTACGCACCTCAAGCCGAAGCACCATGTAGCTTTCCCAGCACAAAATGCGCTGGTCACAGGAAGGGGAATAGCTGTGGCGACGTGATCGGAGCCACCGTCTTCGTGCCACCAACGTACGCAAAAGATGGTGCCTCAAGAGATATTTTGAGAGGTTCTATCTCTCTTGCTCCACTGTCGGAGATAGCCTGAGTGCCACCCTTGATCACCGTGATACAGGTAACGTCTGCTATCTCTCTCAGGCATTGGCAGGCTCTTTATGGTGCCAGAACTAAGGGAGAAGAGACTGCTGACTTTGGGAGAGAGCTCCCTTTCAGCCACCTACAATTAACAGGTACCCCACGATGCCAACAAAAAAAACAGTGGGGTGTGGAAGTAAAAGACATTGACTCGTAGTGCTAATATATTTTCTAATTACGTATTATAATTAATCTACAACCAATTGTGTTAAGTGCATTAGGCCAGCAAGAATCAATTTTTGTACAGAACCTTGTATTTTTATATTATACTATATTATATTAGTTTAAAATGAGGTGTTACCCCTCCTTCGTTTCCCCTCTCACTCCTGCTCAAAAACGTGACATTCGCATCGCGAAAGCATTCACACCAAGCTTTTGGGCTTTGTCTTAATTCATACAACTTTATACAATATCAATACCGTTCTAGAGCCATCATTATAGAATAGTGGCTTTTTTATATACACTTTAAATTTGATCTTTTTAATAATAAACGCTTCTTTGGTATCCATCTGCTTAACAAGAAAGTTATTTTGACGACACTAAGAAGGTAACAACTTTTAAATTTGCATTCTTGAAACTGGTCAATAATTATGATTAATGAAATCATTTTGTCAGTATTCTCTTACTACTAACATAGCTTTCAAAGCATTGTTAGACTATTAAATGTAAATCCATTTTAAATTAAAAGTTTTTTTATTATTCAGTTCACTTACAGCAATTTAAGTATTATTTTTGTTTGAACAATCTATTTTTCTATCCATTGCCTTTTTCCAATTTTCAGACTCATCACTATTCATCGCATTAGTATAAGAAACAGATATCTCATTAATTGTATCATTTACATAAATAATATTACTGTATACAAAATTCTTATCTGTGTTCCGATCGGGCTTCTTTTTTTTCTAGTTTACTGCCTTAAACTAAAATTTTTATTCTCATTATTGACATTTATATTTAAATTGCCATTTATGTTTTTAACATTGTTCTTATTTAAATTTATTTTTACTGTGTCATTTTCTGATTTTAAACCAACATAATCTGTCCTATCTTCGATACTATCAATGTGGCTTGCAGTTACTATTTTTTTATTCATAAGAACTCTATGACCAACATTCGCATAATCTAAAAAAACTTCTAAAGCTGCTTTTTTGTCTAGCTTTCAATTCCCTTTTTTCTCTGGTATTCTCACAAAAACTTTCATGCTATGAACTTTTTAATTTTTTATACTGAGACTTTTTCCAAACATAATTTCAAAAGATGATATATTCTTTTAAACAGTGTGAATATGTATAATAACTCTATTTTTTAAATAAGCTGCTCTTCTAACTCTTTCTGAACGAAATAAATGAGAAACCCTTGCTTCTTTTGATAAACATCTAGACATTTTCGTAAGACCTCTGTAATATATTTCTAACATTTCATTTCATTCATGTACGTAAGGTAGACACGGTTTGGTAGATATATCATTCCCGCTTACAAAATTACGTGTATCCCTATTTACAAATTTCTTTCTATTATTGCATCTCAATCTTTTGTTTTTATTTTCTGTCTTACTTTCAATTTAATTGACATAGTCAAAAAAACACTTGCATTCTTGATCTTTTAATTAAATACCATACACTTTAGCGAATTTAGTGTAATCGTCGATAAAACTTATAAAATATTTCTTGCCATTCTTATTAGTAGTACTATAAGGCTCATTTAAATCAGTATTTACAATTTCATAAGCTTTTTTTGCCCTTGATTTGTCATTATTAAATAATAAATTGTGCATTTTATTTTCCAAACCAATTTTATATTTTTAATAATCAGTTTCTAATTTGCTGGACAAACAATCAAGCATATTGCTTTTAAATAAAACAAATTTACGTGGCTTAGTGTTCTGTACAATTTTTTCCTTTCTGTTAACTTATTCTTTGTCATGGAATTTGAGTCAATATACATAATTTTACTTATCATATAATAAATATCATTATTTTTAGTAGCCAAAGTAATTAAACTTCTATTTTGTTGAAAAATCATTGACATATTTCTTACTGATACAATTTCATTTGCTTTTGTTAGTTCACCGTTACTTATTAAATTTCTATCGATATCTTGCACAAAGAAAACATTTTTTATTATATTTATTTTATTTTGACGATAAACATTAAACTCGTGACTTATATTACCAACTTTTGTTGCTTTAAAAAAACGAACATTTCCTACTTTTACATTTTTAGGCTTTTTTAATTCAAGGGATTCATAAAAATTTCGATCGTCATTTACAACAGAATGTGAGCAACCTCCATTAAGTTTCCATCCAACCTTATAGCAAAGCTGTTTACTTTAACACGCGACTTATTAGATTTTTCCTTGAATTCTGCATTAAAACTACTCACGTTACTGTCTTCATTTTGATATCGTTGATTATTTTTCTGCCAATCGCCTTCTTGACAATGTTGACTAGAGCCTTTACCAGCTCTATGACCTCAGCCTCGGCAACTGCGATGTTGCTACTGCTATTGTTGTTGTCACCCGCGTCGTTGATGCTGCTCATTACCTTACTCACATGAATTATTGTTTTGTCTCGTTTTCGTACATTGTGCTTTGACGTGCTTTTATTTTTTGCACGTGAAACATGCTCCATCTGTTTTTTTTCAGTTTTAAACACACTGAAGTTGTTTTTGCTTCCATCTTTCTTTTCTTTTAATTCAAACGTTTTTATTTTACTTTTTTTATGTTCAACTAATTGATAAGATTCTTGTCGCACATCGGTAAGATCATAAGTTTAACTTAATAAACTAAGAAATACTCTTATCATGTAACTTAATTTTTTTTTTCAATCACATTTACACCAGCACTTTTTACCTTATTAATAAATACTTAAAACTCAGTAAAAAATGCACCGGAATTTTCAAAGTCATTTAACTTTAATTTTTTCAACCCATTTCTTACACAAATTTGCAGTGCAGTAGACTCCTTTACATATGTTTCATCAAATTCCTTAATTATTTCGTACGCTGTTTATTTATTTTTCTCAAATTGTAACTGATCATTTGGAATTACATTATATATAACATTGATTGCCTTTAAATCTTTTTCAATGGACTCTTCTTCTTCATTGGTCTTTTTCATGGCTCTTGTTGCAACTACATTACATTTTTTTAACCATAGAATCATCGTCATTGTCTTTTTTTAACACTCAAAATCTTTTCCATCAAACACTGGAATTTTGACTTTATCCGCCATTTTGGTTCCTTCTCCTTCGTCCCAATCTTCTCAAATTCTATTTACTGTTAGTACTTTAATATATATTTTTACAAGACTTTTTCTTAAATTCTTAATTTGTGTTGGATTAACACTACGTTTTAATTTCCTTAGTTTGGATTTCCTTAGTTTGGATAACTCTTTTGGTGTTCGGATAAGGTTATTAACCCTTCGCAGGCTAGCTCTAGCTGCAAGTTTTTTTTAAGTACCCCCAATTCCATTCCATGGCCCTTTTCCATGTTAAGTTAAAAAAAATTCCACTCGGCTAATAATTTGAAATCTTTTTCGTGGTGTAAAAGGTTAATAAAATTTTTCTTATTTTTTTATTGCCCACTGGCAACGTCCAAAAAATATATTATTTTGTTAACCCCCTTTAAATTTAATTTTATAAATTGTACTAATTGTTTTTAAAAAATATGGACTGCAATTGTGTCACTTCGTAAACAATCAGACATATTTACTAAACTTCTTAGCTGCAATTTGTTTTTATCATTTTTGCAATAAATATAAAATGGATGTATCGTCACTTGATCGCTATATTCCAGTGAAAACCTTGTACAGAATTCTGAATTATGAGAGAATAATTTTCAGAAGAATCACAAATGACACTACATTCGTTTTTCAGTAATTTATTTTTTTTTTTCATCTAAAAAATTTCTCTGTTTATTTACTAAAAATAAATGTGTCAATAATTTGGACAAACCGTTACTTAAGTTTCGTAAAAATTCACCAACAGATGATATTAGTGTTTGTAAAGTTGTTCTTTTGGTTGTAATCCACTGTATGTATGTAACGTTTTTAATTGTTTTGTCTTGAAAAGATTGTTCAAGTTGATTAATAATATTAGTGCCAGGACATTTATCACATTCTCCTAAAAAGCAATAAGTATATTTACTAGGATAAATCATGCGATCTAAGCAATCATGGTAATTTTTTATAGGTTGCAATGAATCAGCAGTGATTGATTTCAAATTTGCTCCGTCAATTCACAATAAAATATTTTCATGTATTGTACACACACAGACAGAATGAGTACCAGAAGCTCCAGCAAACATGCAATGTTTGGGACGCAAACGAGCAAACTTTGAAAAACTACATTTAATTGTTGGATGTTTCATGTTGAAATAATCATATAATTCTTTTAAGTTATTTAAGATTAGTATTTTTTTGCATATGAATTCGCGTATCATCTACTTTAACAGAAACGTAATCTTTTTGGCCTGGCATCAGTTGAGTATAATCATCAGACTGATGAAACGTGACTATTCGCTCCGTGCATCAGGTTGGAGGGGATAAAAAAAACGACTACAGCGCTGTAGGTGAGCAAAGTTGGCGAACCCGTACCCCCATGAATCGTACAGTAAGCGTTGTCTTATATGAGAAAAGATATTATTTCATTTAAAGTAATTGGTTGAGAAATCGAAGGCGGAAAAAAAATGTTATTTAGCCAAGCCGGGTCTATAACACGGATAAATAATTTTGCTAGGCACTTCAAATCGCCTGAAATTTTAAATAATGGGTTATTAAATATCATCTGTCATACAGTACACAACACACATACTTATCTGTGATGTTGTATACGTGTGAGCAAGAACTCCAAGCAGTTGACATAGGCTGCCGCTAGCTGTATAATCTGAATCAGTGTTTACGTTTACAAAGTATCGAAATGCGTACGAGACAGTGCTGCGTTGTTAATTGCAACAAGAAAGAAAAGCAGGGGGTGGTGCTGTATGTAAATTCCCAAGTAGACCCCATACGTCGGAGATACAGCGGTCTTCGTTAATCTGATAAATAAATTACACATTTATGTATATATTACCATAACCTACATTTGTCAAGCATAGGCAATAATGTACTTACAGATAATTTTACTTTGTATGTCTTTGGTGAGTTTGTCTCCCAACATAGCAATTGATCAGATGACCGACTCCTTTATTTACATATTCCTGTACGTAGGCAACGTGCCCACTCTCTACTAATTTTTTTAGCTTTTTTCAGCGTTTCATTATTAAAAACTATGTTGCAACTTATACTTTTAAAGCCTGTTTGGATAATCATATCCATTTTTTAGGGTGCTGATGTTTACGCAATAGCAGTATGTACGTCTTATTTAATAAATAATACTTTTTCCTGTAAGCGACAGTGTTACGATTTAATCATACGGGGGTACGGTATTGCGCGATTCTGACACCGAGGGCGGCGCTGCGTGTCATGCACGGAGCGAATAGTACTAAAAATATCTGCTTCTGAAGATAGATGATATTGAGGGTTTGGATCACTTAAAATACTTTTTTCTTTAGCAATTGTTTTTGCAACAAATATCATGTGACAAGTTGCTGTTGGAAAATTAATCAATATTTTGTTGTAAGGCCAATGTCTGAAAACGGTTAAAATCTTGATTTTGTAAACTTGGTCTTACGAAGTACTAAAACTTTCTTCTAAAGTTCTTGAAATTGTCATGTCATCATCCTCATCATCAAGATCATCTGGACCATCGTCTGGCACGTTAAATACTTTTTTCTTAATTACTTCTGCAATTTTTTTAATTTCTTCTTCGGAGTACCTTTTTTGCGTCAATTTTTTTTTTTTAATTAGTGAGGATCCTACGGCAGTTAATCCTTTATTTAAGTATTGAAAACGATTGTTAAATAACGCTGTATTTTCTCCAGTTGCCCCAGAGGTACATCTACTTTCACTTTTATAGTCAGATTCTTCACTTCTCAATGTTGTTTTCCTGCTATGAATAATATAAAAACTTATTATTTATATTATTTAAAACAGCGGAAGTATAATAATTTCCATTAAATTGAAATGCAATAAAATGAGGTTTAGTAATTTAATTTTAACATTTAATTTAAAACATAATAATTTTCCAAGAAATTTTCCAAGAATAATAATTTCCAATATCGTCATTTTTCTCTTCTTTGATACTTTTGATACGCAGACGACACGAATCGCAAATCCTTTGTTGCAGTGTCTCAGCAGTAATTGCCAAATTTTGGGTTCAAAGCTGGCTTTCGTTTACTTTTCGCAAATTTGACAAACTTTTTTTTAATGACTAATTTTTTTAAATGGATTAAAACATACATCAGTACAAACGTTAATAGATGATGATTTTTTTAACACTGTTTTAGGCATTGTTGTATGTTTTTATCTACAATTCGCCTTTTATTTCTTGCTATACTCAAACAACGGCAAGCCACTTTTACTAATGGAAAAATAAAAAGATGGTGCAAACTGTTGAAAGCAGTTAAATTTAAAATGTTAGAAAGAAGCTATTAAAAAGCACGTGGAGCACTGAATGCGTAAGAGACAAACGGTCACTGCACAGCTCATTCACATATCAATAGTCTACTACTCCTCCCTTCTGCTGTTCCTACTCCTTAAAATTGAATTCCTGTCAGTGCTGCTAAAGCTACTAACACTATTTACCAAATACATAGGAAATTCAAAATCTTTAAAAAACATATGATAGTATTTTCATTGCTTAAATTAATATTTAACATTAGAATTTTATACTATTTGATTCAAAATATTTTGTCGTTATTCATGTATTCATTTTCATTTATGTATTTTTTCTTTTTTTTCCATTTTCTTGGCTAATAGAATATGTTTTTCAATTTAAAAAAATGAAACAATTATTGGTATTCAGGATATAAACAGTATAAAACAAGAATATGAGCCGTAAAATGTGACCCACGTGTCGATCTGACGTACTGAGCCAAACTAATTAACTTTTTTCTCACAGTAAAAATAACTTCTCTATAGTTTTTAAAAGCGTTTTCGATAAAAGATTTGACGCAGAATACGATGAAAATAGTAAAAAGTTGATTCATGGGTGGCACCACTGCTAAAAACCGATTCAAACATTTAAATTGTCAATAACAGTTTGAATTTTTTGACACTTTGTTTTGTAAGTACTTTTTTTAAAGCTTGTCATTTGACCTACAAATAAAAAAAAAATGAATTTCTTAGCTTAAATAGAACCAGAGTTATGAATTTTTGAAAAATAGGCTATTATTAATAAATCATCAAATTCACAAATTTTCCATCTTGTTCATTTGTCAAAATATCGAAAATAAAAAAATTCTCTTACACGCATCATTTTTTTTTGGATATAGAACCCGTAAAAGAAGTTTCAGTTAAATCTTAAATGTGTCGGTCGATTTTTGTCCCAATCTGTTTGGTTTGTAAAAGAACGTCCCATATTTAACTACATAAATAAAGGTTTATTGAGATCACAAGATCTTCTGTTTAGATACTGAGAGAGACTCTACAAGAGTGTGCATGTGTGACAACGGTCATCTTTTATCTGACCCAACTGAATTACTGTATATACTAAAAATCACACCCATATTATCTCACACGCACACTGCCCATGCCGCATAATAGATGTTATTACTTATACATCTAATAATAATTCACTTTTATGTTAACAGTAGGCTAGAAACTAAGAAGTACATAAACATAATAGCAATCTTTAGCTCTATAAGTTCCCCATAAATTAACTCAAAATAGATGACATATTTTTTTAAGGAATAGGTATTACTTTAATTTTATCATGACACACCCTTCTGATAGTAATTGGTGTTCCTATACTGTAGTCTGAAAACCCTACACGGTCCGACAAACTCTTTCTTACGTCATCATTAATAAAAAAAGCTTTGTGTAAGACATGTAAATATTTGAAACTAACAAAATGTAGGATTATAAAATTTTTCTTTCCCATTACCACAACTTAAGTACCAGAGTAACAGGGTGCTGAAGCTTATTCTCTCTGATATTTATAACTACAACGAATGAATATTATTCTACCTATTTGACTAACTAGCAAATTTAAGTAATTACTGTCAATGCTATAATAGAAAGCTAATATCTCACTTTATAGATTTTTTTTGGGTCAACTTTGATGCTGCTGTTCCAATCTCAATAAATGCGTCAGTTTTCCCATGCCTCAAATTGTAAATATTTATAGTATTTAAAGTTTTCTTTTTAATTTGCTCTTTTGCAACGGTAGACATGGTTATAACTTTTGTGAGCCCTAAAAGCTGTTTTTTGTCAACTTTGTTAAGTTGTAGTATATTTTTTGGCAAGGAAGTTCAACGTTGGATAGCCCTAAAGAATACAGGTGGGCTAAGCTTTTTCTGGACTGAAGACGGACTAGAGACGTCTTGGTATTCTTCTCTGGCCTGTTGTTATTTCACCAAACTGATCGAAAGGACAATTACAAAGTCCAAGGCGTTGGAGCTAGTTAGATGGATTTTTGCCAATGTCTCCTGGTGTTTCTCCAGAGACTTTAATGTCCAAAGTACCTATTTTTCTTGCAAAGCTCTATCATTTTAGTAATCTAAGGTAAAGAGATTTGTTCATAATGCTTGCTTGTCATCCCGTTTTCTCAAGTTTATTTTTTCTTAATAGCTTCACTGTTCGATTTATACAATGCAGACCTCGGAGATGATTAATTATTTCGACTTAAATCCTTAGAGCGGAGAGGATAATATAGTTGCCAGTGGCCAGGGATTCCAGCCTCCGGACGAACAACTTAGACAGTGACTTCTAACAGTGAATGATTGACTTTGTTCAATAGTGCCCCGCTTTATATAGTCTTTTAGCTGATAAGTCGTTCTCAAAAATAGTAGTAAAAATGTATTTGTTAACACGGTAGTTTCTGAATGGATGTTCCTTAAAAAGACTGATGAGATGGATGGTTAATTCGGTAATGTTAATACTTATTGTGGCCCTGAAAAGGGCCATTGGTGGTATTTCTAGCCATTTCTTATTATTATTATTGTCACTTATTTTATTATTATTATTTTTATCATTTTTATTAGCATTATGACTACTACTATGATAATGATTATTATTATTATTATTATTATTCTCATCATTTTTATTGTTATCATTACTATTATTAATAATATTATTACTATTAATATTATTATTATAATTATTAGTATCATCACTATTGCTATTATAAGTATTATTATTATTATTCCTCATCAACTGTTATTGATAAAAAATTGTTTACCGCTACGGGGGAAAGGGATCTTCAAGAATACCTCGTATAAGTATGCCGTTAGGACAAAAATTTGAGAAGGTAGTTGATACATTTTCTAGCCAATGCGGCACCTTGAGCTCTTTAGGGATTTTTTCATTGGCTTGCTGTTGTAGCGATTTTTCTCTGGTAGTACCAATTTAATTGGAAGAACGGCCATGAAACCCCAAATTATTGGAGCAGATTGTGCTCTAGCTAGACTTTTTTCGTATCATGCTGGCAACGGTGGTGTTTTGAACGCCGTTTATTGGTAGCACTTACTAATCTTAGTGGTTCGGAATTGAGCTTGATGTCAGTTGCTTGTGTAATGAAGAAGATTGTTGTCAGTATCCAATATATCCAGCTGCATGACTACCAACTCTATCCTTGATGCACTGCCGGTGATCTATGGTTCTTTTGTAATTGGTTGGTTATATTTTAACTAGACCTACTTACTTCTATTGCATGTACCATACTGAACTAAAGTAAAAAGGTAGCGTATTTTTGCAAAACTTAAAGCTTACAATTTGCATTTGTTATCTATTTTTTCAGAATAAAAACTATACAACAACTATCTAAAAAATGTTAAGAATTAGTATGAAAAACTTTAGCCCGATTAGTTAAGTAGTTTTTGTAGTTAGTGATTACAGTGGTTTGGGCGACTTTGCTTCATATAGCAGTAAGATTACCATGAATACGGTCTATAAGTTAATTGTGCTTAATATAATAATTTTTTGCTCCCTACATTTGTAAAATTTTGCTATACTCTTATCTTTAAATATGAAACCTAGCCTTCGGATTTTTTTTGCAACATAATTAATTTATGGTAAAAATGTTATCTTTCTTCTAAAAATTATAAAAGCATAAATTAACAAGTTAATCAGCTTACTGTAAGAACTACAGAAACTCTTATGATATTATTTGCTGTGATGTGATACTATTTGAAAAAAAGATTACTAATTATCAACTTTACGGCCATTTTCTGCACTAGGTTAGGATCTTTTGGTTACGGAGTATTAGAAGACCTAGACAGAATTTTGTGCAGGTACCCATATTTGTATTTTAACAAAATAAATGCAAACAAGTTTTGTTTATGCTTTTAAACAATTTCAGACATGAGTTTGTAGTGTTTATAATAACAATATTTAACTATGAAAACTACAAAAAAAAGTAATGTCACTTGTTTATCGAGATAACTATTGGTGCACATAAAAGTAAAATAGATTATGTAATAAATAACTGTATCTCATCAAGGTAATTGATCTTTCCTTTATTTGGTTTTATAGTTTCGTAGATTTGATTGTAGTATTTCGGAGTTATTTCTGTACTTATTTATTTATTTATTTTCACCCTTTGAGAGTGGTAAGTGAAAGTGCAGTGGTTTTCAACGCTACCATGCACTTATTTTCTTACTCTCTTACTCACTCATTCGTTTGTTGTTTCAATAGCCTTCCTGGAGGCATGTGTTACACGAAATCAAAGGTATGTCATTGCACGAATTTAATTTAAATTCTTACATCAAATGACACTGTAATATTTTATCTGTCAATTATGATAAATAAAGAAATATTTGAAGATTAAAATAAAAATTAGTTAAAATTTTTCGAAAAAAAAGATTTGTCGTAGTAATTAAGTGAGAAAAAAAAAAAACTAAAAGGAATATTTAAATTTTAAAAAATATCAATTTTAATCACGAAATCGTATATAAATTTCTAAATTTCTTGCGAATCAAACAAAAATTCTTTTTTACTAGAAAAACAAAACAAAATTTAATAGGTTACCAATACTTTTATGTATTTTGTACTATGCTCTTTGTTTTTTTTTTTTTTAATCCATAACGTATTTTCGGTCACATCCCCTTCTTTACTGATCTTGTAGTAGTTGCTTGTATGTTCGCTCACTCGTGCTTGTTGAATTCATTGGTGCTCGTGGGTCATCAGATGTACTCTTACGGCACAAGCCTGTATAGCCTTTTAGTACATGTCTATGTACAGCGTGACGGAAAAAGGGTGATGATCGTAAAAAATTTACACAACTAACTCAAAACTAATTTATAACCATCAGCTTTATTGGCAGTGACGTATCAGTTTCAGTCCATGTGACGTTTAGATTTATATACACCATGGACGGAAGTAAGGAAAGTTCAGATGTCGGGTTTTTATCGATGTAGCTGATACATGTGAGATCTGAAAAATTGTTCAGTTAGCCACCCTAGGTATATTAATAGCTTTACTACACAAGCAAAAACTAACCTCTTATAAAATATTTTCACGTCAAAAATTTAATCTATGCTATTTAACATCAATTTTCACTTTAAAGCTCTTTATACAATTTGATGCTTTGAACCAGTATGATTATTATCAATGTATCAAATGTCATGATTTGAACTCTTATTTTCACAAAAAATAAATTACGAATCCCTATTCTAACACTTTTAAAAACAAAATACAATGGTGTTTATTAAACTAAAGTTTTAAGTGTAAACAAGATAATTAACATAAAGTTATTTACTGTACTTTGTAATAGAATAATACAGATGCAGAATTTTAAAGTTCTCAAACATACTATTAAGTGAAATCTACATTTTTTATGTATACTAGAAGCTATACTCTGTAAATAATTTGCAAAGTACCTTATCTAAGGATACAAATTTTTTCTAAATCCTATAGAAAATCTTCTTACTTTCTCAACAAGATGAAAGATTTTAACGGTCTTAATGTTTTTAAGCAATATTACAAGACATTAGAACTAAAAGAAGAATACAACTCATCTTGTTTTCTTACAGTTGTTATCATCCTCAGATCAACTTTATTGGTGCAATCATGCACCATTTACTGAAGATACAGAACATCTTAATTAGCAACTTATAATTTATTACTTAATCTTTAATGGCATATCCATTAATTTACTTTTTGTTTAATTTTATATCAAAAGTTATTGTAATTTATTACATAAATTACTTATTACATATATCTCTTCGTTGTACTCCATAAAAAAAGCCATTTAGAAAAGTGAAAATTATTTCTTCCTGATATACGAATTATTTTGAACATGTTTTTGATTTTAAACTTTTTGTATATAGATCATTCCCTAAGCTCTTGTGTCAAGATAACGATGGATCTATTTCTCATAATCAGTATACAAGTATAACACATTTTGAACCTATACCACACGATCACGATTTCTGCGAAAGAATTGTTATAAATGTAAGTATAAGAAAATCTTACTTTCTTAACATTTTTTTTTATACATGGAATATTTAAAATTTGCTGTCAGACATCTTTTATTTATCTGTTTATTTCATGTTAAGCTGTAAAACAATTATATTGTTTAATTGTGGAAAATAAATTGGAATTAACAACGGAAAGCTTATGTGTTACTGTACACGTTCTTAATTTTGTTCAAAGAAATCAGGATAAGTAAAAATCAATAGAAAGTAGGAATTAAACGTAACAGCTATTTATCGTAAAGCATGGTTCATTTAATAATTATTTTTCTTACATACCTTTACTAATTGTTGCTTCAAATATATTTAAAAAATGCTGTACCATACTTCTACATAACTGTGTTTATTTTCATTCAATCTCATAAGTAGATTTATTTCTGGCAGTTTAAACAAGATTTTATTGTATGTTTGGAGAGCCTATTAAACTTACAATCTTGATGTGTGTGGTTGCTTGGAATCATCATTGTAATATATGTTAAGTAAGTGGTGTTACTATACAGATATTTTTCTTATTAATAATAAATAATATACAATGTATTTTTTAAAACCTCTTATCTATGCAAGTTATTATAATAAATCAAACACTAGACTCTACCTTTTAAGGTGCAAGAAGTAAGCTACTGCAGTTTAATTATATTATAGCAAAATCTTAATTTTTATGCTTACAATTGATATAGTTCGCTATTGTTTCTTTGCAAAGAGATACTTAAATATCTCTCAGGAGAAGTGTATGGGGTAGGGTATTAATATGTATCCACATTACAATTATTTCAATAGCTCTTGAATTAGATGCACAACAGGCATTAGAAAAAGATTTTTTTTAATATACGCCATTTTTGAGCAGGAACTGTCATAGTTTGGTTTGTAAATTAAAGTTTACCAATGAATAGTCAACACAAAAAGTAGTTGGTTTTTAACAATATAAGTAAAACCAACTTGTATAGTACTTACTAATGTTGCTTAAACCTACTGAATTTTATGTTCACATCTTTGCATTTGCTTTATCTATTTTTTTTAATTTTGGGTGATAGGCATCAATAGCAAACACAGCTGTCCTAATCTACTGCATTATGCTGTTTCATTGCTTGTAGCAGGAACAGTTTTGTAAACAGATTTTTACTAGAATGATAAGAATCTCTGAGATTTGGAAATTATGTCAATGTTCTCTGCCTAATTATTTTGCAAAGAAAAAGTACTAGGGTCAATCAATTTATTCTTCAGAAAATTTCTCCTGAGAACTGACCAATTTTGTACGCAGACTTATGGGACTAATCACTAAAACGATTATAACTCTTAACGTAAATAACGTATCTCTAGACAGAAAAATTGTATTTGTTCCTTTTTTTGTATGAATTATTTTGAAATTGCGAAAACTGTATGTAAACTATTCAGATTTTGAGAAAATTAGGAAAAAGAAATTGATCATCTTCAGCACATGTGCAGATAAGAGTGATGAGTTTTCATTATCTTATTTATCGTAATTCCATAAATTTTTAGGCCAATAAAACTTTTAAATTTGAATATGTTGTTTAGATATTTAAGCATTATGATAATTAATGGAAAATATTTATACAAGTAATAAAATCTTAAAGGCTCTGTCGCTGGGTACAGCCCTAAAAGTTTAAACTAGCTTTAAATCTAATTGAAAGCAGCCGCATAACCTAAGACCATAAAAGCGCTTTAAGTTTGTCAAATGTAAGAGCTTTGAACACATTTTCCTTTAATTGCATAGGCATGGAGCATAATGAGCTGTTGTCACAGGAACGTACGGTAAATAAGCAATAAAACCAGCAAGTTATGCGCGGCTTGCCTGAAGCAATCCACCAAAAACGACTGGATTGGTGGAAGCATAAAAATTTTATTTTGCATAATAATAACGCTTCTGATCAAAAAACATTGCTTCTGTGTACATTTCAGGTCAACAATAATACAGTCATGATGCCTCAGCCACCTCATTCGTTAGACCTAGCTATTTTAGTTTGTTCTGTCTCTAAGAACTACAAAAGTATATGAAAAGATGATACTATGCCATAACTTAGCAAATAAAGATGTCATGGAAGTAGGAACTGAATGACATCACAAAAAAATATACTTTAGAGTGCTTTCAGGATACGAAAAATTTTTATATAAGTGTATAACATCCCACTAGCATCTCTTAAAACAAGACTACATATATGTTCTCAAACAATTAAGCCATAAGAAAAACTATCGTTAAAAAAAAGTAAAACTCATGCAAGTTTGAGTTTATCACTAGCATAGATATTGTATATTCATTTCTATTACGTTAAATATTTTTAAAAAAGGAAATTTTTGTTTCTTAAAAAAAGAGCTTTGTTTACAAAATTTATTTTTATAAGATTGCATGTGTTATTAATTGTAAATCTTATTTTTTCCCACATAATTGTCGAGTTAAAGAAATAACTTGTAGCTTTTATTTAAGTGGATGTCTTTACATATTATTTCTTTAATATATCCGTTTTAAAAAAGTCATTTTTTACGTTAACTTATTACCGTGCATCCAACATCGTCTATTAAATAAATTTGCATCTTATTTGAGGATATTAGGCTTACAATGAAATTATATTTTCTTGCGAAATATGTTACATTATGCTAGCATGGTGTCACTTAAAGTGTTTGGTTCAGGGTAAAGGAAGAGCAAAGTTTTTTGACACTCGTTAAAATTTGTGTTCCTTAGTTAATCTTAACCACATAATACAAGATATGACGTCGCAAGCTGTGATTTCAAATAATGGATTAAAGAATTAACACCAACGTTGATATTGAGAATTACTTTTAACCATGCAGCTATAAAAAAAAATTTACTGAAAAGTATCGCTTTGTTCGGATAGCATTTGTTATTAAAATGTCGTCATCGGTGTCTTTGGCCTCGGATAAATTGATGCTGCAATTCATTTGGTTTGGAAAATCACAGAGAAAACTATTTAAGGAAAATAACAAGTTGGCTAAATTCGTCCATAGGGTAAACTAGTATCAAAAGAATATGTCACTCTTATGTGAAACTCAATTCTGCGAAACACAATGAATCTGGCTCAACTGAAAAAGCTAAAAGCAGTTTTTTAAGTTCTGGAGATAAAGATGGCATTGCAGTAAAAAGATCTTGTTTATCAAGATAAAAAGAGCTGAAAGAAATGCTCAACTGGTTGAAAAATCGCTTCTCAAGTTTGTCACTAACAGGTCTATTTCGGTTAATGATCCTTACTGTAGCTCCTGATTGTTGAAGCTTAGCAAAAGTATCTGGTCCCTTGAAACAAACTGTCTGAAAAGCAATAAAATTGAAAAAGTTATCTGAAATTTAATACACCCCAGCTGCAATTCCAGGGAAAACCTTATTGGATGACATTGTTTATAAAGGGCTTTCGTAAAGATGATGAGAACAGTAGAATGATGCCGAATAAAAAAAATGTGATCGTGGTGATACACAATGATAAACAATAAAAGAAAGCAAAAGCGATTGATGCTGTCTGATATAAAAAGTTTACATAATCAGTTCAAAGCAAAGTTTCTTGATTTCAAAATTGGCTCTTCTAAATTTGTGGAACTGCGACGAAAATGGTGTATTTTAACTGGCTCAAGGGATACTCAAACAGTTTGTGTATATACATTATATTCAAATTTCAAAACCGTATGTAATGCAGTCAATCTCAGAAAGCTTACTGAGCGAACGAAAACCCTCATTAAAAAATATAAAGATTATTTTAGTTATATACTCTGCCCTAATACAACACAACTTTGCTACTAACAAAAATCTACAACTTGCTCTCTAGTTAACGAGACATGGACTCTATGACTTTCTCATGAATGTAAATGAGAAGAAAGCGATATCGCATGTTATGTTTAGTGTATATTGAACGACTTATCGAGGTATTATAGAAAAAGAATGTCTTCGTGCACATGATTTTATCTTTGAGTTTTGCAGCCAAACTTGAAAATCTGCTTTCCCATTATCTTATTTCTAAAAATCAATGAACATGCATAGGAAACATACGATAAGATTTTTTAAAAGGTAAAGTCTTTTTATCTGGGAGATCTGCCTTCGATGTTTAGAATGCCACCCTCGCATTTCACTATAACAACGATCAGTATACAGTACATCCTGTAACATTCTTTTTTAAACGGAGATTCTCTAAGACTCCAGCAGAACTAAAAATCTTGATTCCTCATGCATTTCTATCGACAGCTCAGAAAATATTGAAAGTTTAATCATACTCAGGAATTGCAAGATCAACATGCAAGTTACAATATTAAAAGACGTTTCTGGTAATACGCCATAACATTTTTTTGTTATTACAACCATCACATGTTCAAATTGGAATACGTGTCTTTTTCTAGCAAAGGTGCTTCTTCACTTGTGAAACAATCATGTTTTTTATTAATTAAAATTTCTTATTCCTGTGATAAGTGCCTCTAATATAGTAAGTTAATCGCGTCTCTAATTGGATATTCTTTCTTATCTTCCTGGCAAGCACGCTTCTATGTTTGGAGACCAATCCAAAAAACTAAAATTTAAATACATTTTTATATTCGTTTCTGGTGTAGGTGCCCTTACTATAAGCAGGTGAGCTCTGCCATGAGTGTTACCTCCACGTGGTCAGAAGAGGTAACACTAGTCATGGAAAGTTTTTGGGATACATAATTCGAAGCAATATGATATTATACTTATTATTATTATAAGTTTTCAGAGATTTTTAAGATACTTAGAAGATTGTAATACATTTTTTTTGACATAAGAAAATTTTACAGCTAAGACATGATAAAGATTGAGTTTTACAGTTAGGTACAAAACAGTCGAAGTTTTGGGGTTGCGTGGTGACATGGTCTCGAAATTGTACTGTTATTGTATAGGGGTTACAGAATTACAAAGACATTGTAAGATCATAAAAGTACAATGATACAATGTCAGGTGTTATAAAGCTTATAGATTTGTATGCTTATGGGATTTAGGAGTAGAGGGGCTTTGAGGGTTAAAAATTAAAGGGGCCATAGAATTATAATTTTATTTAAGTCTTACAACTAGGCATCTTATTTATAGCCATCATTGACATAAGGCAAGTCGTACAAATCATATTAAATATGACTTTGGTTTATTTAACTCATAGGGTCACAGCGTTATGAGAGTTTTTAAAGAGGCCTTTAAGGCTCAAAAATCCCTTGCATGCACAAACGTATTAAGCTCAAACTTGATACTCTTAGTTGCTTCAATTTTTTGACATAGGGGAGACACTTGATGTCAAATTATCCATGTGTGTGTTCACACGTGTGTGTGCGTGTGTGAGTGTGTGTGTTTGTATACATATGGACATGATGCATGTGTATTAACACATATACTAATTCTTATAAGGATGGTATACGGAGACTATTTAAGGTAAGACGTGCTTACTAGCACCAAAGAGCTCCTACAAAAGTAAAAGAAGTGTTAAGATCACCAGCGTAAAATAATGTTCCCAATGTTGTGTGCTAGAAACAAGTAGTGTGCTGGGGACACAGACCGTCTTCCACCTTAGTACAACTTTCGTGACTTGCAATTTACCGGGGCTCTAATCTACACACCTGGGCCCTGCATTTTACTCACGATGCAGTAATACTCTGCATGATAGAGGAACGCTAAAAACAAAAGATTGACCAGAATGCTGTCCACTATGTGAATTGCTACTAGTGCCCTCTGGTAGTTTTAAATGACGTGAGCTCTTGGAAAAGTCATTTAGTTCTGTAACTATACAACTCATTTTACTAAAATCTTAAATCCAAAGCATACTTTTTACTCACAGTTCTAGTAAAAGTTGTGGATAAGTGAAAAACAAATTTATATGGTTATATTTGACAAACATATATTCAGTTTTTATAATTTTGTACATGATGCTTCATATAACCACGAAATTGCCTGCAAGACTTTAAACATAGAGCGAATAAAACTGGGCTTGTTACATGGCTTGAAGATCAGTAAAATACGCATCGACGCAGCATCATCTAATGCCACGTAGGGCTTCATGACAACGCTAGGAACGGGAAATTGACCAGCGTTGCAGCATAGTATCCATGTTCTTGGCATTCAGCTTGGGGACCAGTGTTCTAGGCAACGCAGCCGCATCAGCTATTTTGTAGCGCAGCGTCAATGCGAGTGCTCAAGTTTCTCCATTCAGATGCTGCTCCGACTTATAGTTAACTGTGCTTAACACCTTATGGCTGCTTATTTGCTATGCAACCAATTAAGGTGGCGCTCCTAAGTAAGATAAACTGTTCCTCGCTGAGATTCTCAGAATGCGCAGAGTCTTAGAGGAAAATTTTTTAATTACTTAAAAAAATAATAATTGAGGGTAAATTGATCTAATAAATAAGTGATTTAAGTGTATATTGTACTAGAGTACAATAATACATTTTATTTGGCGTTGTCACGTGTCCTACGAGATTGGAAAATAAATATGGATCTTTACTGTGTCAAAACAACATTTATAATAATGCTTGCACTCGTGTGAAACTCATGCAAGGCAAGTAATCCCATGGAAATGTAATGTAAAAGTATAAATGCTAATCCAACCTAACATCAATGCTTATGTTTATGTTTACTGAACGTTTCGTTATGAGAAATGGACAAACGCAAGCTGTACTTGTACTTTTTAAACCTTATACAAGCGCAAGCATGTATATTCTTTTATAAATGTTGTGGCACACACACGGCATTCTTTTGCAGCTTCTAGTCAGAACCCAGCATAATCACCACTACAAACACACCAGTTTCCCTAATCCTACTTTCTTATTCTATATGATGTATGTATGGCTCACCCGAGCTACTTTTATGTAACTTTTATATCTCCTCTGCCACACTGAACGGTAGCTAAGTGGGCTAGTTAACTTACATTTTGGCTATTTATAGCTTCGAACCACATCTGCGGTAACTTTTTATTTTCTTTTTTACAGCTAATTTTATTAATAGGTACAAAAATAAGTTAATCGTAACAAAAGTTGAACTAATAACAAGTTTTGAATGTATTTATTTAAATTTACGCTTTACAAATGTGTACCAAAGTCAAATTAATAAAGCCTCAAAATTATTACATACCTTTCTTAAGCACAAGAATCGCTATTAATCACAAAATAAAAAATATTTAAGCCCCTGATTATTAAAATCTGTCAATAGGCATTAAATGTTTGTGTAATAATACATTATGTATATTTGAAGTATTTCAAAAGAATTTTCTTGTTTCGGTTGTAAAAGAGGTACAAAATAATGAGATAACAAAGTTAAAAAAATGCAATACGGCTATAATAATAATTAAAGTTAGAATAGTGGAAAAAAATAAAAAAAGGGTAAAAAATTTCTTTTTACCCGTAAAACTCATGGAAACTCTACTTTTTTAATAAGCAAGCAATAAGGTAATGCAATGTTCCATAAAAGCACAAAATATAACAATCAACATTAGCATAATCTGAGCTTACATAGATATTGGACATGTTTAAGAAAAAAAATAGTTGCTACATTATTGAATGCATTGTAACAATATGTTATGTATTATATTTAATTATTTGAGCCAACATCCATTTATTAAACAAAAAATTTAGAAGTAAAATATAAATAATGAAATAAAAAAAAATGAAATAAATAAAAGGAATAAAAAAAAATTTAAAAAAAAAAACTAATTCAAAGGAAATTTAAAAAAAATGAAAAAAGTTCAAAGAGACAAACCAGAGAGTGTAATGGGTCATAGGACCAACGGTAAGAACAGTTTTCCAAGTATAAGATGAGTGCTGAAAAGTAATTAAACATGAGATGTGTGTCGAAAAACATCATAAAGTAAGGAAACACAATTTTTCAGTTAACACGGGGGTCGCGAGATACAGAGGAAGATCAAAGCTCTAAAAGAATTAGTACTATATTTACGCAGTTCAGTTAAACAAGAACTTGAAAACCAAATGAAAGAAAAAAAAAATAAAAAAAATAATTCAGTACTCACGATGGTTAAATTTCGTGAAAACGTTGTGTATGAATACAGTACTCACAAAGTTTAAGTGTTGTGAGTACTAAACTATTTTTTTTTTTTTATCCATTTTTTAAATTTTTGTTTAACTAAACTACATGAATGTAGAACTCATTCTTATAGAGCTTCGTTCTTCCTCTGGACCTCATGACCCCCATGTTACCTGAGAAATTGTGTTATAAGTCGTCAACTTATTTATACTATATACGAATATGCTCTCATTTCAAATTGAATAGAGGTAACTCATTTAAATTTAATTGAGACTTAAGCAAACGTTTAGTGTCCCTTAAATTATTAATCTCAGCCACTTCCAAAGAATTCAACAAATTGCCCTTAGTGGCTATATGTAGAACTTTAAAATCATATTCAAAATTATGATAACATTTTAATAGATGAAATTCATAATTTGACTTTTCTGCACCACTAACAAGTGGTTTAACATGTTCTTTAAAACGGTTAGCAAACTTTCTGCCAGATTATTCTATGTACTCTTTGTCACACGACCCATATTGCAAGCTGTATACGCCCGACTCTTTTGGCAGTGCTGCTTTACTTTTATTGTTTTTTATCAATATTTGTAAGCTTTTCTACGTTTCAAATTAAATATTTTGTCCATAAGACTTTAACTTCTTTTTAAAAAAATTAGATATCTTACCAAAAAATGTACAAATATAAAATAAATTTTTATCTTCTTTTAGTATGGGGTAAACATTTTGAATTGCAATTTTATTTTATACTTTCTTAATGTACTTTAAGAATATAATTCTAATAAGGACGCCATTGCCACATTGACTTTGTACGTGTAGTTATTGTGTGGAATAATAACTTGTCCTTTCGTTTCTTACAACGTTGTTCCAATAAATAAGACATGAATGTAGCATGTCTGTCTAATAAAGTTGCTCTATGTGCACCATTAACCAATTCTAGATTTTGTACAAGTGCATCGGCAAGTGTGCTTGATCGTGGATCTGATACAGAGACTAATATGATGTTCTTAGTTAAATGACACTGTATGAATAACAAATGGCAATTACTATCTCGTGTCATTCTCAATTTACCAAAAGCATTAACGCAAACCTTATCATTACTTATTGGTCTAATAAAACCGTTCTCTTATTTTTGGATAAGTTTGAATAATTTTCTCATATCTTTTAACAGGCATGTCATGGAGTATTCATATTATTTAATTACGCTTTTAAATTTTTGAAAAACTAAGTTTACTGTTGCAGACAGTAATTTGTATCAGTGTTTTTATGAAAGTTCTAAATAATATTTTTTTTCAATTCAGCATCTTATTCGTCTATACCATCATCCCCTCTCTAAATTTGAAAAGTTTTAAGATTTTGTCTTAATAATATTCGTCTAAGATTTAGAAGCTTTTGTTTGACTTTCTGAAGTTATTAAGTCACTATGTGTTTTATTTATATCACTTGACGGTATATTATGTTCTTCATAAAGTGTCATTAATATTTGGCCAACTTTTTGTTTCCTTGATTTTAAATAATTAAAGTCCAGTGCACCTCTTAATTCAACAGTCTTCAGACAGATGTGACGGGTTACGAATCTTTGCTAATAAAGTGTGTTTAATAATTAATCGTAACTATTAAACTTCATGATCTTGTAAGACTGTATGTTTGTGGACTTAGGTCTTATGCTTCCCGACAGTCTGCGGGACTAGTAGACTGTCCAACGACTTACTTGTAAATGGGAGACAGAAAAAAGGAGGGCATTAGGCTTCGTGAATTTCATATGTCAACGTATTTTTTTTTGCCGGTTAAATTATACATGAATTTTTAGTACTGTTCTCTTGATATTATAAACTTGATTTGGTTTTAACTAATAAAGTATTCCGAACCATTTGGTAAGCTTGTTCTTTTTACTTAGTTTTACAACGAATAACAACGAACTTACCAAACAATTTCAACAACTTAGATAAAAATATTAAGCTAATCATTAAGGACCACACTTGATGATCGGTAGCAAGCTACTAATTAAAAGTTGCGCAGTGCGAAGAAATGCTCCTTACGCGAGGATTTACCTAAAACTTTTACATCTTACATGCTATATGGATGGTACTTGCTGACTTTACGTATTTACACTTAGTGATTTGCTCTAGTTGTCACTTGACACTTCTAAGAGCCAGAAAGTACACAGTCAGCTTCGTAAGGTAACGACTTACGTAAGGTATGACTCTTTTAAGAGTCTTAAAATTTTATTATTAAGGGAATGAATACAATTTAAATTAAAATTAAGTAAAAATTTTTTTATTTACGCCAGTCACCGATTAACAGCTTCCCCTTCTGAAAACCATAACCATTTTTTATTAATATACATATTTATTACACCAACCTTAAGTGAGTGGTAAGTGGACCATGGTTAACTGAATCAATTTAAAAAAAATAGATACAAAACATCTACCTTTTCTTCTATTTCTTAAATTTATTTTAACCTTATAAGTCAAAATTTATTGGCAATTGTTTTTAATACACATTTTAAGATTATAATAAAAACGTTCTCAAAGAAATATATATGTTTATATGTTTTCGTTTCGTATTTTTTTAATTTCTTTTTTGTCTGGGAATATGATTGATATTGACTTGATGGTGTAGGCATTGGGCAATAAAACGACTGTAATAGGTTTTATGATGGTTATGTTAGATAAAGTATCTTTATACTTCTGTACAGAGGAAGGTTAATTTTTTTTTTATTTGCCATCTCCGTCGTCTGTCTTTTTTCCCCTGATGTGTTCATATTTACATTACCTCTCAATGTTAATTCGTGTAAACATTTGATATTGGTGTTGTACCCTATTCTAAAACACAGATTTTGGTTCCAGCCATATTTGACCAGGCTGACATTTTTATTTTAGGTATTGCATTTTATTTTCATTGTAATTTGGATATTACACAGGATAATTTGCAAATTGTAAATCGCAGTTGTATACATGATTCCTGCATGGCGTATGTATTGTTGTGCCTTGTCCTTACTTGCATGTCTGTCCGTTGTTGGCATACTGAATTCGTTATACGCCCTGATATTTACGACTCCAGTGCAATACGTGGTAAATGCCATGTATAAATACTTTCCTTATTTCTCGTGGCTTCGAGTTTCATATAAGTAATATCATTAAGTGGGCCAAAAGTCATCAGATATTTGGTCCACTCATTGATTGTAAGCACGACTGGTACTTTCATCATCAGTCTTGGTGGTAATTTTCTAGTCGTGCTGCTTAAAGTACTTACAATTAGTGGAAGATTAGTTGTAGTTGTAGTTTTTGTTGAGTTAGCAATGGTTGTATGCTCTTTTTTCTGGGTTGTAATGCAATGTGTAACTATCTCTTGTATTGCCTCAACCTTATATTCTATACGATATTCGGTATGAACAGGTATAATGTTCTTCCCGTCTTAAGGTTTGTTGGAAAAGTAAATATCATGTATACCGTACAAATATTCGAGTAACTCCGTCAGGTATTAAATTTTTATAGATTTTTTGTTAGGATATAGATTTCCATATTTGTACGTTTTACGCGTACAAAGTAAGGAATAGGTATTTTTTCATCTTCGTCGCATGCTTCGATCACGGTATTTTTATCTTATCTAGAGTGTAGTGTTCTAGATATGGACAGCTGTCACTTAAGTAACGTTTCCTCTGTCGTAGGTACATTGCAAAGGGTTCCATTCGCAAACGCTTTAGGAGGTACCAATGTTAGTATCTCCTCTCTCATGGTATTAATTGGTATAAATTGGGGACCCATCATTAATAATGTAAGCTGCATCGGTGGCCTCTAATGATGTGTAGTATATGGCCTCGTAGCTTACATATGGAGCAGCACAAGGCTATTTTTGTAAGGCTTGAGCTGAAGTGAATCGTTTTAGTAACTGTTCTAGTTTGTTTATAAGGCCCTTTGTTACAAGGTTTAGAAAACGTCCAGTAGCGATAGTGTCCATCATCTTAGCCATTTTATGTAATCCGTCAGTATAAGTATAATGCTTGTTATGATGATTATTGTTGCTTTTTAGTGATGTTGGTGAATAAACCTTTTCTGCTTAAGAAGAATTGAATTTCATCTTAAAAGTAAGAAGTGTCTCAGCTTATTCTTTTGTTTAGTGTTTCATTAGGTTTTTTAATAAATGAATCACTATTATAAATGGCGGTTATATTTTGATATGTATAACTGTGTAAATCTAAATGTATGTACATTTCCTTGATGTTTCCTTTTTTCTCCAATTATTCAATATCCTTATTAAAAGAAAAATTCACGTTAACTTCCGTCTCATTAATATTCCATAGCCGGTGATTATCATGCAATCTGACAGAAAAATAGTATTTAAGTACTACTGATTTGTAAGTCCATTTCCTATTTTTAGAGTGTATGCCGTAGGAGTATCAGACTCCATGTCTTTATTATAGGTTTAGTTTTAGATATTTCAAGTATTTTAAAATTCTCTTAAATTTTGACATAAGGTTCAGTTGGTTTCTGCTTCTTTGGTTTTCATTTTATAGTTACTTGGAGTTCTGCTTTCACTTCTATATTAATGGTGCGATTTATAAGTTTTTCTGAGACACAACGTTTTGTGGTCTTCATAGAAGAGCTTGTTGCTTTTCTGATGAGTTTTGCTATTATAATTACAGTAATAATAGCTTTAATGACGTTACGTACTAAAATAAAAAAACCAGGTTTGTTTCTCCTTCAACTTTTGGGCTCGTATTTTCTCCATGTACATTCAGTTCTTCATCTGTCCAAGCTTGTTTATTAAAGTTTAATTCTCAAATCAACTTTATATCGTCATGGAAGGTATTTATTTCCATAAAAGGTTCATGTAATACAGTTAAGTTTAAGTTCACTCCCACTTGATAGGTATATTGTAGTTGAGTTATAATCTTGTGTTAATTTGTTAAGGTTAGATTCTATGTTTTTTTCTGGACACCTATTATTTATTTGTGAGAGACCTATACTTTTTACTCTTGGATGTCAATCCATTTAATGAGAAGCAATTAAAGCTTAATTATTCTCTTTAAAATGTCAAGAATAACCACGAATTAATTATTAGCTGGTCAGTAAATCTATTGACTTACTGTTGCCAGTATGAATATAATTTAGTAGTATTTAAATACTCCTATTTCTCTTTGTAATAGCATAAGGATTCCACGTTCGTTGAAAGAATAGGATTTTTATGACGGTTCCATAGCAGAGCACATATAACCATACACTGTACTGTCACATTAGTTAATTGTATTTTTTTGATCGTAAATAACTATTTTGGTCTAATGATACTGCTAAGTAAGGGTACGATGATCTTATATCAGAAAATCCATTTCGTCCAGGTTGAGGTATTATGTCTTGTTGTAGTCTATAAAAATTGCAAGGTACTAGAATTATGCGTGGCAAATGTAATATTACCATGGTTCTATTTTTTTGATGCACAATAGTCAAGAATAAACGACACTTATATCGAGAGTAAAATCTTGTCCTGTAGTTAATAGATAAGAAACTTGTTTTAGAATACACTCGTGCAGTTTTGTGGTGTTATGTAGTTCTTTGATTGCAGCTGCAAAAATATGGCTATTTTGTTTACACAACTTAATATTTTTTTTTTATCAGTACGTAAATCATTTATTATGGTGTTTGTAACGTTAATATTGTTTTCTGTAACTAATTTAAAATGCCCTTTAGCAATGCTTTCAATAATTCCAAAAGGCGTCAGTCTTTTTGCTTATATGACATGAAGGGAAATAATGTTATCTCCTGTATGCATTCCAACAGTATTTTTTATATTCAATTGTGTTATTTTAAGGTTTTTAAATGGTATTATTATTTAATTTACAAGACTAATTTTTACGTAGTTAATTACATTAGAATGAATAAACTGTGCAATAAAATATCGAAAGGTTTTACTTAATCCTTAAGTAGGTGTGTGTTCTTACATGAATCTAATAATACTAAGCCATGGCAACATCTTTCAGTCAGCTCTTTTAATTTTATTAATACCAATTTGTTTATAGTACATATCAGGGTTTATTTCCAGAAGTTCTATGTAAAAGTTGCCATGATGAGAATGGTTTAAATCCACGGAACTTCCAAGCACTATCGTCATTAAGATAGCAAATATAATTTGCATCGTTAATTTTTTTCCTGGAATACATGTAGGATACAATTTCTACAAAAATATTATTGGGAAACTAAATTCAACTTATCTGTATGTTTTCGTATAATGTCCCCATAGTTTTTTTCGAGTAATTCGTTATTTCGCTTTGAAACTGTTTTTTGCAGGGGTTTAATATAGTAGCAATTAGATTTATGGTAACGTACTTCTTTCTTTACCTAAACGTAATCCCCTGGTTTAATAATTAGAGGCCTTAGTTTAATTTCTCATTATGTCTCGTTTTTTTATTTTATTTTTAATCATAGTTGCTGATTTTCTGCCACGATTTGCATTTCTTCGAGTCGCTTTATAAGATTTTGTTAGTATAATGAATAGGTTCGTAATCTTTTGTCTTGATGTATCTTTAAGTGCAATATTGGTACACTTCTAAATACTGGCTTATAGAGTATAAAATTCGTTGCTGCATACACATATACATGCATATACACTCGTGTTATACGTGAAAGCTGCAGATATGGCCAGATTGTGTCACTCATTATAAGTTTTAAACTAAGTTTTTTAAAGTCAGCTGAGGTAGCATGACTTGCTGTAGTAATCTGTTTGTTCGAGAATGGTATGCTGATGTAGTTAGAAAATTGAATTTTAGCCTTTGTATTTCTTGATGAGCATCCTTATCCATATTACCACCAAGGTTAATAATATCTCTGACTAGTGATTGTGGCATTTTCTCATTTTTGGAGCTATTAGGTTTCATTCTGGCAGTTCCCGTATTCGTATTTTTAGCGTGTGATGTTGAGATTACTGATTTCGAAAAGTTCACTTTTAATGATCTAGAATCTTTTGATGTATTTCTAGTGACATTTCTTAGTATACTTAATCGAGATGTAGATGATGTCGGTGGTTGTAGAAATGTTTTCGGTCAAGTTCTTTGAGCAATAATACTATGATCTAACTTTTGCCGTTCCTTATTTGTTTTTTAACTGAGGAGTCGTCTAGGGCCCCTGGCCAATTCAGGTACATTTGTTCCTAATTTAATCATTCTTCTAGGTTTTGTTACTTTCACTGCCCTCTTTAACATCGTTAGCAATGACGTTGGATATATTGTTGGTAATGGATTGTTGTGAATTCTGTGAATAAATGAGCAAGATAGTTTCGGGAGTTTTAAGATTATTTAAGTAATCAGCTACGCTTTAGGTTCAAAAGTTATTCAACTATGTGTTCTGACGTTTTTTTTTCTTTGACTTTGTAATCCTATTTTTTTCTTTTTCTGTTTTTTTTCCGACCCATTATCATAGATCTTAATAGAGTAAACAAAAGAATAAACGAAAATAGTGCATTGAAAAAGTGCAGCTAAGAATTTTTTTCAGTCGTAGAATAATTTATTTTGGCTTTATTTAGAGTTGTTAAGGAATAGGCGATAGGATGGTCAAACAAATTTTCTTTTGTACTTGATACCGTTCCAATATTGTTGCCTGGTGCATCTGTTGTTAACTTGAATGATTTACTAAAGTTGAGAAATTTTTAAATAAGATTTTGATATAGATGGTATTGTAGTATTTCAAAACTCTTTACTTGCACTTCAGTCCATTAAAATTTTTCTCCCTTTTTTAATAAATCTGATAATGGCATAGCTATTTTCAAAAAATCTTATGTAAAATGTTAATGGTATCTTGCTTGTCCTAAGAAGTATCTGATATTTTTCCATAGCTCTTGATTGGAGAAATCCTCTAACAGTTAGTATCTTTTTAGAGTCTGGTTCAATTCCTGGTTAACTTACTATATGCCCAAAAAGTATTACTTCTTTTTGCAAAAATTCAACTTCATCTGGCTGGAGTACCTTATTTGCTGATTTTAACTGGTCAAAAAGTAACCTAACTTTAAAATCATGATCTACAAAAACTTTTACGACAATAATAATATTATCCAAATAAACTTACATTTTAACGCTCAATAAGTCTCATAATATAAGATCCATTAGTCGTTGAAATAAGGTTGGGGCATTTTTAAGCCTTCGGGAATTTGTCTGTATTGGTAATGTCCATGGGGTGTCATGAGTACTGTCTTATACTTATCCTGTTCAGCCATAGAAATTTGTCAAAATACATTTGACAAAAAGATTTCTGCAAATTCAGAAGTGAATTGACAAATTCGGTCTTGTCTTACCAGGTTTAAATGATGAGTACGCACAAGTCCTTTTAGGTCTCTTATTTTATCTAGTGTTTTTTTGATAACTGGTCTCTCATATTCGTCTTTAGTATCGGGGTCAAATTTGGGTGCACTATATTCGAATGGTGGAATTTCTCTTGGATCTATTGTAATTATAATATCATGCTTATTAGTGTTCATCGCCATATTATTACACTAACCGTTCTCATTTCTTACTATTTCTTCTGCTAAATATACGTTATCATGTACTACGCCAACTTATGGTTATTATCCTTCAGTTAAATAGGTATAAGTTACATTAATTCTTATCATTTAAAGTGTTTGAGCCCTAATTGTATCTTAAGTTGATTTGTTGGTTTTTTTGTTCTACATCAATCCAATATTGTTCCACCCTAGGAGTATTCTTACTCTGTTCAATGGCATGGGGTTGCAATGTATCTTCGTCGTCTAACTCATTATTTTTACAGTATATGCTACTTTTACTAGTTTTGTTATCAGAGGGCTTCATTCAATTATAACCCCTCTCTGATAAAATCAATCTGTCATATTTATCTCGAAAGTGCATATCAGTTATCATGTCTCAAAATTTTTCATATTTGGGTATACGTAACTGTTTGGGCTGGCCTACGACGTATTCGTCGTAAAATTTTTGGTGGTCAATTTTATCCCTAGAACAGTCCGTTTCTTTGTTCGTATAATGAGTAGTAGCTCAAACTTAATTTTTCTGCGCTTGTTTCTTAAGTCCTGTTGCCTTATGTTCTTTTTCAACCCCTTTTAATTGCTTACTTTTTCAAGAGTTTTTTAAAAAGGAAGGGTGGTTATAACGTTATCATTAAACACCATGGCATCATAATCATATGTTAATGTGGCTCCTCGTTCTTTATAAAAGTTTCGACCTAATAGAGCGCTGTTTGATGGGAAAATCGTTAGGGATAACATGAAAAACTGTAGGTTTTTTATGTATAGTTATGAACATTGTTACTTTAGTTAAAACTAGGTAGGGTGTAATTTCAGTGGAATTTTTGATTCTACTAGCCTCTATGCGTAAATATGAATGCAACTGGTCTTATTTAATCAGCTTTATGATGGCGCCATTATCGAGCATGAATATGATAAAACGATTTTTCTTTTGGGACTGACAACTTTATACTTATAGGCTTGTCATCTACAACAAGTCCTTAGCACGTCCTTACGTGGATGGTTCCAATTTATTTATATTATTTATTCCCTGACCCATAGCACTAGGTGTATGATTCTGATGGAAATGCTGGGAGCTTACCTCCGTACGACGCGTGACGTTGGGGATGAGCTACCTACGAGTTTAAATGATGCAGTGAATAATTGTATCTTGGCTGACGATGAATCTGAAACTTTCACCTCTTAAAATTAGAATTAAAATTTTGTTGATTTGAATTGTTATCGTTGCCACGATAACTATTTTGGGGGTATTAATAATAATTATTTGTTAGGCTTACATAACCAGATTGTTTATTTCGAGAATTAAAATTTGAATTTTTTCCGCCCTCGGGTAGTTTTGGGAGACTAATACTTCCTCGGGCGAAAAAGCAGTTTTCCGGAACTCGTTCGAAAAGTCTCCTTTACGAACCTCGTTACGTCCCTCGCCTTCGGCTCGGGCCGCAAACCTCTCGGTTCGCAAACAGAGACTTTTCAAACTCGTAGGAAAACTACCATTTTGTGCATGATTACTATAAAGATTCTTGTTTTTAGGTTGATAAATGGTACATTACGTCACTAGGGCACAAAGTACAAACATGAGCGCCCGAGGGGCGTGCTTGTTGTAGGTTGGTGCCCGAGTCACGTATAATGTTTTTCTTACCGAGGGCGCAAAGTGCAATTTTGCACCCGCGGGCACACTTTGCGCCCAGTAAATCACTTTGGGCCCTATGGCAGGAAAGTACTTCGGGCCCGGAGGGCACAAAAAACTTTTCTGCCCATGGGCCCAAAGGGATTACAAGGGCGCAAAGTGTGACCCAAGGGCGCAAAGCCTCAGTTGCACTTTGGGCCCATGGTAAGAAATGGTAGTTTTCCTACGAGTTTGAAAAGTCTCTGTTTGCGAACCGAGACGTTTGCGGCCCGAGCCGAAGGCGAAGGACGTAACGAGGTTCGTAAAGGAGACTTTTCGAGCGAGTTTCGGAAAATTGCTTTTTCGCCCGAGGAAGTACCAGCCTCCCAAAACCACTCAAGGGCGGAAAAATCGTTTTCCGCACTTGGGTGGTTTTGGGAGGCTGGTAATTCCTCGGGCGAAAATAGTAGTTTTCCTACGAGTTTGAAAAGTCTCTGTTTGCGAACCGAGACGTTTGCACCCCGAGCCGAAGGCGAGGGACGTAACGAGGTTCGTAAAGGAGACTTTTCGAACGAGTTCCGGAAAACTGCTTTTTCGCCCGAGGAAATAACAACCTCTCAAAACCACCCGAGGGGGGAAAAGCAGTTTTCCGGAACTCGTTCGAAAAGTCTCCTTTACGAACCTCGTTACGTCCCTTGCCTTCGGCTCGGGCCACAAACCTCTCGGTTCGCAAACAGAGACTTTTCAAACTCGTAGGAAAACTACTATTTTCCCATACTAAAAACCATTTTGTACACTATCATGATATCAACTTTTTTTATTGTTCCTGAAAGATTTTCCAAAATTTTTGATTGTTATTGAATTGCCTATTAGGATTTTGATTCTGATTGTTAATTTCGTATTTGATAACTCGTCTTTTTTCATGCGATGAGTATGGCTCGTCAATATACCTATTTCGATGTTAATATGAGTTATTTAAATTATTTCTAAAATTGCTGCAAGGTAGTCCTTGGAATCGTGTGTCCAGAATTATACCCACTCTTATTCAGCTCTCCAATCTCAATGTATCCTTAAAGGCATTAGCTAAGAAATCAGGTTCTTTCGCATCTACCTGCTGGCTTATCGTAGGTGCTTAGGAGGTGAACAAGGGGGTGCTGGCTCAACTCAGCCAAAACCACGAGACGTTTGTAGCTCACTGCCCTTGTTTACCCCTGCCAAGTAGCAACCATGGCCGAGCAGCTCCGTACTGTGGCAAGTATGCTCGATCGGTCTGACTGCTACCTAAATACCCCAAACTGCTGCTGTTACTTGATAAACCACCGCATGCACTGCTTGATTTTACGAAATCTTGCGCAGCATGTACACGTGATGGTTACATACATAAACAATTTTGTGTAAGCATGTGACAAGTATGCTCGAGAGATCCGACTACCATCTAAGTACTCTCAAACTGTTGCTGCTGCTGTTACTTGAACCATCGCATGCGTAGCTTGAATTTTGTGGAATCTTGTGCAGCGTGTTGAGTGATAGTTGCATACATATATTTTGTGTAACTATACTCGAGCGGCACAAGTACCTCCAACTTGCTACGACCTGCGGAGACTATGTTCGAGTAAATCTGATGTATAGGATCCTCTCGAAAGTAATAATTTACTTTGAATTTTAGACGATACGATGTGTCTAAGTCTTCTATAACGCTGGTTTGCACACACTAATGAAAAATTCGAAATCTTGTGCAGCTTGTACACGCGATGTATAATATACATTTTTGTGTAAGCGAGTGCGTTGCATGATAATAAAGGATGTGGAGTGGTAGGAGAAAAATTTTCAAACATTTTTGTTTTATTCAAATTGTTGAAGTGCATGGCTGTATCAATAGGCTGTAGGCATATACAAGTTATGTGTGCGTGTGCTTATGGAGAGGCATGAACAGCGCCAGTCAGGTGTGCGGCAGTTCTGATTGGACCCCAGTCAAGTGTGCACGCTATTTTTTGCTCTTCCTAAAAATTTAAGTCTGTATACATAGAAAAGTCTGTTTTAGTCAGTCACCAGTGAGTTTTGTTGAGTCAGTTTAATAAATAACTAATAAAACTAAATCTGCTCAGTTATTCCTTATTTTCCTCAACTAATAACCCTTAACCAACTAATAAGTGTATTTTTAATTAAATTTGCTTGACATTATGAAGAGAACACATGGGTCTGCAGGCTCTGTTGTAACGAGCACAAAAAGTAACTAATCTTGGGATTTCGACCGTTAGTGTGTCATATCAGTGACTTTAAAGCCAACTCTCTTTAGCCACTTTTGTTTCAGATCTTCAATAACATGTATCTTCGAAACATTTTCAAGATTCTCCCGTAAAATATTTCTTATCTCAGTGTACTCATTTTTTTCTGAGTCTCAGGTTAGTCCATGACAGTAAAGTTAAAAGTATAAATTTTCATGTCCATTCTTTGTTTTAATTTTCGCCAGGTAAAGGGTGCTTAAAAAAGAAATAGTTGTGCTTTTGCATCATTAGCACTGAGCGGACGGAATGCTAATTCTTTGAGCGTATAATCATTACCTGGTTTTTTGAAACCTTGCATGTTTATTAAATAATTTATTTCCCTCTATTATAATAATGAATTTTATTTTTTTAACCTTTGATAACCTTAACTTTAAGGACAAGACACTTTGTTAGTTGAATACTTATCAGTGAGGTTTTTCAGCCAAGATTTCTTGTTTTTATCATAATCTTTCTTAGTTTAAAATTTTTAATACTTAAAATTAGTAGTAAAATTACTTGTACTTGGTTCATGTGACACATTAATTAAAGTCTTATAAGACAAATTAATTTTTTAAACAGTTATACAGTCTTTTTTATCTTACAATTTTTCAACCGATTCTGTTTTTTCAACCTTCACATCTTTTTTCTGGTTCTTCATAAATTCTTCCCACTCTTCTTGTCGTTGATTAATTTCAAATTTTTTTTACTCCAGCTGTTTTTCTGGCCTTCATCCGTGATGGCTAAGAATAAATTGATGCTCGCAGAACCTATAAATTGGGTTCATGCAGCTTTACATGAGTTTTATAACATCATTACTTATTGGACTATACTGAACGACACGGTCATTAAAAATTAAGCAATAATCTAATGTACTGACAGAAAATTGTAATGCTAGTCAAATTCTAGCCTTATATATACTGGAGCATTTTTTTATGCCTCGTTTTGCTTGGAAAAATAGATAACAATTAAAGGTATTTGATTGAGAAAGTGATGTTTGCCTAATGAAGGCGTTAAGCCTTTTCCATAATATGAATTTAAAAAATTAGCATATATATTACATAGTAATGCATACTGTTTAAGCATTTTATCGAGATAAAGATTACCATGAGGACAATATTGTGAGTTTGAATAGAACTTCACATTTCTCATATTGCAGTGATCAAACGTATTAGCACTTACAACTTTCTGATTTCTTCGGTTTGTTTGGTAGGCTAAAATAACATAACGCGGCTTTTCCAACTGATTAGATAACTTAACCGTCCAGATATGCTTTAAGAGCATAAGCCACTCAAGCTTTAAAATAACTATGTTAAGGTCTTCTTAAGTTGCTATGGTCTCGGGGTCAGCAGCATTGGCATTTACTGGAGTTTGCAGCACGGTATTTATATCTTTTATTGATCCTTTGAGTATAAGTTTATATATCACATTAACAGCTATTTTACGATAATCTTTAGCAAAACCTAAAATCATGTTAAGTGGAAGTATATCAAAGAAGCCATTATTATTAGCAAGACTATCATTTTTTCTTCGACGTCAATTCTACCAGCATTTATGATTGATTTTTTTTATCAAGACAAAGTGATAGCCATATTTTAATAAGGGTTAAGAGGCCAACATTTTTGCACTGGTTTACCTCTATAGTATTTATCTCACATCGTATTTCTCCAAATAAGTGACAGATGGCGTTATTTATCAGAGCAGTGTTTGTTACTACTGAATGTTCTTCTGCTTTGACCAATATTCCGTAAACATGTAAAAAGCTTCTGAACGGTAAAAGACACAAGTCTTGATGTTAAATTGAAATGCGACTTTCATCGCTGTTGCGATATGTTGACGATGCATTCGGCTGATGAACATGAACCACTTGGTGGACAATAGATTCGTCAAAGGTGACTGAACACTGAATGCTTCGAATCACGTTCATTTCTTATAAAACAAAAAAATATCCAATTTACTTTCCACCAGGGCTTTTTATTTGTAGATCTAGATTTTTTACAAACTGAATGCTTAAATTAGTTAGTTTTTGACGTGTTGGCTATTTTCTTAGAAGTTTTGATGCTTTGATGGAATTTTTTCTCTGACGTCTCAACGCTTTAAAAGCTCGTTGTTAACTGAGTGCTGGAGAGTGTATCGAGCTGCCTATATGATTTTTGATTATAAGCGTAGGTCTTATGTGCAATCTTATACTTATAAGCTCTCCACAAAAATTGACTGAATCACCATCCTGATCTACAATGCGTAGTTCTATATGATTATTAATGCGTCTAATGATCGGTAAATAAATTATCTGTGAAGGAACTTCAAAAATCTTATAACCAGGTGGTATAACGGGAAAAAATTCATGAATCGTGTACATTTTGCGACTGCTTACGTAAGCTCCACTTGTAATGCTGTATTTAACTCTTAATGCACTTATTTTTAGAATAGCTACAGGTAAGTCTAAAATATGAGTAGTACTATTTTTAAGAACTCTTTGAGTGAAACCTTATAGAAGGCCTATAGATCTTTAGGTTGGCAATCAGTATTATGACTACACTTGACAACATTTCAAAGCGTATTATTGTTTGGCTTGATATCAAGAGTTATATTGCGAGGTTATAATACAAAAAAATTTATTAAAATTTACATCAACATTTAGGATTCAGTTGAATGACAAAAAACCTACCATTGTTTTTTTGTGATAATTCGATCGGTAGAAAATACTGTGCTTCTAAAATAGAAGAAGTACCAAAAAGGTTAAGTGTTTATGTTTCTTCCATGGTTATTAAAGTATAACCAAGCGGTTTTCTTCCATCTAAGAAAATTGTATTTGTTCTAAAAAAAATTTTAAGCTCAAAGAAGCACAGTTGTAGAAGTTAAGCTTTAAATATCGCTTATGATTATATTCCACTTTACTAACTTAAAGACACAACATTAAGTCAGTCAGTGGCTACCGATCTACAAAACTGTCAGAGTACACAACATTATTACCACGTTTTTAATATGCCATCCAGTAAGTTTTAGATCTATTCTTATCGTCAAGATTTACTATATATACTTTACAGAACCATGGACCATTAGCAGGTAGATTGTTTTTTCTAAATCCTCCACGAAAATAAAAAATTTTTAAGATTTCAGAATATTTCATATATTACAGAATATTTCATAAAATCAATGTAAATCAGAGCTCGAGTGGGTAGTTTTATTTCTTAAAATTTTTTTTTCTTGCGGTTTTTTCTTCAACCGTCTCTAGCGTAAGGCTTGAAATGGACTCCCAATCCAGTTCTAACTTGTTTGAGATAAAGACCTTTTTCAAGGGCAATAGCTTCCATGGTTTGATAATGTCTCTGACTTTCTTCTCGGTGCTTTTTGGCCCACTTTGCAGTATCAATGCTCTTCATAATTCTATTTTATTGGCTATAGCACCAGTTGCACTCAAACCAGCAAACAAGGAAATGAAAGGTGATGCTCCACCAATTTTAACTGCACTATGAGCACCTTTCAAAGCACTAATAATAACATCTCGAGCACTTTTGCCTTTCGTATTCATGTCTTACGGGTCAGCCATAATAACTGCACTTGAAGTACAACATTGTTTTTCCTTTGACCTACCTATTTTTCGCTTCCTTTCGTTGATACCTTGTTTCTTCTTCTCTTTCTTGAACCCCACACCAAACTCACTTTTAACCTTCAGAGCACTGGTCACTGGAGTAGCCTCTGCTCTCTTACCAATACTTGAATCTAAAGATTTAACTTTGTGCCAAGCCTTCTCAGCTGAAATTTTATCTGCTTCGTGTGTAGCTTTCAAATCTTGTCGATTTTTTGAGTAGGCTACATCATGCTCTTTGCACGCTACGTCCAGTGGATTTACCCCTGGATCGCCTCTAGCAAGATGCTTTGTACCTGGAGTGCAGTACTTAAAGCCTGACAAATAAAGTTTTATTGGTAAAGAATTTATAATTTTATCTACAAGACCGTGTCCTCTCTTATGATGCATGATTATGATGATTAGTTTTCAGAGGTTGGATTATGACTAAGCGTTCGAGAAAGCAAGTAATGTATTTATAGTAGACAAATGCGTTGACAATAAGGACCTCAAACTATATAAGCGTTGTACTATTTTGTCAAAAGATTAGTTTTAACTCATTATTCATACAGTATAGATATAGAGTTTAAAGAGCAATCCATAAATTTACAAGTTTCTGATTTTGACACTATTATAAAACAAGGAAAGCATTTGAATTGACATGACAAACTTCCTCTGTATTTGATCGGTATCTTATGGTCCATCTAATTGTTGTAGAACTAATAGCTTATTAACTTTAATCGTACATCCTAATGGAGTTAAGTTTGAAAATGGGTACGTATATTCAAAATCGCTGCATCAACCACAGGATAAGTTTTTAAAAGAACTATTGAATTCTGTAGAAGATGTGAAATACTTACCTTTCAGTGAACACAAAACTGTAGTCTCACCAGATGATGCTTAACCAAATTCTATCATGATTTTTGATGATAGAGCTTGTGAAAAATAAGATAATGTAAAAGCTTATTTTTTCATGGGCAGACAAAAAAATGTAGACTGCTAATATCTTTGTCAGTCATATGCTCAAGTACCAAAGCATCTTGTTAGGGATAATGTTAACTTTGTAGTTTTATTCCGTCAAGATAAAGTTAACTTAAAGTATGTGTACAGTAATTATGTAAGCTTAGACAGGCCCTTTATTTAATTAAAAAATTCATTCTCTCATTGCTGGAATGATAATAAACATGGATTCTTTATCATAAACAAGAATAGGCAAATAAATGATGGCCACAACAGAAAAGGTTTCGATAATTTTGCTGTACATTTAGGACATACCTATTGCAATTTTCTTACAGTATGGTGCAAGACATTGGAACATAATCATCATAGTGTATCAGCAAGAAAAAGACGTTTTACGTCAGTTATGAAAGGTACAAAAGGCAGTAAAACAAAGCAGACTCTTAAAGTTTGGGAAAGATGAGGCTAAAATAGTGGTTAATGAAACTTTTTAATGAACTACAGATCCTCTCATGAAAATTGCTACCGAAATAAAAGAACAATAAAATAATAGTAATAATTATGTTACTCACAATTATTTTTTGGTAAAAACGATAAACAAAATAATAGATTTTATAAAGTGAACCAACCAAAAAAACAGAGAAAAATTCAGTGATAGTTATTCAAAATTCAAGTCTGCCATTAGTGAAAGTGATGATGATACCAATTTAAATAATACTATTCAAGATCAATCTCTTGATTTAGTTCAAGACAGTTAAGATTCATCAAATAATTTGTATTTATAAAAACTTGATCAGAATCAGGAAGATTTATTAATTTAAAAGTATGGAGTACGAAAAGAAAATGAAATGTACAAGTTGGTGATTCACGAATAGACTTTAAAAATAGTCATATCAAAATGGATGATTTAAATTATCCAGTGACTCCTGGATGAATGTAGCTACTCTTAAAAAAGCATCCTAATAAATATCTGTTGACACAAAAGGATTTTGAAAAATACCACATCATATAACAAACTTCAAGTGCTCATAGAAAAGGGTTTTAAAAAATTGAGCTATACGGACTCATAATAGTGATAAGTTTAATAAAATTATTGCTTTCATGTTCAATATCACTGTCCGCAAAAAAGGCGGTTCGTTGCTACCTCATTACAAAACTGCTTGAATAATGCAACAAGTACATTATACACACTGGGATGATCCATATAAATAAGTAGGTCATTTACGATAGTCATGACAACGAAATTATTTCAATCATCGAAGAGCTTCGCAAGAGAGGATATATATATATATATATATATTTCTGCATATCATTATTGCTTCAGTATCCAAACAAATGTTGATGTATTTGATCAAAAATTGGGTAGGACCGAAGGTGGTGGCCAAGGTCTTCCTGATATTGAATATAAACTTACCGCAGATGAATAGGATGACTTGGATAATAAAATACTGTGAAATGTGGAAGCACCAAAATAGCCCCAAGCTACAGTAAACTATGCTTACTTGATTAATGTAATTAGAAACCTTGAAAAAGAAGTACATAGCTCTCGAATTTTTATGTACAACTTAAAAAAAAAGTTCCCATTTATTTAAGCAGATCCATAAAACTTAAACCTAGATAATAAATACATAGATTAAATCGTTGTGGAACTTTATAAAGCAGCCAGGCGTCATTATCCTCGCCAAAAATTTAACATACGTGATTTAGATAAGACTTGGCAAGCAGACCTTGTAGAGATGCAGCCTTACACTCGTAAAAACAAATGGTATCAGTATATGCTCACTGTAATAGATGCTTTCTCCAAGAACGCATGGGCTGTACATGCCAGGAAAAAAACTAGTAAAGAAGTTACTGCAGCAATGCGTTTGATAATTAAAAAAAAGACAAGTGCACGTAAACATGCAAACTACTCGTGGAAAATAATTTTATGATATAAGCTTTGAAAATCTCATGAAAAATATAAGATAAATTTATAATCAACTAACGGTAATCTCAAAGCGTCTGTTAGCAAGCGATGTAATGATACTTTAAAAGATTGAATAAGGAAAAAATTTAGTTTGCAAGGCAATTATGAATGGCTTAATTTGTTACAAACGTTGATTAAATTTTGTAACAATAGAAAATACCGAACAATTGGTTTGAAGCCAAAAAATGTTGGAGCTGAAAATGGAGTTCAAATTTTAGAGAAGGTAAAAAAAAATGTTCGAAATTCAAAATTTGTAATAAAGTACGAGTAAGCAAAACCAAACAACCATTTGAAAAAAGGTATACGCCAAATTAGTTGACAAAAATATTTACAATCATTTGAGTAGCAACAACAAATCCAACGACGTATCATGCCAAGGATTACCAAGACCAATCTATTTCTGGAGGTTTCTATGAACAAGAACTGCAGAAGACAAAGCATCCAGATACTTACCTTGTGGAAAAGGTCCTGCAAAGACGTGGTAATTAAGTTTTTGCCAAATGGCTGGGCTTCGACAGTACTCAAAATAATTGGACGAATTAATAAGAGTTTGTGAATAACTTTAAGATTAAAATTACAAGATTAAAATATGTATTAAATAATGATTAAAATGTTACATACAAAAAATGTTTAATAAATACTTAAAATTAAAAAAAAATTGTATTTTATTTTTTCGTCTTTTCTTACACTATGCATAAGAAAATATAATGTCTTTTCTATTATACACTATAAAAAATTTTAATTTATTTACAGCACCTAACAACTCAGCATAAAATTTTTCGTTTTTCAACACAGCTGAGCTTGTTCTAGTCAGCAAAAAAATTCGAAACTCATCATCAAGTTCTGCAACTATCTCTCGGTCCCAATTTAGTGTATAATTTTTTTAGTTATGACACCATGTAGTTTTAATTAGGGATCAATTCGGAAAGTTTTTTTGTTAGAAGGAGATCGCTGTGAGTAATTTCGTTAAGCGTTGCAAAATCTATCTTAAACAAACGTAATACATGCAAATTAGCATAAAATACAGCATGTGCAGTGTAAATATACACACAAATTTACTGTAAAAAATATATTACCCTTTTTGTACTTAGGCTTCTTACACGGCGTTTCACTTAAAGATAATGTCAACTTCTGTTGATTTAGTTCTGTCTCACTTAGATCTCTGATTGAGAGTAAAACGAGCTTTCCTGGTCGCAATAAATCCTTATATAATACTGCCCACTCCAATATCAGCTTATCTGCTAGCGCCCTGAGTCTATTATCTTAAGAGATCTTATACAGTAAGTACCCTTGCAGTTTTTTTCGTACGTGATTGGCTCTCTCTTCTCCTAATTCTTCTCTCTCATTGGTAGCTTTTCATTCCATTTTGCTAACATTGCCTCACGACAAGGTATTCGTAACACCAGGTTAAAAATATCGTTTGTCATCACGTGCACTTAACGCAATATTTGTTTTTCTCTCTATTTAAAGCTGATGATGGGGCGATCTAATATTTTTTTGCTAATGCGTCATGCTGGTGTTATTACACTATCACGTAATATAATTATCAAAAGTTATCGTAGCTTTTACAAAAAAGTTTTTACTGCTTTTGGCTTTCTTAACTGGATTTTTATTTTATATCTTTATACTATACAAATTGCTTCTTAATCCTACGAATTTTAACATTACTTTCCCATTACATTTATCTTTCATTATACCAACAACTTTTTTGTTAACAAGAGATATCATAAATTCGTTCTCTGAATCATGATCTGAAGTATCGAATTCCTTTTTATTTTCACGCATTACGTTATAAATATTATGGTTAGTTATTTTATACACAAGACTATCAGGTCTGTGTACAAGAGTTAACAATTATTCATTTTAATTTTCGTAATGAAATTTGTACACATGTATCTTTAATAGTCCAAGACACTTAATCCAACATATATTGGTTTTTAATACAAACATTAGTACGCAATAATGGTATAGTCACAAGCTGCTCGTCAAATATGTCACAACTATGGAAATTTGCTTCAGTGACTGATAGTAAATCATATTACATTTTTTGTCGTAAAGATTAGTCATTGATTTCTTTTGTTTGGATCCAGGAGGGATCATATGCTCAGCAGAAAATAGTTTATTCTTATGAGTAGTGTGAAAATGTATAGGATATTCAAGCCGATTTTAGCTTCATCTGACACGTTAAAAATTCCTAAAGGGTTAACATTTTCAACTAATTTGAATTCTGTGAAAGGTAATGGTTGGGTCATAGCCTATCCATATAAATTATGAACATCATAATACATTAAATGTATTTTATCCCTTTTCGCTTGAAAGCCTTCCTTGATATAGGGGTTATTAGCTTTGGCATATTGATTACAGCATTGGCTTATTCCACCTCGTGTGCCTTGCTCTATAAATAAAACTTGATCTACGTCAGTCAAAAGTTCTATTTTAACCTGTAACTGAAATAATATTCTAATTTTGACACATAAACTTTTTTTTAAGCTATGTTGAAATACTTACAAAAGCATAAATTTCTCTCCTTAGTATAGCGTTCAAAGTAAAGCGAGGTGTTGCGTAGAAATTAGCTGGGTCTAACTGATACGTTTTAATAGAATTATTGGAAATATTCCAGATATTTTTAGCATGATCATACTTTTTGTCACTTGTATGGATTACATATAAGCTGCTGTAAAAATCTTGTTTTAATGTAAGCTTATTTTCTTTTATTTTCAAGAGAAGAAGAAAAATCATACAGGTATACTTTATTTCTCTTTAATATGTCTATCCATGTATATTGCATACTGATTATCTTCAGAAAATACATTTTCTAATACTTTATGTTCGTCTAAATATGATGATAATTTGTCAAAAGATGAGGCCATAAATTTAAAGGAATTAATTTACCAAAAATTAATATCATATACTCAACGTATTTTGTAAACGAAATATATTTTTCTTTTGTCACGGTAAAAGCTGATTTCTTCTGGGGAAGCACTTAACTAGTTCTTTTATAAATAAATGTGAATCGTAACTACTTAAATAATGAAAAATTACTGGTATCATTTAAGAGTCTTGATAGCTTATATTGCACTTATTGTGGGCAAGACCGCAATTTCTGAAAACAAAAAATTGTATATAATGTTACCAGCTAAAAATTATTATCATAATAAATTACACTTGCCAGTAAAATGTCAATAACCTAGAACTCTTACATCATCTAAGTTGCAGGGTTGGTTGCATAAATGACACAAAGATGCTTTGTCATGCTAAATTTTTTCTTCAAGAATCAAATAAATTATTTTCAATGGATTTTTATATGATTCTTCTAGTTTCAGAGCGAGACAATAAAGAGTTTAAACAAACCACTGAGCAGGCATCTCTTCATCTTTGTTGCTTTGTCCATAGCTTTCATATTCTGATTCACTATCGTCATACGAACACTTACTAACAAAATCAATGATAAATTATTTGTGGAATTGTAGGCTCAAATACTTTTAAGAGGTGCCAACAGGCATTTAAAATCTCTATATACAATAAAAGGTACACCGTTCTTGTTAGTAAAATTCTTAAACTAAAGTATGTGGTCATTATTATCTCTGTTAAGTTATGTAACTTTACTTTTGTTCAAATTTTTACAATCAATTTCATGCTGTTCCAACTTTTGCTTGGACCAAAAATAGTGAAGGCAGCGATCAAATATATTTGCTGTACGTTCATGTCCAGGTAACTACTTTTGTACTGGACGAGATAAATTTTTATCGATACTTAATGATATTTGTACTCAATATCATTGTCAATTATTCTATTTGTGTTATCTTCTTGTTCACTATCTAGGTAGAAATTTTTGACAAGTAAAAGGCAGACGTGATTTCCTTTTTTGTTAGCTAGCAAGTGACTAGAAAAACGTCATAAGTGCTACCATTAAAAAAAAAAAAAATACAAATTAACGAAAATATTATTTTGCTTTTCAAATTTATAAACATTTTTAGGGTAAACAGGAAACTCAATGCCATTAAAATTTAACTCTTTTTCATATTGAATGTAGTTAAAGACGACTTGAATTTTTTTTTATTGAATGTAGAGCTGACTTAATAATACATTAAAAACATTGATTATCTAAATTCATTATATTTACACAATCATGCTTTTTGTATAATCTGATGAGTATATAAAAAACTGTCTTGCATAGGGCTTAGCTTATTTATTTTAGCAACTGAATGTATAATCGATTGCAGCGACCAGCCAGGTTCTTTATCTTAAAAATCGTCTACATTGTTTTCTATACATTGTTGCTCATTGACTTAAAACCACTAACTTAGATCAGTTGTCGGGTAAACAGCTTATGACTTTGTATTAAAATATTTTGGATGAGCATCCTTAACATTATCTTTAATTATTACATATTCAGATACTAAAACTGTAACTATTTTAAGTGTTTAATGATTCTTAAAACACTGTTGAATTCACTAAATAAATTTTTGTTTAGCATCCATGAAAAATTTTCCTACAACTAACTCCTTCAAATTCACAATTACAGCCAACGTATACGATTTTCAAAGGCAGTGTAACATTCTAGATTTACAGATTCAACGTTCTCAACATTTAAAACTACACCTGATGATGCTGTGGCTATGCCTTGACCTAGAATGACTTTTTGATTACTCACTGGTACAAAAGATTCTGGTTCATTTTTTTAAGCATCAACTGCTTCTGCCACTTATTTTTCACTGTCTGATATAAATACTTCAGATTCAATCCTTAATATTTTTGTTGCCTCTGCTACTTCCGAACGATCGTAAAGTAACTGTATAACACTTTTTAGTAAAACCACGGCCGATTGTAGTTTTTGTTTTATGATGTTGTCAAATTATTATTAATTTAAGTAAAAATATTAGTATCTTTAAGAATTGTTAGGCTATTGTCCAATAGTCGTTGAATGTGACATGTATTAACTTCACTATTAATCATTTGTTAATATGATTGCCAAATACAATGAGCCACATCTATAAAATATTGAAAAAAGCCATGTTAAAAACTTGTATGAGGAAGCTTACTAGTGTAACGCTCGCGTGGAAGTGAGCTGCTCAAGTGAATACATCCTCCAAAATCCTTACGAAAATGGTGAGAGAAGAAGGGACTCATTTTTTATTGGTAAATGATGAGAAGGAAAGGGGTATAGGAGAGTCGATATATTGGAAGTATTTAGCAAAAAAATTCAGTCATTTAACTGTGCCTTACTGAGCAACATCAGTTTTTTTTTTATGAAAATGAAGCAGGTCATATACTATCAAGGCTCCCAAAGCTTAAGAAATATTTAAATTTTTAAGGAGATTTCTTTCATTGAATTAAAGAAAGATGCCATACCTGTTGTTATGATGCTCGAACCACCTTATTTATTAGAATGTTTATCAAAAAAAGATCAAAAACTCAAAAAATGGTTGGGGCTAATTTTCATGGCATAAGCTGAAATTTTGGCAACATTTCTTACAAGGGAGGACTTGATAACCTTCATTGCATGCTGGTTGATGTTGAAGAGGCTTACGTCAAGGGTCGTAAAAAGAGAAATAAGCTACGAAGAATATTATCGTGCAAGTATGTATTTAAAATCAGTAACTCATGAAAATGCATTGAGTATTTTTTGAAATTTCTTACATTCAAAATTTTAGAGTTATTAGGATTATAAAGTATGGGTGTCCAGCTCCTACAACTCTTACACTTGATTACATACCATGTTAACATAACACCTTTCACATCAATCCAAAGTGTACCGTGAAGAATGTTGTAGCAGTAAAAGACTGGATCTAAAAAAATTTTAAGTTTAAAATTTTGAACGTAACATATTAGACTGTCCATTCATACAAAAAATAAAAAAAACAATTTCATTTATCATAATTGCATTGACTCAAAAATTTCAGCTTGTTAAATTAAAAATATAATTATTTATCTTTAGTATAATTTATATTATTTTACAAATTTGTTAATTTAGCGATATAAAATTTAAATTCATACGTAACTTTAATTTTAAACATTCACCGGTTACTTCTCTCATACTTTTCTTTGTCATTTTTTGACACTCTGAAAGTGTTGAATTTTTCTTTCTGTCTGCTTTTAAAATTTTTTTTTTGCAGCCTCGTGTTTTTAAGATTTTTTCTTTTAACTTAAGTTTTTCTTTCACTTTTTTTTCCTCGAATGATAATTTTTCTCCTAGCATTCTTACAAGCTGATTATACTCTTGTTATCAAAATGTTAGTATCATCTTCAGTCTACTCTTCTTCTAAATTATCTGATAGTATTGGTACTATCCAAGACGAAGGAGAAGAAGAAAAATGGTTGAGGCATTGAATAATACGCAGCAAGTGTATCTTCCGCTGATCTCGTTGTACTCGGTATTAAAGTTAAAACGCTCTCCTCCTCTAAAGTTATCGGAAATAATTTTTCTGAATCCCAGTTTTGATCTAGCCATTACGAAGCTGATTGCTAGAATCAGGTTGCGTTACCTGCATGGATTCTTCATTTTCTGTAAACGAAAAACAACAATTAGAAAAGAGTAAATTTAGAATTTAGAATAATGTAATTGTAAAAATTACGTATTTTACCATTTTTCGTTGCTGACATGAGGGCATTAAAATTTTCTTCTACTGTAGTATCCAAAGCACTTACATTTTCTGCTGCTAGAGTATATTGGAAAGTTGGATATATTTCACTATTTTCTGCCGCTGACATCAAGACTTTAAAATTTTCTGTTGCCGACATTTCTTAGGAAGTTGGGTTTTCTAATGCCAGTGTTTTCTTAACTACCAGCTCTAGTGCTGGTACTTCCTGGGGTGAAATTTGATCTGCTATCTTGACCATAGCGTCAAAATTTCTAGCAGACACTACTAGAGCCCATCACAGGAATCGTTCATGATACCTTTTGATGTCAGAAGCTTTTGTCTTTGTTACCATTATGAACTATAACGTGAGAATCATTAAAATAAGTTTTCAAAAAGAAATGTAGATCGAAAGAAGTCTCTTAGCATTATTTCTGCGCTAAGAGTAAAAGTATATTTTGAAAATTTGACATCATTTCTGCACAGAGCAAAAAAAAACGACTCTCAACACCATTTCTGCGCTAATAGTTAGAAGAAAGGTAAGGACTCTCAAAATCAAATAGGGGAAAAGCATGACCAGAACAAGATTTGTACCGCTATTCTGTGACATGGACCTACTACAATTGGAAGAGATTGAGGACAAAATCAATTATTGGTCATCAGAAGAAGAAGTAAAAGAGATAGTACATCCGATGGCTCGCTCTCTGAGTCTGGCTCCATGGCTGCTATTTTCGCCATCACCAACAAACTCAAGGGTAAATGAATTTGAACAGATGTTTAAAGAAGCGTCACTCGTTATGGCTTTCATTGGGGTACGTCTAAGAGAAGGCGAAGCAGCAGCATCAGAAGTTTAACATGAAAAAAGTGGTATCTATCTGTTGATGAGAACATATTTAGACTAAATATTTGTCTTAGTATCTAAATTTTGCAATGTTGTGTAATAATTTTTTTAACAGATTTTAAAGACGATCAATAAACTTTATCTCCAGGACAGTTTTGTCCCGTGGTTGGTGAAGTAGAACCACTAGTAGCAGAAGTGGTTGAGGTTGATTGCTATCCTTGCATTGGTAAGTTTTTTCTAATTTTTTTTTTTTTTTTTCTGCTGAAATAATAGTGATAAAATGTACTCCTATTTTTCAACAGACCTTGAAGAAGATCTTTAATGTCTGCCTTCGGTACCATTTTGCCTTGCAGCTGTCGTACTAGTGGAGGATGCGTCTGCAATTTATCTAATTTTTTTATGTATTAATGAGTTGGACGTAATTGCATTGGCAGAATGGTGAATGCCTGCAGAAGCCTCTGAGTCAATACAAGTTATTAACATAACATCACCATCAGACATCATACACTTACCACCAGCAGATGTGTCTGACTCAATACGAATCATTGATTTGGTGTTGAAACTTCTTACTTCAATCATTGATTTAGTACGGTCACTAGCAGAACTCAACCATCTACCCATTCCAGTGGTAGAACTATCACCTTTCTCTCTTCTGATAAATGTGGACCTAGACTTGTCACCCGAAGTTATCTGCGAAGTAGCATGGATGAAAAAGAGAAACAGGATAACTGAAGTGTGCGACCATCCCCAGAAGAAGGCATGTCGTGAACTTGACTTTAATAGATACTGAAATTTTTATACTTTCAATACATGTATTTTTATAATCTTAGTATGTGTATTTTCATTTATATATACATTTTGAATTTTATTTAATATAAATTATAAAAATATTCATCATGTGTTAAAACATATTTTTCTTAAAACTCCTTAAGACTTTATTTCCCTAACATTCATATCTAGTAATATCCTACACTAAATAGTTTTAAGTGTAAACGCATTCAAAAAGAGAGTTAAGCTTCAAACACAGATCTTATATTTTGAACTTCTGTTTCTTGTAAGCTTGTCAGAAGTTTTATTTTCTGAAATTCCCTTAAACTCTCTGACCAAAAATATTGTATACCCAATAGTATTAAGTGTTGACGTGTGCTTAAAAGAGTCACGCTTTGAACAGAGATCTTAACTTTCAACGTTTCAATAACAAGTGTGTTCAACTAATTACTTTCAAGAGGGCCCTAAAAATCAGATTTACTTAAGTATAGTCTCCACATGATGCACAAGATTCCGCAAAACTCAAGCCACGCATGCGATGGTTCATCAAGTAATAGCAGCAGCAACAGTTTCGGGGTACTCGGGTAGCTGTCGGACCACTCGAGCATACTTACCACAGCTTGGGGCTGCTTGGCCATGGTTGCCGCATGTCATGGGCAAGGAGGGGAAGTGAGCTACGAACGTCTCGTGGTTTTGGCTCAGGTGAGTCAGAACCGCCTTTGTTCACCTACTGTGCTTATCCTTTTATAAACATGTCTAGTGCCATATCTCGTATTGGCGTCATCATATGCACGTTATACGCATTGCCTTTATCAAAGCTTTTTCAGCACCGCTTAGCAGTAGGTTTACATCATCATAATATTCGCTCACTGATTGGCGTTGTCGTTCATGCACTTTCTGCCACTGAGACTGATGATAAGCAACGGTTTTTTGTGTTGCACATCTCTTGAACAATTATTTTATGGAGTAAGGAACGCATAATACTTTTCAGCATAATTATATTTTTTGATATATTAATAGCTTATTATTTAATCAAATAAACTGCATGGATTTCAAACAGAAATATTTTAAATAAATATTTTTTTTGTTCTAAGAGGTGTCCGAAAAAGATAAAAAATTTTGAACTAAAAACGCTTTTGATTACGTGTCCACGCACAGTAGGATTCCATTCAGTATGTCTGGGACAAAACCGTTGGTAGAAGCCACTAGTTATATTTAAATTAAAACTTAGGCACAGTTTACACAGTTGTGACACTCCAATACAAAATAGCATCCATAAATCAGATCCTTTATATGTATGTATAATATCATATCATCAAGATCATGCCCACTACATAAACAAATTAAATTATATCCATTACATGTTTGACTACTTACAATATGCTATGGATACAAATGAATGTTTATTGTTTTCTAGGGCAATTCCATTACGTGCGTTTCCAATTGTTCGTATGCTCTTTGTTTATTGTAAATGTTTATTGAAGAAAGCGAAATTAGCAAAGTTAAAGAAGTTTTATCTAAGTTGCAAAAGTGCATCAAAACAATGTCAAATATTAACATGGTCTTGTTGTCCAACACAAGACCATAACTATGAAAAAAACATTAAATGACTTCGTTTTTTCTGGGCTATGCTCTCAGTAAAATGGCACCTGGCGGATACTTCAGCATGGAGGATCGCAACTGTGTAAGCTGTGACTTAAGCAACAAACACTTTTGCGGTAAGATTCCTAATACACGTGACTACAAATAATGTTTTTTTTTAAAGTAAAAGAAAAGTAGATAAAATATAGTCTTATTGTTAGTGACATACAGACAAAAACACAAGAATGTTTATGAATACGAGGTTGGCTAAAATCAAAATAATATCTATTAAATGGAAGTGCATACCTTACATGTACAAGTTTCTTTTTTTTACTGACGTTTGAAAAACTACATAAATCGTAAATATTTAATAAGATTTTGAACATTATCATTACCAATCTTGTTATAAGGGACAAAGTTAAAAATATCAAACTTAAAATACAAATAAACCATAAGATAATATTTATCATGGGTTAAATGTTATTTAAAAATCATTGTTAAAAAAGTTTTTACATGAAAAGTGCTTAGTATGTAAGTGTCTACTATGAATAATAAGTGCTTTTGAATTCACTGTATATATCCCATTTTATGGTTCCTAAATACATAAATTTAAAAAAAAAATTTTTGGAATAATTTTTCAAAACGGTAAAAAAAAAAGTTTTTATAAAATATCATATTAAGCTTAATCTGACATTAATTTTTTTTTTTTTTACTATTTTAAAAATACTACATCAAAAGTATAGTTTTCAGACAAACTTGCTAATGCTTGTAAAAAAAATTTTTAGAAGCGTTGACTCCCACATTGGTGGAAAAATACATTCTTAATAAAATTTATTGGTTCAATTTTATGTATTACGCTTTAATTCACAAGTTCTTTTTAATAAGGGTATGAGATATGTTAATAAATTTGTTACACTGTAAATTAGTTATTATGATTTGTTGATACCATGATATTTACATTATTGCACACACTTTTTCTCTTTCCTTTTGCTTCGTGATTTCTCAAGACCGTCTCACTTGGCTCACAATACTAATACACGCCTAAAACACCTGCACAAAATTGCTTACAATTTTCATGAGGACACTACACCGTTACTATTTCTCTGGGTCTGCAATCATTGTCTGGCTCGATCTCTTAGTGGGTATTGGTGTCTGGCTTTGTCGCAGGTTGTCTTTGGGGGTCATTGTCCCGCAGTGGGTCTAGTGTTAGCTGTCCAGGGGGTCCATAGTTACGATGGCAGTACGAGGACGGATTCTGCTGGGTGAGAAATCGCTGGGTGGCCTTCTTCATCCATTTCCGGCAATCTTTATCTCTAGCTTTCTCTTTCTTAAACAAGGGATATTTCCGAGTTTTGCTTCGCATGTGGACTAGTGCAAAAATGATGCTTGAGGTCCACCAATTGGTTCGGCCTTGCACATCATCGCACTACATCGATGTACTAGTTCACTCACACATTCGCACTTGAACTCGGTACAGTTTACGACAAAATAGTAAGTATCTGTATAGGTACATTTGGTGTCGTTACATACAACATTCGGCATACCTGAATAGGCGTGGCAGTTAGCAAAGGTTCGCATTTATGACTAATTACACATGTGTTTATATCTATTGTATTTTATGACGCACATGTTTTCATATCTCTTTCGTTCTTTTTCCTCTGGTCAATGCTATACTTCCTTTCGAATTTCTAACCTATGAAACAAATAGCACAAAAAATGAAGCCTTTTTTAGTTTTAATGAGACTCCTTCGTCGAGATATATTTCGGCGTTTACTGCTATGGGAAATAGAAAAATGACTACGTCATAGACGTAGCTGCTGAAGTCGATTTTTGATGGCAGCACAAGTGTGCCTATACTTGCCAAACCTCTTTTTACTACCATAAGCATTATTTATGCGCTTATCAAGTTCCTACTGTAACGCGATTGAAGTATAGAGAGAGAGAGAGAAAAAAAGAGAAAGTACATGAAGCTGCCTGCCTTGAAAAATCAAGGTAGCAGATAAAGTGATGATGAACTCAGGATGCCGATGATCATGGAAACAAGATGTTGTAAATCTGCTGCACACGATAACACAAGAAGGTCATAAATCATCAAGTATTGGCATGCACAGTTTGCACTACAAACTAGGAGATAGTAAGTCCCCTAGTGCATTACCACAACACAACGCACAAATTACAGATGTTTAACAGTCAATGACTGATATAAGTAGCCCAGTCGTGTATCTAGCTCGAAAGAAAAATGCTTATTATCAAGACAAGTGGACTGTATAAAATAACTTATAGGGGAGAGAAGACGGGCAAATAACTTTAACTTAATGAATAACTAAATAAAATTTAATCTATTAATAACTCTTATAATAAGACAAAGCAAATGAGTCTAAGTTCAGTGTATAGCAACTTGCTTATACGCAGCCCAAATACGGTGTTTGCCAGACGGTGTTTGTGAGACGGCCTTGAGAAGACAGATGCACTCTCAAGACGAGCCATATGTAGACTGGTTAGATTACATGATCCAAATGGCTTGGCAGTGAACAGAGCCGCAAAGAGTTAACAAAAGGTATGTTAACATGGAGGCCAACAATGTATTATAAATGTAGAGTATTTGAACGTGTGAACTTGAGCTGTAATGCAAAGCAGTAAAAGCTATTGTTTACGCAGATTGAAAGAATAACAGAATCATAAAAAGGGAGTTTTGAGCAGGATAATATGAAAATACGTTTGACAAAAGCTTAGGTTTAGTAAAGGATTTATCTTACTAATATATAAAGCAAAGTCGCTAAAACCGTTATAATGGCTAACCGCAAAAACTACTGAACCGATTTTGCTAAAATTTTGCATACCGCTTCTTGACACCTTCTAGATGGTTTTAGTTTAGTTTTTGTCTTGAAAAATTAAATAACAATAGCAATAAACAAGCTCAAAGTTTTGCAAAAATACGCCAGTTCTTCACTTAAGTTCTGTAGGATCTGCTAGGTGGCGTCGACATAAAATCGAAGCTACCTGCAACAGAATTAAATAAACGAGGTTATAATAGACCGTAGCGTTGCGGAAATCTCTGCCGTCGTCTACTGGCAGTTCATCGAATTGCATCGAGAATGTAGATGATAGTCGTGCAGCTGGGTATCCCGGTTACCGATGACGCTCTTCTCCAAAGGGAAAGCGATGTAGGTCTACTTTTACCCTGAATCTCCAGTATTGACAAATGCCATCAATAAAAAATTCATTCTAACCTATGACGTCTCCGGCGGAAAACCAGGAGACGTATTTAGCCAGAGTATAACTTGCACCAACACTTCAGAGTTATGTGGCCACTACACAACCTGGCCTGATACCGTCAGAGAATTTTTATACTACAAACGTAAACCAGGGAAGACAGCCCTGAAGATAACGGGCAGCCAAAACTGCCAACTTCTTAGTGGTCGTTCCAATGGCATACCTACAGAGAAAGTATTCTCCAGGCTAACTTTCCCGACTAACGATGAGTGGTTGGTTATCCAGGGAACGACCTGAAGACGAGATATATTTTAATCAGCGGCTTATCTTCCTCACGTACGGTCTCCGTACACAGACTTCGAGGATAAGAGTCAAGCTACCTGCAACAGCTGGCTATCCATCATCAAGAATAATAATAAGCAATAACTAAAAATTTCACCACTGGCATTTTTAAAGGCCAATATAAGTATTTACGTTAATTACTTAACCTTCAATCTCATCAGTGCTTTTAAGGGCAACCTAAGTTTCAACTACTTCACCAACAAATACATTTTTACTACCATTTCCGGAAACATTATTCGTCGGCTTAAGGACTACGTAAAGACGGCCACTATTAAACCAAGTCAGTCATTCACTGGCTGACGTCACGAGCAGAGTTGTTCGTTGCAAGGCTGGGAACCCTGGTGACTGACGACCCTGTATTACCCTCTCGACTCTAAGTATTCAACCAGGAATCACCGATTCTCTCCAAGGTTTGCGCTGGGCAAACCTAACAGCTATGAAGAAAAAAAAAACTTGAGCCTATGGGAGTTCCCAACGGGCAAGCATCACAAACTAATCTCTACTAATCTCTACCTTAGATCATCAAAACAACTGAGTCTGCAAAAAAAAGGTGCTTTAGACACCAACGTCTTTGACGTTATACCAGGAGACGTTTGGAAAGAGCACTACAATTAGCCCCAAAGCTTCAGACTTCGTAATTTTTCTCCTGATTAGCCTGGGTCTTTAACAGCAGGCCAGAAAAGATCACCCCGAGGTATCCAAGGCAGTCACAATTGCTGCAAACCTTAGTCAAAAAAGAGTTTACTTAAGAAGCTCACCGGTCATTTTTAGGACAATCGGACGTCAAACTACCTTGCCAACAAATATATAAGAACTTAACAAAGTTGACAGAAAATAGCCATTAGGGGTCACAAAAGTTGCAAGAAAATGAATTGGAAGGAAAACTTCAAATGTACCTAATGAATACAATTTTAGGTGTCAAAAAACTGACGCAGAGGATTAATTAAGATTGGAACAGCAGCCTCAAAATCGACAAATTAGGAATCCTTTACGTGAGAGATCAGCTTTTCATTTTACCCTCCCAGTAATCTCTCAAATCTTTAAATATCTAAATTCAGATTTTTAAGTAAAAAGAAAATATATTTGTTATTTTTGTGGCAATAAAAAATGTAGAGATTAGGCTTCAGAACTTTGTTAGTCTAGTAATAAAGTTATGAGGTAAGAGAACAAAAGATTTTTTTTTAATATATATTTTTGGGAGTTTAAAATCTTAACATCTTTAAAAAATAGCCCTTTATGTAAATTACACGGGAGAAACTGTAAATCAACCGCTCCTTATAGCCAACAAATATTTTATGGCATAAGGAACGCACGATACTTTTCAGTATAAATACATTTTTTTTAATTTTTACAGCTTATTATTTAACTAAATAAATAAATATGGATTGCAAACAAATATGTTTTTAGTAAGAAGATTTTTGTTCTAAGAAGTGTCAGGAATAAATGTAAAATTACTAACTGAAAACGTTTCACATCACATGTCAACACACTACGGTGTTCCTTTTAGTAAGTCTTGGGCGAAGCTGAAAAGGGGGGTTGCTAGTAGTTTATGTATATCATATTATATTAGACTTAATTGCAGGCTTAATCCCAAACAAAAGTTAAAATTCATTTTTGTTAAATGTTAATGAATGAAAACGTCTTGCGATTTCGTCGTCTTCTTTTCAAATTGTCAGAAAAATTGTCCAGAAACTCTCTGAAACCCAATGCGTGACGCATATTAGACAGAAACACAAAATAAAATTTACAACATACATGTAACTATAGGCTTTGTAGCTGTTAAACATTCCAACGCAGTTTCTTATAAATTTTTTTGTAAGCGGTTAATGTGATCCAGTATTTAGACTTGTACACCATAGATATCTCATTGAAAGCCATTACCTTGTTAACCAGCATACATAGCAACTCAATGAGTACCTTGCTTTGTTCGATTGCCAGTAATTTCGACAAGGGTTGTCGATTTCTAAGGTCGTGTTCTCACAGAGCCAATACTTTGTTTCATAAATATTATCCAAAGCACATCAACGTTTTTGATAATCTGGCTTTAATACACACTGTATGCATTACTTTTCCACTGATAAAGCTTTTGAAGGCGGACAATTTATCTCGTCTTTCAATTTTATTACTTAACATTTCGTTATTCTGTGCAAACCATACCATTTTTCATAACCACTGACGTAAATTTTGCGTCTGCTTCTTCTAATACCATTTAAAATTTTGAAAATCTCTTGGAAGTGTACTTGAACCTCAAAGGAATCCAGTCCATGATGATTTTGGGACAGTTAAATATATTATTGTTAAACCTCCTTACTTAATTTTTGCAAGCGACAAAGAAGTGTTACGACCCAACGGACGAATAAGTCATTGTTCAAAGCATTGATGGCAACTTTTTTCGGTACCATCACGTCTTGTTGAACTTGAAAAAAATAAATGTCTACTACGAGGTCCATTGCGTTTTATAGCTGTATGAGTGTACCAACAAAAAGTAAACCGAAAGACGATTGATGTGTCTAAGTGAGAGTAATTGTATGTAGCTAGTAGTACCATCTAGCCAATAAAGTGAACCACGTAAGCAAGCATTCTTTATCCCCTAAAAATGTAGAGTATACATTTTTATTCCTATTTATATCCTTTTAGTCTGATTAAAAAACACATCGACTTGATTAAACAACGAATGCATAAAATTTATTTATTGGCCCTACCTTTGTGATTCTAGATGCTACGTCAGCATTAAATTCTTCACCTTTATTGACGGCCAACTTAACCTGAAGACTGAGCATCACGAGTGCGAGATCAGTGTATTCGTCACTATTACCCTGTACGACAAAGTTGATCAGTGAATCATCATCCGTGAGAAATAATATCTGATTGTATTGAATCATGTGCGATCCCTTGATAGTGGGTTAAGTCAGTGTAGTATTAAACTAAGGAAACTTAGACTTTAAGCACTTGTATGAGTGAGTGTATAACAAAGACATTTTTTTAAATTTAACGTTCAGAAAAATCTGTTGCAGTTCTTATTTTCTTTTTCTTTTTTTCTATTGATCTCTTATTTTTTTTTTTTTTTTCTTCGAACGTTCTCTAAATATTTTTCGTATAACTCTTATGACGCCTTCACGTAGACTGCATAGTTTTACGAAGCAATTCCAACTGAAATGGCTCTTACAGTCACCCAACTTCATATCCTGAGTTATCCATAGATTTTTCCAATTTTTCTTCGGCTTTTCTCTTTAGTGTATTACAAGATTTCATCACGCGCGTGCGAAACGTATGTGTGAAAAGTACATTTATAATAGTGACCTTAAACAAAATGTTAATACCAGCACAAACAGGTTCTTTTCCAAAAGCTTTGGCACCTCGTTTAGTGAGTGGTAAAACTTGTCGAAATAGTCTAGCAAAAAACGATCCGATACCTCCTAGCCTTCATTGATAGGAGGACCCAGCGTAAGTGATTCCAACACCTTCTCCACTGTTTTTGTGAATTGTGGTCAGACTTTTACCACCATTATCAACACTTTGTGTGATAAAGTAGTCCTCGTAGAAATGCATAACTCTCACTCAACTTATTTAAAGAGAATCGGTACCATCAGCGTCCCACAGTCAAATAGTAGAGGTGTACGAATCAGGTCACTTACATCGATTTCAATGTTGTAAAATGAGTTGAATAACAAAAGTATTCCAATAAAAGGTAGAAAAATTTGATTCTTAACACAGCCGTACGCAAAACCTTAAAGGTCTAACAACACGACCGGCAATAATTGCGATTGAATATTTCCTACGTTGTACAGTTCACAATTATTACTACAAATAAGAGCATTGACACTAAAGCGCTGGCTGAATTTACTGGATAAAAAGATTGAACTTTTTTATTTCCTAAGAAAAAACATGTTACACTTTTTAAGCCGTAGATCTTACGAAATTTTTTGGATTATAGTAAGCTATACGTATATTCACTGCGTTCTATTTTAGAACATACTAACTGAGCCTCTACATACCCACTTGTTTCTAAACTCAAAACCACGTGTTTTCACATGCATTGCTTGTATAATTACTTTTATATTTTTGCGTATAGATCAAAGCGTATGCATTATTCTACATGAATCACAGGACGTACTCTGAGTACACTATTGTGTAGCCGTGACATGCATTTTACGGCAATTTTTCTTTCACTATCTTTCCCTGCATGTGGAAACGTCAATGTTGATTAAATATCTATCATATCAAGACTTTATGGACCTTGCAAACTAATTTGCTAAGGTTATCTTGTCAAGTTAAAAGTAGTCGTATTATCAGGATAATACTGCATGATACTGTTAGCGTTAGTTGCCAGGCAACACAACGTTTAATTTATCCTTCATTTTATATTTTTAAAACAATTATACATCACCCCGAGTCTTATTTTTTCAGGATATCCCTTCCAGTTAGTAAAATATTTTTTAGAAAGCCCTTTACCTTGACTTTTCAATATCTTGTCAAATTTGAAAAACTCTCATTCGATTCTTTTTGCACTCTGCCTAACTCTTTCCAGTAAAAGAAGCCGTAAATATCTTTATCAGCTAAATATCTGAGATAAAATACTTGAGGTTGTTGTGTCTAAGTGATACATATAATTTTAAAGAACTTTAAAGTTCAACGGCATTCGTTACCTTTGGCAAAGACCCTTCTCGTATAATTGATGTAAACCAAATTCTTAACTTTGTACTTTAGGGTCTTATAAATATATCTGCCATAACGTTGCCTCATATTTTCACGTGCCCGCACAACATTGTGCAGATTCACGTTAGCTGGAACCATCTTTTTCAACGTAGTTTTGTACTACTGTATGCCTCTATTATACTTTGAAAAACGTTTACAAAGCGACGATTGTTTGTGTGTGTAAGGTCATAATCACCATATTCTTTCTTTGACAGTTCTTATAAAACATTCCGCTAATGCAGACTGTATCTCTGGACTACGTGCTACTCTACGTTTAATTTTACTTTTTTGTAAAGCGGATTAAATTTGACGGCCTTTACATTTGTTACCTCTATCTATGTGCAGACACATAAGTGTACTGTTGTCACTTCTTGAAAGAAAATGTTGAAATGCTTTGGGAACGTTTTTCGATATTTTAAAGCGTCGAAAGTACTGTTTGTTTCCTCCTCCTCAAGTTTGGCTTTTGTTTTTTTGCTTAGATCACTTTTTTGATCAACTAATGCCTTGTTTATACTTTTTTTTTACGGAGGTGCAATTTTTAATTATTTTTTCTAGTATTTTTCGGTGAGCCGGTTAATTCAGTACCACTAGCAATAAGAAAACTTCCACTATTTGGCATGGATCTTGGACTCTTATTTGGCGATTTCGATTTGTCGTCATCATTGTTGATCAAAAATTTTAATGCTCGGGCATTTTTTATATACTCTAGTGGGATTTTTGCCATAAGAAGTGCCACTGCAAACTGATTTGGGCCCACTAGTGTGCATTTTTTTCTGTCCCTTAAGGCATTATTTACTAGATCTATAATGTATCGTTGTCGTATGCGAATGCCACCTGTAATAACATAATATTTATTGTTCCAATCAAAATAACCCGTAGCACGTAATCATCGTATGATAACTACAGCTCTTTGTTCAAACTTGTTCTGTACTCTTTCAATAACCTCGAAATCTTGTCTTTCCTCACTTTCACGCTTTTTCTTGTCCTCATCAACGTCATTATCAAAGGGATCGTGATTTTGTGATGCCTTGGTGTTCATCATGATCACATCAACATGTCGTTTTTTTATGCTGTCCAATTCCTGAAGGTGTTTGAGTACCGTTGCAAAATACGTTGATATTTATTTTACTGTTTTCGCTCGTCGTTATACGGTACATTCAAGATGTTGTTGATTTTTACGTTGAGTATACTGTTTGTTGTATCCAGCGATTGCACAGATCTTAGACCATCGTTAAGAAAAGTGCTTTGCAATCGGTCTACACTTTTTTGAAGCAGAAATAGTAGTTTTCCTACGAGTTTGAAAAGTCTTTGTTTGCGAACCAAGAGGTTTGCGGCCCAAGCCGAAGGCGAGGTCCGTAACGAGGTTCGTAAAGGAGACTTTTCGAAAGAGTATCGGAAAACTGGTTTTTTGCCCAATGAAGTACCAGCCTCTCAAAACCATCCGAGGGCGGAAAAGTCATTTTTCGCATGCTTCATTTTTGTTACAGCATTAATAATACCGTAGTAAGAAGCAGACCAAACAAAGCAGGTAAGAAGCTTCCTCCTTGATGTACCATGATTTTTTCTCTGACAATCAATTAATGAAATGAGAACGTTCAACGTACACTCGCAAATATACTTGATTATCGTTGTATCGGCTTTGCGCAACAGGGCCCTCTATTGTTTGATGTCAAGATAATAAAGAGCTCCTAAAATGGCAACGTGTTTTTGACTAAACGGCGAACGTGACTTTAATGCCATTGTAATACAACGATTGGATCTTGGTTCGCTGTGTCACTTTCTGTTATCTATTCTTTAGCCACATATGCGTACAGATACTCGTCATCTAGAAAAATATGAGTTTGAAATCGACAATCATCTAATGAATTTTGCTCGAGATCCAAAAAATTGTAGCCAAATGGTAGTTAGGTAGTGTCTTAATACTTTTCTTACAAGAATCGAGGATTTTCTGAATACACTTGTCTTGAAGCAAGTAGTATTAGTGCGTAGTCTCGTAAATTTCTCAAGATGACAAGAGCGTTTTTTAAAAGCTACCGCTAAGGCAGCTTGGGTGACCAATTTGCTCGTTTCGTCTAGCAAACTGCCAATTAAACTTTTTTTTTCATCGCAGCCACCAGTGCTTAGACTTACAGTTTGGATTGCATCCTCAATAAACTTTCCTAGAAGTTTTGAAACTACAGTTACATGTGTAACTACCGTTAAGGTAATTTTGTTTTTTTAAATTATAGAGTGTGCTGATGTGAAATTTCTTGGAATATGTTTTATGAAACTGTAAAGTATAAGCATTAGTTTTAATGTTGGTGCTGACGTTGATTATAAACCATCTGCCATGACGGTTACAGAAATGTGCTTACAGGTATTAGTTAAATACATTTATATAACTTAAATCACTAAAAATTTTCGCTCCAAAACCCCTACTTTTAATGTGTCATGTATTGGCCCTAAAAAGCCGTTATTTTTTTATGATTTATTTTTCATGAGCTTCAATTCATTTTTTGGGCAATACAAAACATTTAGAAAAACATATTTTCATCTTTTTTGCATTTGTTTTTTCTCATAGTGAAATTCAACAATCAGCATCGCTTTCTGGACGAGTTGCAATAAAGTTTGATTAACTCAGTTCGAGACCCATCTTATTCAGCGTTCGCCATTAAGAGATAAATGATCATACCCAAGGCCACGGTTGTACTTTGAACTTGTGCTCATTTTCTCTTCCTCTACTCCATCATCATACCGTGATTTGATTGATTCACTACAAGACAAAAAGCATCCGTTGACTTACTGCTCAGGTGTGTGTTTGTAACCGGATGAGTAACTTGTATTTGCCGTTACAGAACCCTTTTGCCCGTAAACTGGTTTGCAAGTTTTCGTTTTACGTTGCGTTATCACGTCATCGTGAACACTTAAATTGAAGTGCCTTGGTTTGCTGTTCAATGATATAATTTGTAGTACTCCGTCAGCACCTGTGAGTTTCCATGGACTTATTTTGCTGCCAATTAACTTATCCTTCTCATCTGGCGTTGTTCCGTCATTCGTTGATAACTGTTGCTCCAAGCATCTACTCCACAATATGAGGAACATTCCGTCATTTTATATTCCTAAGCTAGTCAGATGCATCTTTCCTAATATTGTGCTGGCAAGTTTTCCTAAATTAATAATACCCAAGTATTTTACATCACTACATGCCTCCCTCATGGAGACGGCATCCTGTGCTCTCCTTAGAAACTTAATCGCCGTCGAGTTGCCTAACGTACACCCCAAAAGTATTTGTAGAATAAACCACCATAATCTTTCGATTGCGTGCACCTAGTGCAGACCAGATAAAGCTTATTAATAAAACTATGGTCATTTTTCCTAACGTCAATCGATAACCTAGAAGTAGGTTGTGCTCGAGCTTGTTATCGATTCAAAGAGGTAGTACCAACTCTTAACGCATCCTCACCCACAAGTTTTTCGGCCTCGGAGTATTACAATTCTTACACTTCGCCCGTTTGTTACCAATCTTTCCACACTTCTAGCAGTATACGGCTCTGGGACAATCCTTAGGCTAGTATCCACCTTGTTTACGAATGAAACATGCACTTGATTTTGCGCCCTTCTGACCTTTCCTGCTGGATATGTTTTGAATGAGATTGTGCTTTGCTGTAGGCTTGGCCTAAACGCTGGCCTAGTTTGACTGATGATTAGTACCAACTTTGGCCGTTGATTCCCTGCTTTGAATGGCACTTAGCACGTTATTATTATTCACTATTGACTCTACTGCTCCTACTTTTCTGGTTGTTACTTGTCGGTGAGGTTGATACGCTGTAAAGAAGAAAAGGAATTCTTCGGGTCTGGAAAATGGTTGATGTTCCTTATTCTGACTTTTAATAAATTCCACTCTTTTTTCTAGCACTACAAAATCTGTGAACTTTCTAACGTGGGCTTGGTTTATTTGGCCTCGATAAATAGGGTGATGGTTTCGATATGCTCGATTGACCAGCTATTTCATGGTGAATCACTTGATCCATAAGGCTTCGTATTTTCAAGATTTATTGACGGTCATAAAAGATTTGTATTTTGTCTGTTCTCTCCTCTAGGGGCGTCTTGTAAATCTTATTTGAGCGTATCTAGGTGAAATAACTATTGTTGTGTCCTTCTTAGCTGTTGGATTGTCGATAAGCCTTGTGGACCTACCTCGTTCGACTACCCCGTTACATTTTTTTCAGATACACGTTCTCTCTTCGTACCCCTGAATAGTCATTTTTCCCTATACCAGAATCTCCTGTTGTGACACTAGGCATTCTTTTCCCCTCCCCCACCAACTGACTTATCTACCCTAGGTCATCTCGTTCCCTGTGTGCTGGAAACTGCATGTTGTCGATGAGCAAATATTGTGTGTGTGTGTGCTGCATATTTTACTTGAATTACTTATACCCTGTGGCATTTGTTCATTTAGTCGCTTGTCGGAAAATGTTAATAGTGACATCTGGTTATGTAGATTTTTTTCAACTTATTGCTGGACTACATCTTAAAAGGTGTTCCTGTCTCTATTAAAATTTTCTATTTCTTCCTGTTCACTAGCGGTTTTCAGCTGTAACATAGCACGCCTTCTATTTCTGCCGGGTATTTACAGTAGAGATGGGCAAAGCAGTTCTAATCTACCTATTGGGTACAATTAATCTTATAGATAGGACCATCTATTCATCGGATTGTTTTAGTAAAACCAAATGTAACATCTCATTAGTCTATCTCGAATTTCTTCACCCAGTCCCAGGTATACTAGATTAAGGTTTTTTAAATATTATCTCACTTGTTCTTCCAATTATGCCTTTACTGTCCGTTTACTTACTTGTCCACCTGTTATTGGGTCTAAAGATGTTAGTTCATCTCCTAACTAAAAACTCGTATTTAAACTGAAGTCCAAATCGCTAGAATTAGATCCCAGTATAATTTACCTAAAATACTCTAAAGCCAGAATATATAAAACAAAAGTAACCAGAGAACAGAAAGAAAACTAAACGAAAAGAGAGAGAGAGAGAAAAAAATTGAAATTTAATTCTGGTTGAGAAAAGAGAATGGAAGCAAAAGAGAGTTGGAGTATTAGAAAAAAAATTTAATGGTGAGAAAACAAGAATAAATGTGTGTTGGATAGAGGAGAAGGAGAGAAAGAGACAACGCAAAAAAAGTTTCTCTTTTTTTTAGTTACGAGAGAGAAAGAGAAAAGAGAAAAAAAAAATTCATTTTTTAACAGGCATAGCAGTAAAGGGTGTTGGTAGTGGTGATAGCTAATGTGTAAATATACTCGTACATACGAATGATTAGAAAAATTTTTATAGAATGAATAGAATCTTTAGAAAAATAGCTTACATTAATGGCAATATGCAAGCTGGAGTAGACTAAAATATTAACTGTGCGTATATGTATTCTGCGTATGTTGTGTGTATGTACAATATTTTAAGTTAGTATTTGAACACATATTTGTGGTTCAGTAGTAGCGTTTTGGTCCAAAAGTGGCTGCCAAAGTACCAAGAAAGTAGTCGTCCCACTCTTCTCCTCTAAGTCCCTTTACGCGGAGGAAACGGTGTGGAGAACCATTTGTAGATATAGTAGATATTTTACTTTCTTTATTATAATTTTTTGTAAATGTATAGGTACACCACAGGCTATTAAGGACAGAAGGAATAATACTACTCTGAGCAGATCTCACTGCGACAGCATGATAAAATTACGAATACACAGAACAAGGCTACAAAGTGCTGACCAGTTACATCCTATAATAATCTGGAGGAAGAAGACAAAACATCATACTACGTAAACAATTACACCTTATACACTCCCATCAAAGTACACTTTCGTCGAGTTTTACAGTTTCCAGCATCAGGTTCTACACCCACAGGATAACTTAAACTGCACAAGGCGGACGTAAGGTTTTTGAAGGGGGATTTGTGACGTGGAAAATCAAAAGTATACACGAGCACGTCACAGGACGCTTGACACCGACGACAAATGGCGAGAGTCTCGTAGCTGGCTCTCTCTCCTGTGTATGGTTTGCTGTAGTGTATGGAATCCCTTTGTGAAGCCGAGAGGCTACAGCATTAAGAGTAACTATAGAGCTTGGCCTGACTTTTCTCCCGTACTTCCTACGGGTATTTCAGAGGTGTGTGTGTATGTGCGATGTTAAGTAAGTGGATCTGGAAATGACAGCTGTCAGTGTTAGTGTCCCGGAAGCAATCCTAGTATTGGTGAACACTTTCGAGGGCTACGTTGGTTGATAGTGTATGGTGGGCCGCATAGTATACGGTGTGCCTGCGCGGTAGGATCAGAGAGACACTTAAGCTCGTTGCTAGATTAACACTGGAGCAGCACAGCGCGGCCTCAGCAGACTCTCGCCTGCCAAATTACTGCGTCGTAGTAAAGCCGAGATAGTAGTTATAGAGTCAGTCTGATTCTTCTATTGTAATTATAGCATAAGAGTGAAATGCTACGTGTAGCGTATCAATACAGCATGCCACGATGCATGAGCCGTCGCCTTTGTGATGTGCAGTGTCGAAATTGTAATCATAGTAGCTGTTATTGATGTGGATGCATAAGCTTTTATTATTTATACATAGCCTTGTGTTTTAATTCATCTTTTGTAGTGCTGAGTGCAGTTGTAACAGGATAGTGCCTCAGTGTGTATCGTATTAGGAAATACTTCCTGATACAAAAAAAAAATATACAGGATAGTACCTTTGTATGTGTAATATTATGGAATACTTCCCGATATATAAAAAGGGCATATTTGGATATGATAGCTGTACGATACTACCTGTTGCTGCATCCAGCGCTGCACCTTACATGTAATTACTAGATTTCCATCGAAGTAAAATCACGATAAAAAGTCCCTGAGTAAACAAAATAATATCCCATACTTGTTATTTTCAATCCCGGGCTAATAAGTTATATTAGCCATATTTGATAAGCATTTTAAACTACCTCACCAATCTAACTGGGCCATCTAGACTTCGCCAGATACCAATGTGCCCTTCAAAATAGGATCATTGGCATCTTTGTGCAGATAGTCTGCTTGAACTATATTTCCACAACATGTACAACACAGTGAAAAAATTAACTTGTTGTGCATATTTACTGGTAACGCAGGATCGTATGAGCTTTGCGATGGTAGCACATCACACATAATTTAGCTGTTTACAAGGGATACGCCATTAATGTCTCCCATATTGCTTTGACACTTTGTTTATTCTACATGTATTAGTTGGTAATTAACTGAAAAGTTACTACATTTGCATAAATATGGGTACAACGAACAAACGTCGACGTACTTTAGTTTTTCTGTCCCCTGGCATCCATACTTTTTATCTGTTGTTCAAGTTCGTCCTCCAAAAAACGCAGCACGTGGGTCAAGAGGTTTTTGTATCTAATAATCGTAATGTTCTTAAATAAAATGTTGGAAGTCCTCAATATTACAAAAAATTCTTTTTAAAAAAGCATAATTGCACGACAATATTTTTTTACTAAATGCATAGGTTCTCTCGTATATTTCGTCCATTGTATTGTCAGTTGTTAAAGAAAATCTCTGTTTATTTTAAGACATAGTAGACAACCATGCAAGAAACAACAGCGAAGCTGTAATATGATATTACGATAATTACCAACATTAATTTGTAAAGCACAATAGTCATTGATAACGATACTTTCTGGTGTTATTTTCTCTTTGCATTTTCCAGCATTTCTGATGAGTCAATCGTGAACACGCTTCTCAATCTATCACAGCCACTTAAGCCCTACTTCAGACTGATTATTTACTAATCAGTAAGCACTTCATGGTATCATACCGATTTCATTTTTCCTTAAAAACTATTTCTTGTAGACACGCATACGCGTTGAGGCTATTGTCATACATTGAATGAAAGGATCTACTTTTAATTTCATTGAACTTTTCCAATAAGCCACGTAAGCCAATCTTAAAAATTTTATATCTTGTTCTCGGGATTTTAGAATTTTCCCTTATGAATCCAACATATGATCGTTAGCTACTTGATCATTGAAACGTTAAAAAAAAAAATTTTTTTTTGTGCAAGCATAATATTGATCGAATATACATCTAACGATGGTACAAGACCTAAGGATAGTTAATTTTCAGGTTTGTTGAAAAAATAAAGGAAAATACCCATCTTAATACCAGTTAGACCATACGCTTTGGGTAGACTACTCAAAAGCATATGAAAATAATAAAGACCATCAATGAATTTTATCTCCTTAAATTCCATCAGAATAATTTGAGAGTCATTAATAATGATAAATGGTGTCACTTGCTTGCTGTGTGCTTCAACGATATACTTATAAATAAATTGCGCGTTGAGTCCTTAGGCACTGTGCGCAATATAGACAACTTGCTGAAAATATTATTAATGACCTAGCGTGAGACCTATTAATTTTTTAATCGAATAAATTTAAGAAATATATTTGCATGTCTTACAGTTGTATCTGGTTGAAACTGACTCTTATTTCGAATTGATACAGAAATTCCGAACTTGTTTTACGATGCATAAATTTACTACATGAATTTTTTTTTCATTGTCACCAAATACAGATACCGACTTTTGCGTCTCGAAGTCAAAATACAGTACTACGAACGGAGCTTTTTTATCGTACGTCTTAATAGGAATCTCTATATAACGTAGATGACTAATAGGTAAGCGTTTATCAAACGTGTTTTAAAGAAAATTCCACAAGCATGCATTTGTTTTTTTTTATTCACAAGATCTTACAACATATTAAACAATTTCTTGTTTTTTCGCAAACACTAGATGATTTCTTAAGCGATCCTTTATCCAAGTGGTTTTTCAAACAGTTGTCCTTAGTAAGCGATCCATCGCATAAGTCCAATTTTTCAGAGTTGCTAGTTATTTAACACTACGGTGATTGAAAATATTCGTGACATTTATTAGAGCATCAATTATGTTCTACGCTCCAAAAACTTTTATTACAATATTTATAGAACCCCGTACTGTCACTTGCGCCTATCAAATTTAGAATTGGTTTAAAATGTGGTTTATTTTCGTAATACCTTAATCGAAGTATCTTATTAACGTTTCCGTATATATCGATGACAATACGTGTACCATCGTATAAGAGTGAATGACTGTTACTGAAATTTCTTAAAGAATACACAACAATGCCTGTTTCATGAGTGGCAAAAAATAATTGAAAATCGAGAAATATTGACCTTCACCTCTCTAACAAAATCATCAGCTGCTTTTTTGTGCGTTGGTCCGTAATTGCATCTAATAAACTTCTTATATTGATGTAACCTACCTATACGTATTTGCTCCCTAATAACGTAAGCATAGGTTGCCATCAAGGCTGTTGGAAGGCAGAGGTTGTCATAGTTACTAATAGTTAATATAGATTTTTTCTTTACTGTATCTTTACTTAATCGTACACAGCCACGTCTTTTAGTGCCATTTACAATTGCACATGTAATCATCAGTGTGTCGTCGATTTCTAAGTCAATGGAACTTTGCACAGCACTAAACCTTCTGATTTAAAAATCGTGCACCAGTCTAAATGATAACCATAAAGGTCCGTCGTTGAATCTTTCTAAATTTTTTGTTACAGCAATACATTCATTGGGTTCACTTAAATCAGTAAGCTGTCTATGCAAATCATTTATACACTCTTCTAGCCAGGTATATACATTAACGATCTAGTCTTGACAAGCGTCCATACACTCCTCGTCCTTCGTAGTTGAAATTAAGATAATGTTCAACAACCTCAGACTCAAGAACAAAGAGTGGACCCTCTCATCCTTCAATCTGTACATAAAAATCAATAATGACGTATACAAAAAATCAATACAAGTAATAATCATACTTAATTTTATGTAGCATACCAGTATCACTGCTGCTAATGGTGTCAATGGTGCTGTTATTACTAGTTCTACTACCGCTACTGCTACTGCTAGTATTGGTAGTAAAATGTCACTATATTCTTTATGTAAAACCGTTAATAAGTAAAAAAGTAAATTTAAAATATCATTATTACATAAAAAATATAAGTAACTTTTTTACTAACCATTATCTTGACATCTTTATGTGCAGTTTTAGCAACTCTGCATTTCAACGTTTCTTGTTTATCCACTAAAATTTGATTAGAGTAACGATTAATTAATTTTTTAATAAAATACATCGTGTAATCTATTAACCTTTTTTTTCCTAGCTGTATTGACGCATTGCATTATTAGCTTATCCTCAGATGTATCTTCATATGTACGTCTAAGTACTGAAACCAACACTCTATATTTATTTTTATTTGTAAAAAAATGAAAAAAAGTATGAAAAAAGATTAATACGGTTGAAAATAGAAAAACTGTTAGTTACATCGTGTTAACTTTTTTGTTAGTGGGTTCTTATTGCCCCATCTGCGTTTGACTGCTTTCACAATTACTTCGAGTATCACCATGTTTTTAAAAAGTCTGCATTTAAACACGTTACTTACCCCTCTTATCCAACGATGTAGTAGAAAAAAGTACGACTTTTTAGCTGATAAATCTATCGATAATGATCCTAAATCGTGACTGCACTCACTACCATATACTGTACGTATGTCAGGTTTGTAAGCATTTACAATATGTAACTAACACCTAATAATGCTAATCAGAAGTGTTTTGGTAATACCCTAAATTACAATTAATATTATACAAAGAGAAAGAAAATACTGTGGACTAGCAGAATACATAGTAGAATCATATTTATAGCAGTATACAATTTTGCATAGTATGTATTGTACAGGCACACACACGCACATATGTAACTTTAGGCGTCTAGAACCTTGAACAGACTGTTTCGATGGAAGAATCTTTTACGAAACGATTATTATTGAAAAAAGAATACTATTTGTGCAACTTGTATATCTTATAACTCACGATAGAATACTCTACTGTGATGATTTTGACGGAAAGATTGTATGTTACATAAATCGTATCAACATAGAAAATCATAAACGGTAAAAGACTTAAAAAGCTGATAACAGTTTTTTTATTTCTACGATGATATCGCTACTCTTTCTGTAGAGATTTCCTTCCTCAAGTCTCACAGCATTTTTGCAGAGTAGGCATTATACATACATGTGGGTGCTCGTATGTAACTTTTTACATGTTACCTATCGTCGACCTGTCTAACGACGGGAAAACATATGTAGTCACAAAAGTAAACAGTATATCATATGAAATGTTCGTATGTAACTCGCGAATAACTTGTGCTAACTGTGAAACTTCAGCTTAGCACTCATTGATACGATGTGTACCACCAAGTAAGCTGACAATATGCTTCCGGAGGATACGGAAGCTGCTACGATTCCAAACAGTAATATTATAAACAAAAATGCGCGTGAACGGCGGCCTGAACCGATTTTTTGGAAATTTTACGGGCATGTCGTAAACCAGCTTATCCGTTTACTAGTTTTTCAAGAGTTTTTGTAATTGGTGAAGCTTTGTTATATCGGAGTTATTTTAGAGTTTACCAACCAAGTTTACTGAATTTTGATACTGTGGCAAGAAACTTCAGACTCATTAATTCACAATAGCTTTTCCGAAAAACATTTTACAGGGAACTCAATAATTTAGTTGTAGTTTGCTCAGTGATCTATCATACTATAAATCAATACTTATTGATGGGCCATCGTTTAATGAGAAAAAAAAAAGAAAGATTAGTGTAACAGCGATACATTTTCTAAGAAGTATGTCTGAAAACGATTATTTTTTCTTGCTTTAAAAAAAAACCATTGTCTGATGGAAACATTCCTTTCATAACCTTTTAAATAAGGCTAGTAAATTATGTACGTAAAAATAGTGATAGTGAGTGGGACAAAACAACTGACGAAATTGTTTATAGTGATACCGACATAGTAACTTACAATAGTGACAGCGAATGTGATAAAAAACGGTAATTGCATTAAACAGTGATTAAAATAGTATTTATTCTATTGGAACTGATGAATTCATAATCTACAGTGGCTTTCATTACGTGGAGTATTAAAACAAAGTGTCTTGTAATAGTGAAAATTATTTGACTACGTCTGTGATTTCCGTTTGTAGAGCAATACTTTATGATTGTGAGGGGTGTAGTAGTGACAGTGACAGTAAAAATAATTTTAGAGATTACACGAATGCTAACTATGACTGTGAAATATTTGAACGAAAATCAATTCTAGTTATATAGGGATGTTTGGATACAATGAAATTTAGACGTGGTAACATGTGTGTACGGTGTAATAAAATTCATAACAGAGGAAAAAAATCAGTGAATATGTGAGGTGATTACGTAGAAGTCCTAATGGTTGGTTGTACGAAAACTGACAAACTAAGTTAAATGAATATTAAAAACTCGTATTAAGTTAATACCGTAGCTATTAATCGTCATGAGTAAAGGTAAGTATTTCATAAATTTTTTTTAGCATAAAATTTTCTGCAATACTCAGAGCTTTTGTAAAATATAAAACATTTAAATGAGAACCGTAAGCTAAATAAAAACTATGACGAGGACTCTCTGATTTTTTCTCTTTCACTTCCATCATTTTTATACAGTAATTTAATAGCTTAGGAATAAAACACATACATGTAGGCAAGTGGATTAAGGTAATTTTATCAGTGGCAAGAGAAAAAAGATAAAAAAGGAGGGATTGTTATACTTTCTCCTAATACGTATACAGTGACACAATGAGGGGCAACTGTATTGCAATAACTACTCACGTTATTCATTAGCTTTGGCCAACTTTGAAAATCATAAGTATTCCTGTTACTATTGCTGTGACTAATACAAACTTTTTCATACTGTTTTTTGTATAAATTTACAAGTAAAAAGAGGTATAAGTCTACCAGCAGCATAAAATCTGGTGTAGTACTTTGATTTCTTAATTGTTTATTTTATTATGGTTTACTGCTCTTGTGCTATTCTCATTCAAGTTCTCTAAGAGTTATTCTGTTATTAGTTCTAAGCCAGGTAGTTTATATCATGTGTGTCAGTGTGCTAGAAAAGTAGGAGTTTTCCTTTTAAGTTCATGGAGTATTTAACAATTTTTCGTTCTTGATCTACTATTGATGAAATTTCGTTTTCGTCGAACTGAGGCTCGAAATCGACGTATGTCTTGATGGTTTAGCAATCTCATTATCTAGTGAGAAATTATTAAAGTTGCTAGCATCCTAAGTATTTATTTAATATAATATGTCATGAATTTCAGGGTCTGCATTATCTCCATGAAGAGATAGTTGTATAGAGATACGATCGAGTTGTAGAAAAAAATCCTAATTTGTTCTTTTTATTTCACTATCTTCTTCAGTCTTACTTAGTACTTCTTGTCGACTTTGATAAAGTCTTTCTGTCAGATTCTGTACTTTTTGATAAAAAACTTTATTTTTTTTTTTATAATTTTCATTTTCCTTAATGTTAGCTTCCTCATAAAATATGTTGTCATCTATATCTTCATTTGATCAGGTAAATGTCACTGCAACTTTCATGTCTATATTTTTTGTGTTAGAATCTGTGTATATCAACGAGTCTGTTTCAGTTAGCTCTTGTCATAACCAGCTTCTTCATAGGCTATTTATCGATAAGGTAGAAAACTTTAACCATCTCTAGATTGTTTTCAGAGGAAGTAAAGAAATTTGCGAAACAAAATTAGAACCATTTTCAATGTAAAAAACGTTACAAAAACTATTCCAAATGTAGGAGAATAATAATGTCGAATAATAATGTGTCAAAAACCTGTAAATCAAAAAAAGTAGGGTAATACGTTATTTTGTTTAACAATATAATAAGTTTCTGTATGTGATACTAAAAGTAAGTGCTTTATATCCACAAAAACTATTCAATTTGCTTTTAAGTTCATTTATAAAGAAAGTGATGTACTACTTTGTATGCTCAAGAAAAATTATACAAGTTCGAATTATTATAAAAATACCAAACTTATTTATAAATGACATTTTTGCCTCATAAATAATCTGCAAAGATGATAAGAAGTTTTAAATTTGTGGTAGGAGTTGTAAAATTATTAGTTAACTAGTTTATTTAGAAAAATTATTATTGTTATAATTATAATATTAAGAATATTCATAATCAGCTAGAAAACTTTTTTACTAGCTTAGCTTTGATTGGACAAGTGTAACGATTTATCAAAAAATGTCCAAAACAAAATATTTTTTCAATTTAATGTTCTTAGAATCTAATTTTTTTAAAAGATAAGAAGTGTTTTTTTTTTTTTTTAATATCAAATTCAAGGAAACAGGTGCTGTTATTTCATAACTTAATGTAAGTTCAGGAATATTCGGTCATAATTCAGGTTCAATTTGACGTAAGGCAATTCTTAGGGATACGTTTTTATGTAACTAAATGTGTGCATATGCTTGTACTCGTGTATATACTTATTAGTAGGGTTCAGTCCCTGTGTACTTTGCTTGCAAATCTTTGATAGTAAATGGAGATACCTAATGTAAATTTCTATGACAAATATACCTTTCCAGCGTAGTTTGGATTTCCGTTGTTGTTTAACTAATACAGAAAGCAATTTTCATCCATATAAGTACGGGTGATGTAGGTAAATAAGTTGTAATAATAACATTTTTAATTAGTATATATTACAAATTTCTTGTACAAAACTAAAGTAAAAAAAACTTATAAGTAGAAAACATAGTTTTACTGAAAAATTCTTTGTCATAAATTGAAACTTATTAAAAGAAGGTTTATATATGTATCACGTTCCATGTTAACTGAAACACTGCTCTCGACATTTTTTATAGTTATTAACAAAAATGGCTAAGGGCTTAAACTTTTCGTTTTCATGAGAGCTTTCAAATGCTTTGTGGCAGATTACAAATTTATAAAATAGCGACCCCAAAATGGCCGCTGTTTTTATTGAAATAGTAGAAAAAACTATGCAACAAATCTGCAAACACAAATTTGAGATCTAAATAATGCTTTTTTATGCTTAAAATGTTGGTCATGATATGTTGTTTAAAATGCCGTGTGGTGCTTAATTTTCTTAAAAATGGCGGCTTGGAAATATGGAAAATGGCGTTTTTTTGCAATTTCGCGATATTTTGGGCTTGTTTTTGTAGCCAACACAAATGCAAGATCTGAAAATATGCATTCGTAGGCATAAAATGTTGGTCATGAAATGGTGCCTTAAGTGCCATAAAGTACTTAATTTTTTTTCAAAATGGCAGCTTATAGATATGGAAAATAGCGCTTTATTTCTACAATTTCGAGATATTTTGGGCTTGTTTTTGCAGCTAACCATACGGTATACCTTGTATGTTTCAAAATGTTTTGTTGACAAAACAACTAAATTTTAATTAGATACTTTCGTATAACATTTATTCACAAAATTCAATGTTACATGTACATGAATAATATAGTAATGTAAGAAATACTTGATAAGTATACCACATCCAACAGCTGTACAAACTCTTATAAGGGGATCTCAAAGTAGATTTTAAATTTAAATTTCGTGCCATTTTCCTCTGTCGGTAACTGTAAAGTTTTCTTATTGTTTATTGAAACACGGATGCAAAATCAGCAAAATCCAAGATCATTTGCCCTAGATACCATCATTATTTATTACTGTACAAAATTTTAAATGAATACATGAACAACAACTTAAGAAATTTTTGCACCAAAAAAAAAAGTCGGTGCAAAAGTTGTCATTCACGAATTCACTTTAAACTTTTTGTGGTAATAGATAATAATGGTATTTAGGGCATATGATCTTGGGTTTTGCTAATTGTGCATTCGTTTTTTAATAAAAAATAAAATACTTTATAGTTACTAACAGAGGCCGATGGCACGAAATTACTATG
>NW_019379941.1:260639-277422 GCF_000648655.2 Copidosoma floridanum
ACTCCTCGGGGTGCTTGTTTAAAGTGAGTCCCCTTGCCTCTCACTCCTCGGGGTGCTTGTTTAAAGTGAGTCCCCTTGCCTCTCACTCCTCGGGGTGCTTGTTTAAAGTGAGTCCCCTTGCCTCTCACTCCTCGGGGTGCTTGTTTAAAGTGAGTCCCCTTGCCTCTCACTCCTCGGGGTGCTTGTTTAAAGTGAAAGTAATCGATATGGGAATCTAAGAAATGGAGTTTTACACTCATGTTGCAGCCTAAGATTCTATAGTTTTCAACCATGTCACTAACTAAAGTCTTGTAGTCTGTACTTTTGTTGTTCCCTAAAAAATTATGTGAAACCTTATGGAAACTTGTCCATGCGGCTCTCTCAACATCAGTCATCTGCTTCGGAAAATTCTCATGTTTGAACAGTTTCCTAATTTTAGGACCATTGAAAATACCTGCTTCTAGCTTAGCATCACTTAGCTTAGGCATCTTTCTTGCCATGTATTTGAAACAATTACCGTCTTTGTCAAGAGCGGTCACAGATTGTTTCATGAGGCGAAGTTTAATATGAAGTGGGGGAGTTATGATTTTTTTGTCATTAACAAGAGGCAGTTTCACTATATTTTTAGATCCTGGCTGTAGAGAATCTCGTTGAGGCCAATTTGTCTTTTTGTAGTGATTCGTACGATCTCTGCTGTCAAAAAGACACGGAAAGCATGGAAATTTTACATACCCGCCTTGCATTCCAAGAACAATACCTATAATTTTAAGGTCTCCACATATCTTCCACTGATGATCTGAATATTTTAGTTTTTGCAGAACAATTTTCATGTTTTCGTACGATTCCTTCAAAGAGGTGGAGTGAGCTACAGGTATAGGAGATAGAACATTGGTATTGTGGAGCAAAATAGCCTTCAAACTTCGGATAGAAGAATCCATAAATAGACGCCAATTTTCTGGTTTGTAGACATCTTTCTTTAAACTATTAATTAGCGCAGCAATGTAATTACAGTAAACCAACTCATGCGTCTCGTCTTTCGTAAAAAACCGTCTGAATTCTTTCTCCCTATTCCTGTACATTGTTATTTTCGTCCCTTTTTCTAACATGTCCCTCTGCATTAACCTTGATGCCATAAGTTCATGGGCGTCTTTGGATAAGCCTAGTTCTCTGCCAAAATCACTCAAATCAGCTTGATTGAAATATAGTGGGATTCTGCTTCCTTTTTTATTCTCACCATAACTGTTAATACTGTCACTCTCACTACTTTCACTTTCACTTTCACTTTCGCTTCTATCAGACATTTCTTCTTCTTCGCTTCCTTGCATTTCTACTACTTCAGTAGCCTCCACAGTCTTAGTACCTTCAACAGTACTACGTTTGCCCTCAAGGTATTTCTTTGGACGGCCAGGTATTTTTAGAACCATGATCGCATGCACAACGGAAGAAGTATCAGCATATTTGATATTCGAAAGAGTTTTGGAATTAAAACCAAGAGTGTTAGTTATGCAAAAATAACAATCCTCCCGTAAAATTGGCTGATTCCATATAACAGGTGATGTGTATTTCAAGTGCGATCGATCTTTATTGTTATGACATGTCATCAACATCTTGTGACATGTTCCGCAGATAGTATGTGGTACCCAATTTGCTGTCTGATTTTCTTTTTCTGAATTGTAACAGTCTCTGTATGCATCAACTACAAGCTGATTTATTTTTCTACGATTTTTTGTTGGTTAATATTTACCACAAACGTAGCAGAAAGTATCAGGCTTAGGTGGATCATCATGGATGTGTAGGCTTAAACATCTTTTAGTTGTCTTACGTCTCGTCGTTTTAGACTTTGCAGAGGCTGAGGTACCCACCTCTACAAAGCTGCGGTTGCATGATGACGACGCCTGCGGGCCCGCTTTCCCACCCTGACCAGCCGCCGATACTGGGGATCCGACCCACTGCATCGTAAAGATTTTTTGTTTGCCTGCCATGACGGCATCTAAGCCGTTATCCAGGGACTTCGCCGAATAGCGGTACAACTTTGTTGCCCGCCGTCACCACGAGGAGGTGCCCTGGATGCAGGCAAACAAAAAAAAATTTGTATTCCGGGATCTTGTTATTTTCAGCATATTCATTAAATTTATAGATAAGTTGACGCAATAAGTTGATTCACATGTCATATACAGTTCCAGTGTAGTCGATTTGACATAGTCGTATTCATTAGGTCTTTTAGCAGAATTCAATTTTTTTTGTAAGTTTTGTTATTTTTTGCCCATTTTTTAATGTTAGACAAATGACTGGGAATGATAGGTTAATGGGAATGTCAGATTCGGTTTCAGCATGATCAAGTACAAACGTTTTTTCAGTTTAGGTTTCATGACTAGTATTTTTAGAAGATTTGTCATTTTGTGCTCCGTTTCAAAGGTTAGAAAAAAGCTGGGAGTAATAAGTCAACTTAAATGTCAGATTCGGTTTCAGCGTGGTCGATTATATATAGTTACAGAGCTCAGGGATCATAGGTCATTTTTTTCATTTTTTTTGGGAAGATTTGTCATTTTTGGCTCGTTTTTCCAGGTAAGAAAAAAACTAGACGTGATAGGTCAATTTGGATGTCAGAATTGGTTTCAGCGTGGTTGATTACATGTAGTTACAGAGCTCAGGGCTGATGGGTCATTTTTTTCATTTTTTTGGGAAAGATTTGTCATTTTTGGCTCGTTTTTTGAGGTTAGAAAGAAAACTGGACGTGAAAAGTCAATTTGGATGTCAGAATCGGTTTCAGCGTGGTCGATCACATGTAATTACATAGCTCAGGGCTCATGGGTAATTTTTTTCATTTTTTTTTGGAAAGATTTGTCATTTTAGGGTCGTTTTTTAAGGTTAGAAAGAAAACTAGACGTGATAGGTCAATTTGGATGTCAGTATCTGTTTCAGCGTGGTTGATTACATAAAGTTACATAGATCAGGTCTCATGGGTAATTTTTTCATTTTTTTTTGTGAAGCTGTGTAATCAATGGTGAAACGTCCAAAAAAGTGATCCTTAAGAAAAACATGTAATACTTAAAATTTAAAAATTAATGAAAGTTTTAATCATGGTTGTAAACATGTAGTTCGTAATCAAACCCATACTGTAAGTTTTGTCAGGTAACTGTTCGACTACTACTGCTGTATCTTTCTCATTGCTTAGATTTGTATTCATCACATTAGAAAAAATTATTGGTAAATCAGACACATTGGTGCAAATATTACTTGACTCTTTAATAAACTTTATGTCTAAGTTCACACTTCCATCGTTGAATGAAACTATTGGTTCAGAATCAATAATTGGTATATTAATATTAACTGCATTGATCTTAGCAGTACTATCTACGTTATTAATGCTTAGTGTTGTGTGCAATACACCTTCTTTGTATGTTTTCCATACGTTAAATAGTATAGTTTTATGTCCTGGAGATATTCTAGAATTATTAACTTTTTGAAATTATTCAAAATATTAATAGGAATATTTTTTTCAATCTTAAATAGCAAAGAATTCTGAAAATTTTGAGAACTTGAGTCAGCATTATCCGTCTCATTCTTATCAAAATTTTGATTGAAACTTTTACGCCTGTTGGGCATGCACTTTGTGTAGACAACTTTATGTGGATTAAATGTATACAAACCACAGCATTCAAAAGCTTTCTTAATAATTGCAGGCGTGCAAGCGTGCTAGTGTGCAGTATTAAATATTGTAGCAAAGTTTGCTTTTGTAATAGCTTAGTTTAAGTTTTGAGCGTGTGATATGACTTTGTTGTTGTTGCTTTCAAACTATATTTAATGGTTTGAAGATATCAACATCACATGGCTGAATCTAGTGAGTTGCATTTGAATAGAAAAATACAATAAAATACGCTTATCAACTCAAAAATCATGTAATACCATACCAATGTGTGACCTGCGGTCATCAAACAGTAGTACGACTGGAAGCTTGACACTACGTTTAACTAGGGTTTTATTAAATCGATTTATAGTGTAACTATTGTATGGTTCTGTATTTATCCAGCCACTTGCTGAATGACCTACTTCAAAATTATCAGGCACAGAAGCTGACACATTGCAACGTGCAAACCTTTTATGTGGATACACAATTATTGGGACAAAATCTTTTCCATCACCACTATAGTAACAGAGAACATTTATATTTTCTTTTTCTTGCCCAGGCGATATGTAATACATATTTACTTTTTTTTTAAGCCAAGTAATTTACCAGTTTTTGGCACAACTGTACTCCAGTTTCATTTAAACTAAATATCCTTGATGCTTCTTCTAGAATTCTTAATGCATTTTCTTTTACCCAATTTTCCCCAACATTCATTAAAATCTAAAAACTATTTCCATGTATCCAGCTCGCCAATACTAGCCCTGCTTTTGAATAAAACTTCTGTATGCTCCAAGCCAATTTCTGGATGTCGTTTTGAAAAAAGTTCAAATTATTCATTACCAAGTATATCATTTTTAAACGGATTTTCTTGTAGAGCTTGATCCAACACACTCTTGATTGCTAACTTTACAATAATTGGGTGCATAGCATAACCGATAGCAGCCTTATAAATAATCCACTGCTTTATTCTAGCTTCTTCTTCCCTTGTTAATACCAGGGAAGGGCCTCTTCTACTTAAGACACTCAAGCCTGAACATAATTTATTGATGAGCGTCTTCTTTGGTATTAAATAATTTAAAGAAGCTTTATTGATATTCAGAGTACCAGACTTGACTTCATCCGAAGCTATTTGCAGAGCTATTACAGTATACTGAGAAGTATTGTACGAACGCCTTTTCTTACTAACACTACCACTTTGTATCATGATTTTTATTTTTTTTTATCTTTTACTCATTGATCATGTAAAACTTATGTGAATTAGTTAATTAATATACTAACTTAACCGTACTTACCGTAACAGCTGATGTCTGGTGATCAACTGAATGTGCAGCTGCTAGTAATTGACCAATTATTACAAGACGGTCATATACTGGAAAAATGACTTTGAAATGTGTCCAGTAAATGACCATCACGATAAATTTATTATTTTATTAGTTTGAATAATTTATTAATGTGTAACGCTTGTTTAACATTTTAAATGTCATTCTTAAATTTTCCACCCTGGTTCTAAGCAAAAATATGATTAAATTATTTAGTACTTCAGAGTTTTCGATATCATTTTATTTTACTGTCTACCAACATTTAAAGGATAATCTGTAGATATAAATTAATTATAAAACCAAGGATTCCAATAATATAAGCACCTAGGACGACGATAAAATAAAATTTATCAGTACATCAATATAAGTATAATTCTAAGAACAATCTTTGTTCCAATAGGTCAATTATTAGTGAGTGGTCAATTACTAGGCAGTTTACCCTAGCTAAATCTACTTCTCTTGATTTTTTTTTATCGCTATCGAATTCTAAAGATGTACTTTTTTAATAGTTTGTACATTATCGTTTCATAAAAAGTGTTTAATTGTACCTCATTTCATATACATATGTGAATAAGAAGAATATATTCTATATCATGAAGATTATATAATATTTAGAGAGGACATATTTATTTGATTTCTTCCATGATTTTATAGGCGCTTTTTTTTGTAACGGTCTCTCACAGTTCTATAAAGATCATCCTCTAGAGCACTTCCGGATAACATCTATTATATTCACACTGTCCATAAAGATCATGGTAAAATAATAACAAACTTATTATTTATTCATTGGTATAATAATAACAAACTTTTGTTTCATAAATATAAAGAGTTTATTGACTATGTAAATTATTTCAAGTAATATTTTTACGTTATATTGAATCCTGAGATTTCTAGAACGTTATATTCCTTTCAGTTCATACAACTCCATAAATATCTTAAATTTGTACAAACATTTCTGATGTGACATGATATTCTTACATTTTAAGCTTAAGTTTTAACGTTTTTATAAAAGAATAATAATCGCTGTGATCTTTGTCAAAGCTCTGTACAACTTCAACGAAATCTCGCGCTCCATTTTCTTGGATCTTCTTGTTGTATTAATTCGTGCATAAAATTTTTTTATAAAACAATAAAAATAGAAAGTTTGTTTTTTAAACTTTTATTAAACGGTCTTATACTGAATGCTATGTAATAATAAATATTTTGCTTTAAATTTTTGATTAAAATATTTCCCAACGTAACATTTTCTATGTCATACTTAGCAAATAATAGTCATCTTCAGTAAATATAAATATCGTATGTTTTGTTTCATATTGTTGCAACGCTTTATTAAAATATGTGGCCAAACAAAGATTTTTTATTTAATCGCAACCAACACTGTTAAAACATTGTCCTTGTAATTTATTAGTTGCTATGAAAAATGCTAAAACTAAAGCAAATTGCTCCTCGGATAAAGTATGTAAGAGCAAGATAAAGAATAACCTGGATGTATGGTCTTTTTTTTCTTAGAAAACTTTATTTTCCAAATTTGTTATTTAGTTACTGTATCTGTCGTGATATAATACGAAAACATTTTATTATTTTCAATTGTAGATCATAGAACAAATCGTCACATATACGTTAAATATTTGAAATAATACTTCGAACGGTAGTACTGTCAAAACTATTTATTATGTAACTAAAAGTCAACGTTTAACTGCATGTAAGATGAAAAGTCATACAGATGCAGTGGACATATGTACCTAATGAGGATCGGGATGTTATATCCCAACGATCGAAACGTCAACTTTATGCTATATCTACGCTTACACATTTTGTATACAGCTCCACTCATAGATAGATAATCAAAGTTGACCGCTAATGTATACATGTACATGAAGACAGATGCCTTTGATCTTGATGATCGGCATCCGTAGCATCGGATCTGCCTTTCTTTTCCTTGATCTCCTTGGCCTATTAGGCCTCCGTTTTACCTTGGGTCCATTGTTTTCAAATTCGTTGATTTTGAGATATATGCCTTCAGTCTTTTTCTCTGAAATTTCAAGTTTTGCGCTTTCGCTCCACTTTATGACCTCATCGACGACTTCCTGGCCTTTCATTTCGATCTCTTTTCGAGAGTTACCCCTCACAACTGTGATGAGGTTATCAGCGTATGCCAGGAACTCGACGTCTGGTCTGGTCTCCAGTCTCACCAACAATGCGTTAAATGCGAGGTTCCAGCAGCTGGGACCAAGCACTGAGCCCTGCGGGCACCCCTTTGGTGCAACTTTAGAGACCGACCGGCCCACCCACTAGAGAGAGACTTACCTGTTTTCAAAGTAGCTTCTTATAAGCTGGTAGATGTTCTTATGGCACCCCCTTTCCTTCACAGCTGAGAGGACCGCAGAGTGCTGAACATTATCGAATATGCTCTTTATGTCAAATAGGATCCCGAAAGTTTACCGACTTGTCGATTGACTTACTATTTGTCTCAGTTCCACTATGGCATCCTCAGTTGACTTCTGGGGCCTAAAGCCGTACTGATGATCTGATATGCCCCTGGAGCTCAGTATTTCGCTGCTAAGTCTGAGACTCTGAGCTTCTCTAGAAGTTTGCCGTTCACGGATAGAAGATTTATTAGGTGGTATGAGCCCGGGTCTGCAAGGTCTTTGTCAAAACTTTTCAATTGGACCGTAAGCCGTCCCTTTTTCCACTCCTGGGGAAAGTGACCTTTTTCCAAGGAGGCGTTCATGAACCTGAGGAAACTGTCTGGGAGGAGTCTAGTTGCTCGTTTGACAACCTGAACCTCCACCAGATCGTCCCCTGGTGCCTTGCCATTTTTCAATCCCATCACGGCAATTCTGAGCTCTTGAGCAGAAAATGCCAGGGCATCTTCCGTTTTTGGAAGAGTCCCAGCTTCCTCCCTCATGCGACTGAGCTCCGGAGAGTCGCCAGATTCGTTGTCATCCGGTACATGAATAGCTAGCAGGGTTTCAGCTGTTTCTTTTATGAACAGTGTATATTCGTCCTTAGTGCGAAGAGTACTAAAGGCAGTGCGAGGAATTTTCTTATTTGCAATGTATTTATAGACGCTACCAAAGACGTCTTCATTCTCCACTTTACTACCAAAGTCTCTCCAGCTTTCAATTTTTGCTTCACAAATCTTTTGTTTGTTGTGAATCCGTTACATTGAACGTACGTCAGAACGTGTATATCAAAATTGTAGTTGTTCGTTTAATGTTTACACAATATTTTGGCAAGCTCAGCTCCGTGGGCCCTAAGACAAGAAGTTTCATATTGACATTGTCAGTCATATTCGCATTGAATACCAAACCAGTAGAAATTTGACGAGAATCATATAATAACATCATATGACACCATTTGAAGACTAAAATTATAAGAATATATATGTGTATTTGCACCTGACATATTTTATAAGACCTTATATACCGAGAATACATCAAAATACTAGGAAAAAAATAATATACACGAAGTTAAATGTATATGAAACTTATCAGAAGTGTATCAAGAAAAACCTATGTCATGAAGTTTGCGTCATTAAATAGGGATATTCAATTCTGGACGGGTAATACAAACAAGTCGAAGAATTTTAAATAAACATCAAGGTTCGCCATACGCAACCATCGGAAAATAACCTATATAAAATAATATGTACAACTATTTTGTAAATTACCATGTGTACTTGTTATCCACATATAGGTATATTTTGTTCTGAATCATGGTAAATATTTTTACATCATACACACCGATTTATTGAAAAGACAAAAAATTTACTGATAAAATATACCTCGAATAGTTAATTCTTTTTTTCTCATAAAACAGATTTTTCTTATGTGACTGTTCTTGTTGTCAATTAAAAAGTTTGCTCTCACGATACGGCAACGTTTCTTTTCGTTTATGTACTTTTCTAACGAATAATTTAACATAGTTAAATTTTTTAAAACTTTGTCTCAACTGTCATCATGGTGCCAAAGCAAAAAAATTGAGAAAAGTGGTCGTTCTTTGTAACAGTATGATATTTAGCTAAAAATTTTTTAAAAAATACGTAGAATAACACCGTTAATTGTCGACTTCGTTGGATATACGCCATCGCTTTTTTATTGCAGAAGTGCTTTAAATTGAAAAAGTGCTTTTTTTCAGTTCTTATAAAATATCTTGTAATGTCTCAGTTTTACAGTAAAATGATAAAGACAAAAGTTATGAACCTGATGATTGTACATGAGCATTGTATGAAAAAAAAAATTTTTTAATGTTTAATTAAACGAGAAAACTATAAAAACCGCAAAAAAATCAAAATGCATAATAGACATGTTGCAACATTTAAAATTGAGTGAAAATGAAATATTAAATAGATATTTGTATATTCTACCTTGAACGCCAAGTTCAATCGCAAAATTTTGAAATGGTGGCCTATTGTAAGATTGTTAAAATTGTTAACTAAATATTTCGATTGTGTAAAGAATGTGTCTCGGGTATAGCATTGATATCTTACTTTTTTACTGGCCCAAACCACCTTAATTGTGCAACAAAGAGTCCAGGTGTAACGACGAAAGGCTCTGCTACAGCGCTTTTTAAGCTACTGCGCATGTGTAGCACATTGCTGGCTGCAGCTGCTCAAGTACCGCGGTTTACGAGCTTTTTTTTACTTTCTGAATTAATCGTTACATGCAAGAAAACTGATTAAATCAATAGGGGAAAAATTTTTTATGGGACAAAAAACCTTTAGCAAAAAGTTCTTTTTATCGAATTTGCTAATTGAAGGAAATATGGCCTTGCACTTGCGGGGTTTGGTAATTAATTTTTTTTTGTTCGGTTATCTAAAAATCTAGTTTTTGAGATAGTAAAGATAATTTAATTCTTCACTGATTCAAAAAAGTTAGATGTCGATGCCCTGTCCGTGACACATTTTATACGCAATCATAATTTTTAATTAACGGTTTTAATAATTTTATGATAGGCTACCATTTTGGACTTGGCGTACAATAAATAAAATACGAATGTCTACTTAATATCAGATTTTTCCTCAATTTCGAATGTTGCTGAAATAGGCTACCATCTCAAAATTTTTCGTTTGTTCTTGGGGTTCAAGGTTGATCATACACATATCTATTTAACATTTCATTTTTACTCAATTTTAAATGCTGCAACATGTCAATTATGCATTTTTATTTTTGGGGGGTTTTACAGTTTTCTCGTTTAATTAAACATTTAAAAAAATTTTTATTTTTTTTTTAATACAATGCTTATGTGAAATTATCGGACTAATAACTTTGGTATTTATCATTTAACTTTAAAACTGAGACTTTTCGAGATATTTAATAAGAACCAAAACAAAGCATTTTTTCAATTTGTTCTGCAAATAAGAAACGTTGGCGTATATCCAACAAAATTGACAATTTCCGGTGTTATTCTACGTATTTTTCCGAAGATTTTTAGCTAAATGTCGTACTGTTACAAAGAACGACCACTGTTCTCAATTTTTTTACTCTGGCACCCTGACGATTGTTGAAAACATAGTTTTCAAAAATTTATGTATGTTGAATTATTTGTAAGAAAAGTACATAAATAAAAAAAAAGGTTGCTGTATCGTAAAAGCAATTTTTTTAATCGACAACAAGAACAGTGATATAAGAAAAATCTGTTTTGTGAGAAGAAAAAAAATCGCTTATCAATTCTTTTTAGACACGTTTTACAATACTTTTAATTTTTTATATTCGATGGCTAAGTGTATGAACCCACAACTTGTTATCTGGTTATTGCAAGGAATAAAAGTTTTTTTTTAAATGCCTCTTGACATTATAGAATTGCATTTAAACAGAAAGGCTTCTTAATTTGTAAAAAATATCTTTCAAAACATTGAAAAATTATATTTTTAAGGTAGTTTTCAATGAGAAATCACTGTTCAAATGTCTTAAAAACCTCTCTAGTATCATTTTAAAATTTTTCTTTTGTATTAACCTTACTGCTCCCAGAATCAGATTCATACTGAAAGTTGTTGCGTACTCGTATAGTACAATAGTTTCTTTGAGTATAAATAAAAATACAGTGATAGTCTTTACAATGTACAAAATTATTGTAAGCAGATAAGCTATGGCAATTCCAGCCCAGGTGGGCTCGAGTTGCCAGGCGATTTCAGCCCACTCCCTCTTCGCGGCGAGCAACCCCTCTTTTGGGGTGGAGTGGTCCCTGCTGCAGCCAATTGGTGAGCAGGAGCTGTGGCTTCCTCGCATTCCTTGTGCGTGCGCTGCTTGAGGTTGCGTGCGCCAGCTGCAATGCTGCTTGAGTTTGCGCGCGCTATTTGAGTTTATGCGAAATGTGCATTAGCGCCTGCAGCGCCCCGTGCGCCAGCTTGTGACGTGCAACGCAGTTTGAAATTGTGCGCGATGCAATGTGCGTAAGTCATCTGCAGCGTTGATTTGCGCGCACTGTTTAAATGTGCGAAACCATGTACAGCTTGTGCACGTGGTAGTTATATGCATACAAGACTTTTTTTGTGTTAGCGAGCGCGTTGTATAATAATGTAGGATGTGGAGCGGTAGGAAAATAATTGTTGAACATTTTTTGTTTCATTTTTAAAATCAGTTTATATTAAATGAAAAATGTATATGATTTACAAAACGATTTTGTTAAACATGTTGTTCTTAAAATACATGAAAATTTGACGGAAAAAATTTATCAGTATTATTTATATTATGTGCTTCACTTAACCAACCACGTCGTAGCTGGTCATCCATGTAGGCTGTTGCTTTTGTCGTTTAAGGCGTTGATATGCTGCATAATATAAATCGCTGTCTTGCTTTGATGACTTAATTGATATGCTATTTAAAAACCATTGTTTTAATAAATGTGTTTTATGTAGGGCACAAAATAGTTTTTTCTTTTCAAAATGGTTTTGTCCGTGTGTAAGGCATTCTGGAAAAGAGAATTTGTCTTTAAAGTCTTTGAAAGTACGATGCATTTGAGAAAAATCGTGAAGTTCACGTGTCAGGATTGAACTTATGAACTTAACTTCATCACTTCCGTAAGTATAAATTCTTTTCAGGTTCTTGGCAATAGTTATAAGATAATACTTTAAGTCATTTAAAGTAACATTACCCTCAAATCATTCGATTCCGTGGACTTCTACCGTCTGGTGATTATTACGCTTTTTTATATCAGACGGGAAATCGTTAAAATTGCATGGTGGCTTGATTATCCAATGGCCAACAACGCTTCCTTGCAAGAAAAACACTTAAAATTCTTTTGGTATGAAGTGTCTGTCAGCATTATAAAAGCTGTGGATACGAATGATGAGATCCATGATGTGTTTTAAAATTGTGAATATTTAAATTAAAAATGATTTTTTCTAATATATTTTTTATTTGACAAGGCTCTCATTTTCACCGTTGCTGTTACTACTTGTGTCATGCGATTTAAACTGAGTGAATAATAATATACAACCTGTATTTATAACTTTTCTTTTTCAGAGCTAGTGACATCTGCCCACCCAACACCGCTGCGTAAAATTGCACAATCTTTTTCCACGAGTAAGTATGAGATGTAGCTTTCCTTCTCTCCGAGTGCCTGAGCCACTCTTGTGATAACAATCAGTCAGTTAAATAGCTTCGAAGCACAATTTTACTTTTAAAAATTATTTTTACATCTTATTCTTGACTTATAATTAACGTATTCTAACAGTTCTTCATTATTGGCAAAAAAAATTTTTAATGAGGAAAAACTACTTTATACATCGAACTAAGCACATTTTTTTGATTTTATTTGAAATATATCCAATTCTTTATTGCAGAAACATTTCTGATAGCACATGTTAAAGTTAATGTTAAAGTTAAAGGCATGGTATTTGCATGGCAAATAGGCTTCGTTAAGTTTTGGCAAACGCTGGGCATCCATACTCCTCAACATTAACGACTCTAAAAGTGTAGAAAACATGAATGACTTGCACCTTTATTGTATTCTATCGTGTGTGCATATATACATACTTGCATGTTGGTATTTCTTCCAGGTATTTTTTTTTTTTTCAAGACCCTTGACGAAAACTCTTTTCGCGTCAACAAGTTCAGTTTTAAATATATTAAGCGCTCTTTCATAGAAAATGTTTCCGACATTCCAGCTTATCCCATGGAAATTGGTTATCAACCAACGATTTTTTTTCTTGTACGCATAAGATAAATTTTTCCACGCGAAAGGCGGCTTAAGCACTATTACAACTGCCATGGAATCCCTATTTTTCCCAAGCTCAACATATGAAATTTCTTTAAAAAGAAATTTATTATTTGTAGTCTTAAAACCCTGGATATCTACAATATAATCCATCACTAAAAGAGAAATATACCTTCTTCGATCTAGGGTATACAAACAAGTGAATATAGCGTTAAAGTACATTACACTAAATACCCAATAAATCATCCCGATCCTTTTATGTAAATTAAGCATAACTCTTTACCTCAATACATCTAAAATAGATTTTTAATGTATACATTTCATTGACGTGCGTATTTTACTTTGAAAACTTATGGATATCTGCACTTGGTCATAAAATGCAAGTAGCAAAATTGTCGGACCTTGGAATATAGTGTGTAATAAATTTTAAGACTCTGTTATCTTAAAAATGCAGTTATGTTTATAATTTTTCTTTATTTAAATACGATGTATTTTACAAATTATATACAACATATTTTACAATTTATTTACAATATTAAAATTGTAACTTGTGACATAATCTTTTTTTTTAAATTTATTTTATTTTCAACTTCTTCCTCAACCCTTTTTCTTTTTAATAAATTCTTAACTTCAGCTATTTCTGGAGATGATTTAAATTTCAGCTGCGGAGAAATTTATATGACCGCAACTTCTGGCGAAGAGGTCAAATCGATAATTTGTGACCCCTGTGCTGACTGGAGTGATGTGCTTAAGTCGAGAGGTACTCTTTGCGGTGAAATACTCCCAATTTCTGTTTCAAAAGAGTAAAAACTCTCAGTGTATGAAAGAATTAAAGAGCCCGGTGATTCATCGCCTGAGGAACATGAATCCTCATAATCTGTTGAACAAAATAAAAAAATTATGTTAAAAAGAAAGGAAAGAAAAAATTACAAGAAGAAACGTTTAAGAAGATAAGAGAAAGAAAATTAAAAGTAATTAAACTTACTTTCTGTCGGCTGTAAAACTACCGATAGATCAAGTGGAGCTGTTTGCTCCGTAATATGCTCTGCTGCTGTTGCTGCTCGAAGAGCACAAAAAGTCTCCGTGTACGATGGTGTTGGAGAGATCGGTGATTCTCGAACTATATCGGTTTCGCCACCTGAGGGACATGAATCCTCATAATCTGTTAAACAAAATAAAAGAATAATGTTAAAAAAAAACAAAAAGAAAAAAAGTTAGAGAAAGAAACGTTTATAATAACCAGAGAGAAAATAATTTAAAGTAATTAAACTCACCTTCAAATTTAGCATTTTCTACATTGACAATGGTAGTTTCGGTTTCTGCCGGCTGTAAGACTACCGACAGATCAAGTGGAGCTGTTTGCTCTGTAATATATTCTGCTGCTGTGCTCGAAGAGCATCAAAAGTCTCAGTGTATGAAAAAGTTGGTGAGGAGATCGGTGACTCTTGAACTACATCGATGTCAGCGACTGAAAAACACGGTTTCGAATTATGATTTTCAAAACAAACTACATAGTGTTGAACAAAAAAAAAATTTTTTAAATACTGTTAAAAATAATGTTAAAATAAAAAAATAAGAAAAAAAAAACATTTGAAAAAGAATGTAAAAAGTAATTATAAATAATTAAACTCACCTTCAAATATAAAATTTTCAATGTTGTCGATATTGATTGTAGTTTCAGCCGACTGTAATACAACCGACAGATCTATAGGAACTATTTGCCCCGCAACGCATTNAAAAAAAAAAAAAAAAAAAAAAAAAAAAAAAAAAAAAAAAAAAAAAAAACTTACCGATAACTGCAGAGTTTTCATCATAAGTTGATGAAAGTATTGAGTCTGCCCAAAAATCGTCGTCTATCAGTTGTTCAGGAAATATTTCATCCAAAATATTAATAACACTAGGCGGCATCTCGTTTAAGAAATTCTGGAACTCCAAATCCTCTTCGAGTTCACTTTCACTTGTCGGATAAGCTGGTCGCGTTCTAGCCATTGCAATAATAATACCCAACTGTATGGTTCAAAATGCTATTTCGAAATGATTGAAATCAAAGTGCTACTCTGCATTTCTTAATTTTAGAGCAACTACTTCGATCCAATAAGATAACAGCTGCGTTAGAAAAGGATGTAAGTGCAACACCAAAACAGCAGGTAGAAAAAGATACTAGAGCAACACCCACCTCCGCAGTCCCCTCCATTCAAAAATGTGCAAAGCATGCGAAACTACGTTTTGTACCTATGGTATGCGCAAAAACCCTTTCCCTTGGTCTCATGCATACAGGTAGTTTTTCGCATGTATGAATTTTTCCTTCTACAATAGGTTTTTTAAATTTTCAAATAGCCAATCAGAAATATCTAACGCCCTCCTTCACCCTTCTACGCACATTTTCATGGGATTTAAGAACTGCTCTTGATCTTAATTTCAAATCACAGCTAGTGAACAACACAAGGAGTCAGTAACTTGGTGAGTATTCACACGACTAGAAATCATCATCCTTTAATAAAATAAGGTACTTTTATTTTATGATTTATTGAGCGTTAGTTTTTATCACCCTCATCAGTTTTTTTATTTTTTTTTTACATCTTATTAATCGCTTTAGCCGCATAAATGATTGGCAAAAGTTCTATTTTAACTCTCTCCGCAGCAATGATGTTAAAAGTTCTTTAAATTTTTTAAAATCTTTTTCATTAAAATAACACTTTTACCGCAGAAAAAATGGTAAAGATCTGTTCTAACTCCCTCCGCAGAAATAATGTTGAGAGTTTTTAATTTCCTTCCTTCCTATTGATTTAAATTGAAAAATTTTTTTAAAATAATATAGGTCTTATGAACGTAATATTTTTTTACAGCACAAAAATAATAAAAAAAACATCAACTGGTTACATCAGAAAGTACAACGAACGACTTTTTCGTCGTGCGATGAATACTTCCGCAAGGGAGTATGAAGAAGAAGAAGAAGAACAGGCGATTGTACACCATATAGAGCCTGCGAGTCATGAGATATCCATGGAGGAGGATCCCTTAGCAGATGCTGTTTATCGTGATCAAGATGCTGCTGCTGCTACGAATTCTCTTGGAGACGTTGCACATTAGATTTTTTTTTTGAAGAAGAAAAAAGTAAGAAAAAAACTATTTTTTTTATATTGAATCTTTATATTTTGTAATATTTTCTTAATAAATATTTTGTTTCTTTTTTCTTAGAAGAAAACACCCTTACAGCGTCTGAAGCTGCATGGGTAGAGGAAAAAAAAAAAAATAAAAATTTTCTCTATTTTCAGTGAACAACCACCACTTACACCACAGCATGAAGATTCTTTGCTTGTTGCAGCGCGGGTAGTACCATTAGACAACAAGCTTCTGACAAACAATCTACAACAAGGGACCGACGATGATCGGAATATTTTAACCTTGAGGGTGGAGACAGCTCTTCAAAACCAAAGGCCGAGGGTAATCCAACGAGAAATGAAGAAGATGATAAGCGAACGGACAAAAAAATGTGAAAAAATTTTAAAACAGGAAACCTGGCTTAAAAAAAGAATTGAAAAAGCTGAAGAAAAAAAAAGAGAGGCTATAGAAAAGCTCAAGCAACGGAGTTTAGCTTTAGCCGCAAAAAAATAGAGCAAGTCGAAAGCGACCTATAAAAGAAAATTATGTGGATGATTTTTGTGAGAAAAGAAAAAAAAAATGTGGAGAAAACAAG
>NW_019379941.1:277570-290685 GCF_000648655.2 Copidosoma floridanum
TCCCCCTCCATATGCCTACTATTTTCTAAAATTTATTTTATATTAAGATTGGAGCTGCTTCAACAGCTCATTTTCATGTAATCTGTGAGCAAGTAAACTTGCAGTTTTAGCTATGGCAACAGTTCAATATTTTAAAGATGTTGCTCACCAGCTATGGAAAACATTTCAGCAAACTATAAATAGTTATGATGCTGCTCATATCCAAATTCAGTTAGATAGCAGTCTTACAGTTCTAAAGGATAGTGATTTTTTTTTTAGTAATAAAAAAAATTACTTATAAACTTCCGAATTGCAAAAATTTCAGCCAGCGATAGCTTTACTAAAAACTTTAATACAACTACTTTATGATCACTTAGAAATAGTAAAAGCAGCAAAAATATTTATCAATGAGTCTGAAGTTTTTGTATCAGACAGTGATCGTTAAGTTGAGGCAGCAGTTACAGCATTTGAAAATGAATCCGAAGTGTTTAAACCAGAAAATAATATAGAATTTGCGTCAACTAGCAAGTTTGAAAATAACTTTATAAAATACGTTTAAGGTGAAGGTATAGCTGCAGGGGCATCTACATCAGCAGTAATACCGTCAACAAAAACACTTCCAGTTGCTGAGAGCAATAAAACAGTAAGTCTCGAAGATGTTAATAGTGCTTTTAAAAAACGAATCATGACAGCATTGATTGTTAATTTAAAACATTTAGATTTGAGAAGTTTTTTTAAAGATGCAAAAAAGCAGTTTTTTAACCAAATACAACAGTCTCTAAGCAAACATGAAACACAAAAAGTTAATACAGTGCTGTCATCTGAATATGTTATAGTAAAAGATAACATTAAAAGTGCCGATATAAAATTATTTAACACTAAGTCACAATCCATTTATCAAACAACTGATTTAGACGATTGGTTTGATAAAAATGTGCAACAACCAATTGAGCAAAGTATGGATAACTTTAAAGATGATGGTTCTGGCTGGTTTTTACATTTAATATTAAATTTAGTCATCAACATCAATAAATTGAATCCTATGCGAGGTAGTTCCTTTATAGATTTACCAGATTACATTAAAAAAAATGCTTGTGTAAATATTGTTAACACGGACAATCAATGCTTTACATGGGCTTTTTTATCAGCATTGCATCTAGTAAATACAAATGCAAATCGTGTCTCAAATTGTAGAAAATACGAAAACCAGTTAAATTTTAATGATATTGAGTTCCCGGTTATCCCTTAAAAAATTTCTAAATTTGAAAAACAAAATAATGTTTCGGTTAATTTATGTTTTTTTAAAAAGAAAGGTAATACTTATAATGTTTGTCCTAGTCATTTATCAGGAAACCAAAAAGAAAATCATGTTAACCTTTTACTTGTTGAAAGTTTTTATATTGATGATGAGAAGAATGATAATCCAATCAATATTGAGAATGATTTAAATACCGAGTATAAATATCATTATGTTTGGATTATAAATTTGTCACGGTTAATACGGAAACAGTTTGCTGAAAATCAACATGCTGCAAACATATGTGACCGATGCCTTCATTACTTTTGGTCTAAAGATAACTTGAAAGCCCATAAAGAAGATTGCAAAAATATAAATAGTTGCAAAATTATTCTACTTAAAAAAAAGAAGAAAGAGCACATAGTTGAGAATAAAAAATTTTATGTACAAGAACCGAGTACCTTTTGTTGTTTATGCGGGCTTTGAATGTTTATTGGAATCCGTTAGAAATAAACGTGCGTATCAACATCATGTAGCATATAGTATTGGATGTTATATCAAATGCAGTTATCAGAGTATAAAAGTTATAGACGAAATGATGTAAATAAAGATGAGACACCTGCTAAATGGTTTGTCAATATTATTTTCCTTCTTGCTTTGAAACTAGAAGAATTGTATAAAAATCCGATCAAGATGATTGATTTGACAACAGTAGAAAAGGTCATGTATGATCAAGCTTGTTTATGTCATATATGTGACAAGCTCTTTAGTTTAGTTGATGAAAAAGTACGAGATCATTGTCATCTGACTGAAAAGTACGCAAATTTAATTTTTTTATTTTACTGTGACAATTATTATTATTTCATACACCAAACAAAAAAATATATTTTTTATTGCAGGTTTCGAGGTCCTGCGCATAGCAAGTGTTATATTAATTCTTATGATTCACGAATGATACCGATAATTTTTCATAACTTAAGCGGTTATCATTCACATTTGTTTATAAAAGAGCTCGCGATTAACTTTCCAGGAAGAGTTCAACTTTTACCTCGGACAAAAAAAGTATATTTCTTTTACAAAATATGTTGAAGGAACTGATATGAATCTACGATTCTTAGATACCTTTGAATTTATGCCGTCAAATCTCGACAAACTGTCATAATATTTAGATAAAATGAAAATTATCAAAAGAATATTCTCAAATTATAACTACGATATACATCAAATGAATTTATTAAAAAGGAAAGGCATATTTCCGTATGATTATATATCCTCGTTTGACAAACTAGAGGAAAAAAAGATACCAACAAAACAAGATTTTTATAGTAGCTTATACGAAGCTCATATTACTGATGAAGAGTATGAGCATGCTAAAAGTATCTGGAATTCTTTTAACATTCAAACACTTGGGCAGTATTCAGATTTATACTTGAAGACTGATGTACTACTACTTGCCGAAGTTTTCGAAAATTTTCGAAACAATTGTCTCGAAGCATATGAATTAGGTCCGGCTCATCATTATACAACACCTGGTTTAACTTGGGATGCCTATGTTGAAGTATACAAAGGTTAAAAATATTTTTTAAATTATAATTCATTATGAAATAATAATAATATTAATGATGATAATTGATTTAAGGTCAAACTTGAATTATTAACTGATATTGACATGCTTATGTTTATTGAGCGCGGCATACGAGGTGGCATCAGTCAATGTTGTAATCGCTATGCTAAAGCAAATAATGCATACATGGAAGAAGGCAAACGCGATGATATGGATAAAAAATATCTAATGTATTATGATGTCAATAATTTGTATGGTTGGGCCATGACACAACCATTGCCTTACGCTGGTTTCAAATGGATTAAAAATATTAACCCAACAGGTATTTTGAATGTAGAAGATAATGCTGAAATCGGGTATATACTAGAAGTAGATCTTACTTACCCCGAAACTCTCCATAACGCACAAAAGGATTTGCCATTCTGTGCTGAGCACATGACACCTCCAGGATCCAAACAAAAAAAATTATTGACCACTCTGTACGGCAAAAAACGATATGTAATACACTATCGGGCACTCAAGCAAGCTGTGAGTCATGGTCTCCGTATAACAAAAATCTATAGAGCCATACAGTTTCATCAAAGTACCTGGTTAAAAACATACATTGACTTCAACTGTCAAAAGTGTTAAAATGCAAAATATGACTTTGAGAAGATGTTGTACAAATTATTTAATAATGCAGTATATGGAAAAACAATGGAAAATGATCGCAAGCGAATTTATGTTAAGTTTATCAACAAGTGGGCAGGAAGATTTGGGGCAGAAGCATATATTTCACGTCCCAATTTTTATAGTTGTGACATATTTGACGAGCAGCTTGTTGCTGTACATTTCATGCGCACTGATAATTTTATTAAAAAACCAATATACATAGGATGAAGTGTCTTGGACCTGTCTAAAACACTTGTGTATCAATTTTATTATAATTTAATGAGAAATAAAATTGGGGATCAGTGCAAACTGTTGTAAACCGACAATAATAGTCTTATATATAAAATAACGAATAAAAATATCTATAATATAATGCATGAGAATATCAGAGAATTTGACACGTGGGACTATCCTATCAACAATGACTTTAATATGCCTCGTGAAAACAAAAAAATTGTTGGTCTTATGAAAGATAAATGCAATGTTAATATTATGTTTGAATTTGTAGGATTGCGAAGTAAAATGTATAGCGTAAAAATTCAAAATCAAAAACTATTAAAAAAGCTAAAGGTGTAAAAAGCTCCATTGTAGGAGCTACGATAACCTTTGAAGACTACATCAAGTGTCTGACTGAAAATACTAGCGTCTTTCGAGAGCAGAAAATTATTAGATCGCGTCATCATCAACTATTCACTAAAAAAGAAACGAAAATTGCTTTAAGTGCACCCAACGACAAACGATTTTTGCAACCTGGTTGTACCGATTCTCTACCATGGGGACATTATAGCATAGTGGGAGATGAATCATCCAATAAGAGGGTAGGATCGATAAAAGGGGTAGCCAATCGGGTAGGAGAAGCTGCAAGGACTGTTCCTATATTGGATCCTTCAAAAATAGACAGAACACTAGCAGATAAGCCTACAGTGGGGGGGTCGGTACCATATAAGGAGTCGTCTTGACCAGGCAAGCTCATTCCACACCCCAGCAGAGGTCCAAGCAAAGTTGAACTCAATTAACAGAAGCTGACATTACCTTCAAGTAAACCACTTCGTAAAAAACCTAAATACAGTCAAGGTAACAAATTTTTTTTTTTTTTTTTTTTTTTTTTTTTTTTCTTATAGTAAATATTTGTGCATATTCACACAGCATATGTAATGTTTGAATAATTTATGCTAACTCATGTTTTTTTGTTTGTTAAAGATGGATCTTGCAACACTCAACAAAATCGCTGACAGTGATTTTCTCCCAACGAAAAAACTTTCCGAATTGATTCCTGACCAAAACTACATAGTGTCAAAACTAAGAAAAGCTTATACTAAATTCGGACCCAAGATAGTTGCAGAACTTGACAATGAATTTCAAATTTTTCTGCAGTCAAGCATAAGTGCAGCTTTATTTAAAAACGAAGAATTCTATAATGAACTATTGGATGCTGTGAATAAATTTAAATTATTTATTGTATACAATGGAAAATACATTATATTTCCTTATGTGTGATGTAAAAAAGTGAAAAAAAAAATTACAATTTTTTCTTAAATTTGAGTATTTATTTAAAACATTCTTTCTATGTAACATTTTCATTATTACTTGATACATATTACAATCTTATAACTTTTTAACTTAAAGTTATTTAAATATCTTAGTTATTTATTCGTCCAACTATTGTGAGTACTGTCAAAACCCAACCATTTAACAAAAACTCGATTGTCGCGCCTTTGAAGGATCTTCTTTATGATGTATACATTAGGATGTTTTGTTTTCTGCAGTTCTTGCTCGTAGAAACCTCCAGAAATAGATTGATCTTAATCTTGATAAATCTTTCAGATGATATGTCGTTAGATTTGTTGCTGCTACTCACGTGATTGTAAATATTTCTGTCGACCAATTTGGTGTATAACCTTTTTCAAGTGCTTGTTTTGTCTTGCTTACACGTACTTTATCGCCAATTTTAAATTTTGGGCTCACTACTATTTTTACATTTTTTAAAAATTTTTTCAAGACTTGAACTTCATTTTCAGCAGTAACGTCTTTCGGTCTCACACCAATTGTTCAATGCTTCCTATTGTTATATAATTTAACTAACGTTTGTATTAAATTCAACGATCAATTTGCATGTTTACTGGTACCCATCCTTTTTTTAATATCGAATGCATTGCTGCAAATACTTCTTCACTAGTTTTTTTCATGATGGGTACAGCCCATGCGTACTTGAAGAAAACATTTATTACAGTGAGCATATACCGATATCCTATATTTTCGGAAGCGTAAGGCTGCATCTCTACAAGGTCTGCTTGCCAAGTCTCATCTAAACCACGTATGTTGAATTTTCGGCAAGAATAATTACGCCTTGCTGCCTTATGTAGTTCCTCAACAATTTTCTCCATGTATCAATTGTCTAGGCTTAAGTTTTCTGAATCAGCTTGAACAAATGGGAATTTTTTTGTGAGTTGAATATAAAAATTCGAAAGCTATCTATTTCTTTTTCAAACTTTTTAATAACTTCAATCAAGTAAGCATAATTTACAGCATCTTGAGGCTGTTTCGGTGTTCCAACATTGCACAGTCTTTTGTTATTTAAGTCATACTGCCCATCTGTTGCAAGCTTACATCCAATACCAGGAGGACCTTGGCTACCGCCTTCGGTTTTACTTAGTTTTCAACCGAATACATCGACACTCATTTTGATACTAAAGCAAAAATTGTGCACATCAATATATATATCGTCCTTCACGAAGCTCTTCGATGATAGATAAAATTTCATTGTCAAGACTTGTATTTCCTGCCAACTTTTAAGCTATTAATAAGCGTAAGCGATCTACTAACTCATTAGGATCATCCCAGTGTGTATAATCTACTTGTTGCATTATTCGAGCAGTTTTATAATGAGGTAGCAGCGATCCACCTTTTTTACAAACCGTGAGGTTGAACATTGGAGCAATTATTTTAATAAACTTATTACTATTATGAGTTCGTATAGCTCCGTTTTTTTTTAACCCTTTTCTGTAAGCATTTGACATTTTTAACAATATGCACTATTGTTCAAAATCCTCCTGTGTCAACAGTGATTCATAAGAATGCTTTTTGATGAGTAGTTTCATTATTCCCGGAGTCATTGGATACTTCAAATCATCTATTTTGATGCGATTATTTTTAAATTCTATTCGCGAATCGCCAAGTTTGTACAACTCATTTTCTTTCCGCACTTCATACTTTAAATCTAATGAATCTTTTTGATTTTCATCAAGTATTTGTAAATAAAAATTATTAAATAAACTCTTACTAATTTGCACTTAATCAACTGATTGATTCTGAATAGTATTATTTAAATCAGTGTCATCATCACTTTCACTAATGGCAGACTCGAATGCTATATCACTTTCACTTAACTTTTCTCTATCTTTTGGATGCTTTTCTTTATCAACTTTATTATTTTTTTCATCGTTTTTATTGCAAAAATAATTATGAGTAACATAATTATTACTATTATTTTATTGTTTTTTTGTTTCGGCAACAATTTCCATTAGAGGGTCTGTAATTGGTTTAAAAGTTTCACTAAGCACTTTTTCAGCCTCATTTTTCCCAAACTCCAATAGTCTGTATTTTTTTCTAACAGCCTCACGTGCCTTTACTCCGTCTTTCTCTTGTTCATACATGATGATAATGATGCTGACGATGATGATGATGATGCTTCAATGTCTTGCGACTGACTGTAATGATTGCACCAGGTATGTCCTAAATGTACAGCAAAAGTATCAAAACCTTTTCCTTAGTGACCATTATTCATTTGTTCATCTTTATTTATGACAACAAATCCATGTTTATCATTATTTTAGCAATTAGAGCATAAATTTTTTAATTGAATGTATGGCATGTCGAAGTTTAAATGATCATTATACACATGCTTCAAATTAACTTCATCTAGACGGAATAAAACTAAAAAAACTAACGTTATCCTTTACAAGATGCTTTAAGACTTGAGGATATGACTGACAAAGATAAAAGCAGTCAACATTTTTGTGTCTACCCATACAGAACAAGGCCCTTACATTGTCTTGTTTTTCACAAGCCATATCATCAAAAATCATTATAGAATTTGGTAAACCATCATCGGGTGAGACTACAGTCTCATGTTCGCTGAAAGGTAAGTATTTCAAACCCTCTATAGGCTCCAATAAATCTCTTAAAAACTTGTATTTTGGCTGATGCAGCGATTTAGAAACCACATACATATTCTCAAACTTAACACCATTGGGATGCACGATTAAAGCCAATAAGCTATTAGTTTTACCACAATTAGATGAACCGCAAAATACTGCACGAATACTATCGGGGAGTAGTTCACCATGTCAATTTGAACGCTTTTCTTGTTTTACAATAGCGTCGAAATTCGGAACTTGTAATTTTATGGATTGTTCTTTGAATTCCATATCTACTTGGTATGAAGGATGAGTGACAACTAATCTATTAATTGAATAGTATAACGCTTTTATATTTTAAGCTCTTTATTGTAACGAATTCGTCTACTATAAATACATTATTTGTTTTCTCGAACGCTTAGTTATAATTCAACCTCTAGAGTCTAATCATCATCATGTATCATCATGATCATGCATCGTAAGAGAGGACGAGGTCTTGTAAATAAAATCATTAATTATTTACCAGTAGAGCTTCATTTGCCTGGATATCAGTATTGTGGGCCTGGTACTAAGCTTGTTAAGCGTCTAGCTAGAGGAGATCCAAGAGTTAATCCGCTGGACGCCGCGTGTAAAGAGTATGATATAGCATACTCAAAAAATCGACAAGATTTAAAAGCTAGACGCAAAGCAAATAAAATTTAGCTAATAAGGCTTGGCAAAAAGTTAAAGCTTCAGATTCAAGTATTAGTGAAAAAGCAGCAGCTACCTTTGTGACTGGCACTATGAAGCTTTAAAGTAAATTTGGTATTGGGCTAAAAAAGAAGAAGAAGAAGAAGAAGAAGAAGAAGAAGAAGAAGAAGAAGAAGAAGAAACATTGCATTGACAAAAGGAAAAGAAAAAAGAGTAGCTTAAAAAAACAAGGTAGTGCTTTAAGTGCAATTACTAAAGCTGCTTCACAAGACATGAATACCAATAGCAAAAAAGCTCAAGATGTTATTAGTAGTGCTTTAAAAGGTGCTTCTACTGCTGTTAAAAATCTAGTGGTAAAAAGCATGTTAAAATTCCCAGCATCTTACGCCTTCCTACTCAAATTAGTGGAGCTCTACCACTGATACCCTTGTTTGCTGGTTTGAGTGCAACAGGTGCTATAGCCAATGGAATAGCAGAAATTATCAAAAGCATCAATGCTACTAAGTCAGCCAAAAAGAAGCTAGCTGAGAGTCAGAGACATAATCAAACCATGGAAACTATTGGCCTCGGGAATGGTCTTTATTTCAGACCTCATAAAACTGGATGAGGAGTCTATGTAAGGCCTTACGTTGAAAAATGTTTAAAGAAAAACAAAAAACAAAACAAAAAAATAAAAAAAAGTTCAAAGCAGTAAAATAACCTGATCCAGCTCTGACCAACATAGATTTGATGAAATATTCTAAAATGTTAAAAATCCCAGGTTTTCGTGAAGTATTCATGAGAAACAGCTTACCTGCTAATGGCCCACGGGTTTCTCAAACAGCTATAGTAAATCTTGATGATAAGAATGGGTCTGGAATTTACTGGGGGGCTTATCGAAAACATGGTAATAATGATGTATATTTTGACAGTCTTGGAGATCTTCAGCAACCTATCGACTTAATGTTATATCTAAAGGTTAATAAGGAAAATATAATCCTAAGCGTTATCAAAAATTTTACTCTTACAACTGCGGTCATTTGTGCTTAAAGTTTCTTTCAAAACAAATATTACTTTCTTACATCAACAGAAACCTCTTAGTTGTTCTTTAACAATGATGGAAGAAACATTAACATTAAGCCTTTCTGGTACGTCTTCTATTTTAGAAGCACAGTGTTTTCCACCTATTGAATTATCGCCAAAACACAGCTACGTTCTTGGCTTAGTAGAACTTTTGTTATTCAACTCAATTCCAAATATTAATAAAAATTGTAATAAATTTTACGTTGACAATCAAGTTATTGTATTACCAATCAGTAGTTATGAGATCGAAGATATTAAGTCATTTTTAATTAAAGTATTGCAACCTCGCAACATAACTCTTGATATTACACCAAACAATAATACCCTTCGAAGTGTTATCAAGTACAGCCATACCATTGACTTTAGACCTAAGGATTCTATAGGTCGTCTATTAGGTTTAACTTAGCGAGTTCTTAACAATAACACCGCTTCTATTTTAGACTTACCTGTAGCTGTTCTAAAGATAAACGCACTAAGAGTTAAATGTAACATTACGAGAAGAGCTTACATAAATAGCCACAAAGTGCACACGATTCATAAATTTTTTCCAGCAGTACCACCATGATATAAAATTATTAAAGTTCCTTCACAAATAATTCATTTACTGATTATTGGACGTATTATTGATCATATTTAAGTACGTAAAGTAGTATAGTAGATCAGGACGGTAATTTAGTTAACTTCCGTGGTAAAGTCATAACTATAAGATTACATATAAAACCCTCTTCATAATGGGTATCATTTATAATCAAACAATCCATATAGGTAGCTCAATATGCACTCCAGCACTCAACAGTCAACGACGAGCTCTCAAACCGATGAGACGTCAGAAAAAACAGTCCATAAAAGCATCGAGACATCTAAGAATACAGCCAACACGTCAAAAATTATCTCATCAAAACATTAAGTTTATAAGAAATCTCGGTTTAAAAATAAGAAACTCAGGTGGAAAATAAGTTGGGTACTTTTTTGTTGTATAAAAAATGGACGAGATTCTAAGTGTTCAGTCTCCAGTCACATTTGATGAATCTATTGCGCACTATGAGATTTATGCTCATCAGCCGTATGCATCTTCAACGTATGGTAACAGCGATGAAATTCGAATTTCAATTCAACATAAAGATTTTTGTCTTTTATCATCCAGAAGTTCTTTACATGTTAATGGAAGATTGGTCAAAGCAGATGAAAATTCAGCAATAACAAATACTGCTTTGATAAACAACGCAATCTGCCACTTATTTGAAGAAATACGATATGATATAAATGCCATAGAGGTCGACAAGTGCAAAAATGTTGGATTAACTACCCTTATGAAAAATTGGTTATCACTTCATCCTGATCAAAAATTTATGATAAATGCCGGTTGGCTTGGTGTTGGAAAAAAAGCTGATGATCTTACTAATGATAACGGCTACTTTGATAACATGCTTCCACTGAATATGATTTTGGGTTTTGCTGAAGACTATCGTAAAATAGTTGTTAACATAAAACATGAGCTTATACTTACAAGAGCAAGAAACGATATAAATGTCGTGTTGCAATCTCCAGTTAATGCTAATGCTGCTGATATCACGGCTGTAGAAACTTGGGAAGACTTTAAAATAGTAATATTGAAGCTTGAGTGGCTTATGCCATATGTGGTAATGTCAGATTCTCATAAATATCGTTTACTAAATTATCTGCAAAAAGGACAAGTTTATACCTATGAGTTTTCAAACTTGGGAATAATATAAGTATCTCCTGTTACCTAGCACATCCAAACATATATGGACAGTTAAAACATGAAATCAGTTGGAAAAGCCACGTTACGTTATTTTAGCGTTTTAAAATAACCTTAAAAAACAGAAAAATGTAAGCACCAGTATGTTTGATCACTGCAACATAACAAATGTTAAACTCTACTTAAATTCACAATATTATCCTTATGGTGATCTAAATCTTAATAAAATGCGTAATCAGTATGCATTGCTATTTCATATGTATGCTGATTTTGAAAATTCATACTATGGCAAAGATTGTACACCTTCACTGGGCAAACAGGACTTTCTCAATCGAAAACCTTTAATCGTTCTCGATTGTTCAAAACAAAACGAGTCATTGAAAAATGCTCCAGTAGATATGAAGCTAGAATTTGAGTAACATACAAATTTTCCTGCCAATACGTCAGCTTATTGCTTAATTCTGCACGACCGTATAGTTCAATACAGTCCAATGAGTGGGGATGTCAAGAAACTTGTGTAGATAAAAAGTTGATTTAGGGCTTTGCTAGCATCAGTTTATTTTCAACCATAATGGATAAAGGTCGGAGCAACATCTGGAGTAAAGAAGACGCAGAAAACGAATGACGACAAGAAGAGTGGGAAAAATCTATGAGAAGAAACGAGAAAAAAGACATAAAAGTTGGTGAAACAAAATCTGCGGAAAAATCGAAAGATAATGACTGTAGAATTGTCTGAAAACTACTATGTTTAATAAGCTTTACTTCAATTAATAAGTCACACAAGCCGTGTACGAGTAATTTTACAACTAATGTTAAGTATCAAAAAATCTCAACTAAGGATGATGATGATAGAAATAAGAAATCTCGGCTGAAAAACTTCGTCGATAAATATTCAACCAACAAAGGATTTTGTCTTAAAAATCAAGGTTACGAAAAAAAAAAAAAAGCAATAAAATTAAATACTATAATTGCAAAAGATATAGTATTTTTTGGACATGCAAGGTTTCAAGAAATCGGGTAATGATTATAGGCTCAAAGAATTGGCTATCCTCCCGCTCAATACTGACGATGCAGAAGCCCAAGTATTTTTTTTTAAAGCACCCTTCAGCTGGCAAAAGTTACCTTAAAAGTATAAACATGAAAATTTATACCTTGAACTTTGCTATCATGGACTAACCTGCAATTCGGGAAAAGTTGAGTATACAGAGATAGGAAATATTTTACGGGAGAATCTTGAAAATGCTACAAGGATACATGTCATTGGAGATTTAAAAAAAAAGTTGCTTGAAAGATTAGGCTTTAAGGTCACTGATATGACAGACTTTCCACTGTTCGAACTCCCAAGATTGGTTACTCCTTGCGTACATCACAACGGAGCCTACAAATCCATGTGTGCTCTTTATAATGTGAAGCGAATGAAAAAATGTTACTTTTATATGGAATGGGTTGATGTTGATAATGATGATGATGATGATAATAATAATATAGAGCTATAAGAATGGATTGTATTTTAAGAACAACATGTTTAACAAAATTGTTTTGTAAATCATATACATTTTTCATTTAATATAATCTGATTTTAAAAATAAAAAAAATGTTAAACAATCATTTACCTACCACTCTACATCCTACATTATCATGCAACGCGCTCGCTAACACAAAAAAAGTTTTGTATGCATATAACTACCACGTGCACAAGCTGCACACGGTTTCGCACATTCAAAAAGCGAGCGAAAATCAACGCTGCAGACGACTTACGCACATTGCATCGCGCGCAAACTCAAACTGCGTTGCACGTCACCAGCTTGCGCACGGGGCGCTGCAGGCGCTAATACACATTGCGCATAAACTCAAATAGCGCGCGCAAACTCAAGCAGCATTGCAGCTGGCGCACGCAACCTCAAGCAGCGCACGCACAAGGAATGCGAGGAAGCCACAGCTCCTGCTCGCCCATTGGCTGCAGCAGGGACCACTCCACCCGAAAAGAGGGGCCGCTCGCCGTGGAGAGGGAGTGGGCCGAAATCGCCTGGCGACTCGAGCCCACCTGGGCCGGAATCGCCATAGCTTATCTACTAA
>NW_019379941.1:295043-348666 GCF_000648655.2 Copidosoma floridanum
GTCCTGAAGGGACATTCACTGGCATGTACTACTTTGCTATTGAAAAAGCGATACTGCAGGATGGTTTGTCTCAATTTTTGAGATACAATTATGTTCTCGGTATTAAATATGGACTAGAAATAAGTATGTAAACGTTTGTGACGTATGTAAGGGTGATGTTAGTTATGTAATCAGCGTAGGCGGTAAGAAGTTGTTTTAAAATTATCGGAAGATTAGATGAAACAGCATAGTGTTATGACCATACTGCCCAACCTCCATATATATGTTTATATTGAATTAATCCATAATATGATGTTTATAATTTTTCAGTTATTAAATATTAAAATATTTATTGAAACCACTCCCAACTAACGTAGGTATAATCATGCTAACGATAATGGCACCAACTTTGTACATAGTATCGCTTCATGGAAGGTATAATTATATTTATAATTATATTATCTACCATACAATTTTATAGAAGTATAACTTCTTACTTGGGTAACCAATAATCCACTGTCCACTGATTTTTAATTGATTTGTCTCTATTTTCTAGTATTTAAGTTTTATCTGGTTTTTCTGTAACATTTGACTTTTAAAAATTTTGTACAAAATGATTATCATCATTGTATTTTTACCTATAGTCGATAAATTACTGTATTATAGCGTAACTAAATTACTTTAAGTATGAAATTGATACTATCACCAATAAAAGTATTGATAAAAGTTAGATTCTGTAAATATAAGGAAGAAATTAAAAAAACAATTGTTATTCTTTCAATACAAGATGTAAGGTTATATATTCGTTAATTACATACATCTCGCTTTTTTAAAGCACATTTCTTAACACACTGTATATAATGTATTTAATATCGTTTTCGAGAAAAAAAACGAACCTTTTTTTTGTATTTATAGCCATTTAGACAAAATTTATAAGACATTTAGAGTTACGTTTTTAAAACTTACATTGCTTTAGTTAAAAGATACATTGAACATACAATGATACAAAAAATACACATTCATAGACTTTTATAGATACATAAATTGTTACGAAACTTAAGTATTGAACTTATGTTCGTTTAAAAATTGACAATGCATTTTGTACGCTTTTATGTTAGATTTAGAAATGAAGGATTCGACGTTAAGTGGTGAGAATAATTTTAGTTTACGTAGGCTCTCGAGTAAATATACTATGGGATAGTCATATTTAGAGCATTAACAGACTGTGTCGTCTCATCTTTATAATTCTGACAACAATCACAACTAGGGCTTAATATTACATTAATTTTGTAAAAAGAGGCAGCCAGATTATAGCGGTTACTTCGTAGTCTATTTGTTGTCACGATTGTTGTTCAATCAAGGAGGTGCTTATAAAGCTAAAATTTGTTTGTGGTGAAAATATTAAAAATAATTGAAGCCAATTTTTTTTGTTATCTTAAAACAAAGATCTAATATACATGGTTCTTTTGAGTTTATAATATATATCAGGAAGATGGATCTTGGAAAGTTCAATCATCTTCATAGTTGTGGCACTGTATGCTAGTGAATCTGCCATTTCATTGCCTTGTACATCCAGATGAGAAGAAAGCTAACAAAGTTTTACCTGTGTGTTATATGTATAGTTATTGTAAAAATTGCTTTCTAACTCTGTCATCACTCTTCTTACTGCGTCGTCTGTTTTGCTCACATCAGTCAAAAAATTAGATGAGTATGTATTATTGATGTAATTTTGACATTTTAAGTAAGGAGAACAATAGTTTTTAAAGTAATGACCAAGTTTTGTATCGTAATAAAGTATAAAAAGAAGTTCTTCGTAACCATAAGCGTAACACAGAAGAAGGTCTGACTTTTAAATATTTAATGATGATACTGACATCTCTTTAATGGCCTAATGAATAAGCCTTAAAAGTTTTATTTTGTATTTTTTTTGCAGCATGATAAAATATTTGACAGCATAGAGTGTTGAAGCTCTGTTTATAGAAGACTTTGACTAGAAATTTTTTTCCAAGCTATATAGCACGGTCTTTGAGTATAGTTAATGAGGGTTCAGCAAGGATTATGTTTAGTGGAGGGGTTTATCTGTACCCAAGAGTGGCTCTCATTGGTTGGTTTTGAATTTTAACTAATTTTTTACATCGTTTTAACTATCACCGATATATTTTTGGTCTGCGAGATAGACATAGCTACAGTATTCGATTTTAGAAGGAATATAAATTTTGTAAAGTGTCAATAGTGATTGAAGTTCTGAACTCCACTTGGTGAGGATAAAAGAGTAGTCTGTAATTGAAAATTGCACCTGAAAAGCGATTTTTCTTAATTAGTCGATAGTGCAATTTCCTACTTGTATTTATGTCTGACCAGAAGTAATATTTATCATATTGAAGTATAACAAAGTGGATATGCATGGCTCACTTTTTTGACTTACTGTTTTTAAATTATGATCTAAATTCTTAATGGCAGATTCCATGAGCTTTTTGGCCCATTTTAAATCAGAAAACTTAATATTCAGAGCAACGTCATCAGAAAATTGTGAGACTGTATTTGTTTTTGGAATATTCGATACTGTATTTTTAACTGCAATTGCATACACCAATGGACTTCTCCTTTGTAAGTTAATCTGGGGTGTGTGCTATTTACTCCAGGAATTATCATTCTTGCGCTTGTTAAAAAGTAAGAAAACAGAACAAGATTCTTAGGACGTCTTAATTCAACCAGATCTTTACAAAGAGATCTAGGGCTAACATTATTGAATGTACCTTGTACATCTCAAAAGACTGCTAATACTTGTTTCTGCTGAGCACAGGCTTCTTTTTTTTTGAGAAATAGTTGTACAACTGCGTCAGCACATGATTTACCCTTACGATAACCATTTTGAGAATTTGGTAATAACGAGTAGTGTTTAACATGCCATTGCAGTCAATGTTAAATCACGGTTTCAAATAGTTTGCATGCGCATAATGTAAATGATATATGTCTCAGGTCAACTTAGTTACCCTTGGGGATAAAATGTATGAATGAGCTGTTCCAGCCCTTGGGGTATTTTCTATTTGAGACATGCTATTGAAGTAATCTGACAGTGGTTCGTATTTTTCCGGAATTTTTAACGTTTCAGAGTCAAGGCCATCTCATGCAAGGGCAGAATCTGGATTTTTAAGATTGAGAGCAATATTAAATTGTCTGTTGTCAAAATTTGGGGTTAAAACATTATTAGTAAGAAATTCAAGTACTGGTAATTGAACAAGTTGAGTATTACTAACTGAAGCAAATTTATCAAGAGCCTTTCCAATTTAAGACTGCAGTCATAATTAAAATCTAAATGATTAGGTTTGATTTAAGTCCACTTATTCTTAAGCACCTTACATTGATTCCATGCATAACGAGGATCAGTTTTAAAGTCTATAGATTTCACATATTTAATAAAACTATCTATCTTTTTGGTTTTAAAGGTCTGTTTGGCTATAGCATGACATTTTTCAAATTCTACGAAGTTTTTAATACTTTCTATGTGTTGCCACTTTTAAAGAGCAGTTTCCCGTAGTTTAATAACTTTGTTACAATCTTTTTCTACCAGATGACTAGATTTCTTTTATTTTGGAAATGTTTGTCGTTTTAAATAGAAGTAACTTCAATAAAAATTTTTTAACATTTTCTGTTAGCTGTTTATATTTTTTTACAAACTCAACAGTATTAAAATCAATCGTTAAAAATATATCAAAGCTGTTTTCTAGTAATACTGCCAAATAGGTCGAATTAGTTCTTTTTTTAAATTTATGTAATTTTTTGTGATATAAATGTCTTTCAGCTGTAACATTAATTTTGAATGGAATGTGATTTGAGCCCATGGAATCATCAAAAGTTTTAATAGTGACTTTCTCTTCTATTGTCATTTTGAAAAAAATAAGATCAATATTACAATCTTTTACATTCTTTTCGTTCATGTGGGACTTCGTATCTGTGTTATGTTAAAATAAGACATAAATCATAACTAAAATTTTAAGAAAACATTTATTCATGTCTATTTTGTCCAAATTTCAGACAAAATTGTCTGCATTAAAATCACCAACATGGATTTGAAATTCAGTATTAGGAATGAGGTTGATTGAAGAATTCCATTGAGTCTGACTCAAGGTAAATTGAGAGGCTCTAAAATAAGCAAAAACCGTTAAGTTAGAAAAGGTATTAATAAATTCTAAGCTACATAGATAAATAGTATCGCAGAACAACGTTGTTTTAAAAACTTCATGAAATCTCTGTTTTTGATTTATGAGTATCAAAATGCCTCGTCTTGTTTTATGACTTTGATCCATTCTGTAGAAGACATATCCTGGAAACTCAATGTTGTTTGTGTGTTGTAGCCAAGATTCCACGAACACTAGGATATTATAGTCTTTGAAGACGTTTAATCTTTGTAGACATTTAATTGTGTTAACTTAAATTATACTTATTTGTACGTATATAAATAATGAATTCTGTTCTGCCTCACTTTGGAAACTAGAGCAAGTTTCATCCCCTCATTTTCAATTTGTCTCCAAAGTGTGCTTTGTAATTGAAAAGGGCGATTTTTCAATTTTCCATTATCCATTATTTTTAGGAGTGCTTTGAAAAATAATGTTGTCATCAGAAATAATGATATTTTAAAGTTAAGACTAAGATTGAACAGGACTAAAAAACGAAGGGATGTCTTTAGTACTCAAGTTAACTAGCTGGTTATCTTTTTGTGTACTTATATTTCCTTCGTTTGATTGATTTAGTTAGATTTGAGAGTTATGCATTTCATGATAGTCATTAAAGTTTCTTGCAATATGCCTCTCTTCTTTACACAAAACGTAAGTGAGTTTCTTAGACAAAAAGTAGATGTATCGAAATGTATTACCCGTAGACACAGGTATAAACGCAGAAAATTTGTGCATTTTATTCTGTAGAATGTGTAGTTGCTTTTAAAAGCTTATTTGTATGAAAATTATAAGACATGAACACTAGCTTTAACATCAGTGATTTTAGAGACCAGAGTGAGGCCAATTTTATTTAATTGTTGCAAAATTAGGTATTTTGGCATAATAAGGCCTAACATTGGGGATACTAACTTTTTAAGTCGTTGATATCATTGGTCATATTGGTAAAAATAACCTATTTTAACTATTTTATTTTATTACAATAAAAGGACCCTTTACTTTCAAAATTTTCGCAAACTAACGTTATTCTAAAACAGTAGCAAAGTTTCTTTAACATCAAAAATTACTTTTTATGCAGCAAAAACGAGGTTTTACGTTTCAATCATTCTTTATTTATTAGTTAAAATATTTTCTTAGCAGTTTAGAACGTTATAAGTCAGTTTTAAAAAATTATAAGGTATTGTATAGTATTTTGATTTTCAATGTGCAAATGTGCAGTGTTTGATAAAAACTGATTGCATTATATTCCCCGAAATGTAACAATTATGTCTTTGTTTTGATAAAGACCGTGCACTGTGCTAAACATTTAACTCTGAATACATTCGAATATTAACATTTTCTTGTGTTGTTAATGTATCATTAAAATTCTTAGTAATTTCTTATAGAATATAATTTATTAGTTAATGTTGATTCGTAGTAAAAAAATTTAATGTTTTACAATTGTTTTTTTTACCACTTTAACAGAATAAAAAAGAAAAAAGAACAGCTTTTTAAGGGGATTCGAACCTCTAACATTATGTACCCTAGCCAAGGCCCTTCTTTACCTACTTTGCCAACTACCAGCCCTTATCTTAATGTTTATTTACTGTACATTAATTGATTCAGTTCAATTACAATTTAAGTTAATAAATAACCAATATAATACAATAACTTCTTTTCGTTACATATTTTTTTTAGATAACTTGGAAATGAGCATACGTTAATACAGCAGCTTTTCTGTGTATTAAAAAATATTAAACTTCTTATTATTGGTTTTTACTCTCACAATAAATTAATTCTTGTTCATACGATTTCTTAATATTTTTTTAATATTTTGAAAAATAAAAAAAATATTTTAGGTACCAGAGAAATTCAATACTTCATTTTTATTCTGTCTCATTCTTTCACAATTTTTCCAATCCTGATTAAAATGGTCTTTACATATAACTACGGGAAAAGTTCAAAGATGTGAGAAAAACGCAAATATAAGCAACTAAGCTGGCCATTGTTTTTCTCATGTGGATCTACTCACATACATGCTCTTACGCATACTTGATCCTCTCCTCCTAAATTTGTTTGAAACTAAACTTTCAGATCTATTTGAACATTGCAAAGATTTATCTTAAAGTAATCTTTTAAACCAAAAGAATTGAGGGATTGCTACATATCGTACAAATGCAATTTTACATGATTTTTCTGTAAGACTACTTGTTAATTGTAATTTTTTGACATTAAACGTTGGAAAAAGACTGCAGTTAAGAGATCAGACATTTTTCTTAGGAATTTTTTATACTAAATTAAATGGATGTTTAATGCGAATAATACCTGTCTAAGCAAACTTTTATGTAATAAACACCTTGAAGGGACATTTACTAGCATGTACTACTACTACAACTGTATTGAAGAAAGTGGTACGACAGGATGATTTTTCTTAATTCTTTAGATATAATTATATTTTGAGTATTCAGTATCGACTAGAAATAAGTATGTGAGCATGATGTTAGAGATGTGATTAGCGTAGGCAGTAGAAAGTTGTTTTGGAATGACTGCAAGATTCGATGAAAGCGTAGTCTTGTAATGAATAGCCTATACAATGTTAATAATTTTAATGGTCATTTACATTCATATTAAATTTCAGAAATTTTCGACGATGAAGACAAAAAACAAAAAATGTTAATACACATATATATAATACCAAGAGTAGATCTATTACACAGCCCCACAAATAAAAAATTGTACTTTTTATTAAGCCACATGGTATTTACGTGTTTTGAGCTACCGAATCCAAATCTGGACACAGAATGAATCCTACACTTACCAGTTTTTCTCTAGGAGCAAAAACACGTTTGAATTTTGCAGTAATGATAATATGACATTCAATATGATACAAAAAGATTTACAAAAGTCAGAAGGTCAAATTTATAACCGAAGAATCTTATTTCTGCATAAATATTGAACGTATTTGCAAGAAAACGTGCACTTATGACCGTAACTACAAATTTGAGAATCTTGTAATAATGTTTTGTTACCGTAAAACATTACACTTTTACTACCTTTGAACAGTAAATAAATGAAACGTGTTTTGAATACTACAGTCCATACTCAAAAATTGGAAAATAAACCTATAATTAAGTGACTTAAGAACGTAGCAATTGAGATGTTTATGCGTGAATCTAGATCCAGGAGCCCTTAACACTCTGAATTAGTTACATACTTTTACAACAAAACATAGAAACAGTAAGATACTGAAACTGCCTTAACCTGTTAAGTTTAGCATTTCTTGACTGGTCGTGACATATTTTCTGTGTGTCTGTGCCCAGGGCACCTCTACGTGGTGACGGTGGGCAACGGAGTGACTCCGTAATCTGGCAGAGTCCCTGGGTCATGGCTTTCACGCCGTCATGGTGGACACACAAAAAAACGTGTTACGAGGGGCTCGGAACCCCAGTATCGGCGGCTGGTCAGGGTGAGAAAGCGGACCCACAGGCATCGTCATCAAGCAACCGTAGCTCAGTATTAGTGGGTAACTTGATTGGTGTTGAATTCGCTGCTTAAAGGAAACTGCATGGTGAGAAGTGCAAAAACAATCGCGTTACATTTTGTTATGTTTGTGGTATGATGCTTATAAAAAAATTGTAAACAAATTAACGACAAAACTCGAACCACATTTAAAGCATGTTTCGGTTCCAAAATGTGTAACAAGTTAACAGAGTGTGTGCCCAATATAATTTGTGGTTCCTGTTATGCAATGTTTCACCACTGGAATAAATATCATGACAAAGCAAAATTACTATTTTAGACTCCAGTTACATGGAGTAAGCCCAAATCCAAACAAGATTGCTACTTCTGTAAGACAAACGTTACGGGCGTTAACCAATCTTGCAGATCTAAAATTATTTATCCCACTGTACCAAGCATACGAAAGCTGCAATACACAAGTATAGTTATTGACAATACAGGAGAAATGGCCGAAAGTTATGTCAAAAAGGATAGTAAGCTATGTGCAGTGAATCAAAGTAACTAGGTAGGAGAAGATGAAGGAAGCAAAAAAGACGAAGAATACGAGAAAAAACAAGAAGACAGTGAATCTGAGATTGCCCATAAAAAAAGAAAAGACGGTAAAGACCCACAGAAATTCACACAAATAAAATTAAATGATCTTGTGAGAAATTTAGGCTTATCCGAAGAAGGTGCAAAGTTCCTGGCTTCTGACCTAAAAAAAAAATAAATTGCTAGCAGAAGGAACTATAGTAACATTTTATCAAGATAGAGAAAAAAAATTTTCGGAAACATTTTACAAAAGATCCAAAATCTACACTGCATTATTGTAAAGACGTAAATGGATTAATAAATGTAATTCAAAAAAAATGTCTACAACGACCAATAATGGAGACTGTTTATTGACTCATCAAAATAAAGTTTAAAAGCAGTGTTACTACATAAAACAAACAAATTTTCAGCAGTCAGCGACAAATAATGTCATAAATAAACCTTTAGTTGACCCCTCGAAGATTTTTCTTCCCCCATTGCACATTAAGTAAGGTCTTATAAAGCAATTTGTAAAAGCCTCAAATAAAGAAGAATAATGCTTTGTTTACTTGAAAAGTAAATTTCCACACGTATCAAAGGCGAGATTACACGAAGGTATTTTTGATGGACCGCAAATCCGTAAGATGTTTAAAGACAGTGCATTCACGAAACAAATGAATAACACAGAAAAAGCTGCGTGGATGAGTTGTTAAAATGTAGTCAAAAATTTCTTGGGAAATTATAAAAGTAATAACTATGATGACATTGTCATAAAGTTAGTAAGAAATTTCGAAAGATTAGGTTGCAACATAAATCTTAAATTGCATTTCTTACATTCGCACCTTAATGAATTCCTAGAAAACTTAGGAGACTATAGTGAGGAACAGGGAGTACGCTTTCATCAGGATTTAAAAAAGAGATGGAGCGTCGTTATCAAGGATAATGGGATGAGAACATGTTGGCCAACTACTGCTGGAACCTAAAAAGAGACACAATAGTGACTGGAAACAATCTCAAAAAAAAACCATTGAGAAGAAGCTTCGTAACCGAAAGACAACGGTATGATCGATTGAAAATAGAGGGTGACAGTGCCTGACATAGAAATATAATCATGAGAGGCTAGGGGACTCACGCTAATCAAGCACCCCGAATCGTGAGAGGCAAGGGGACTCACGCTAATCAAGCACCGCAATGGGAATAAGCCTGCTATGTCCACGTCGTTGTTCCTGGGTAAAGCTGAAAGTAGGTAATTAAAACTTGAGATAAATTAGGCCTCTTTGGATTCTTACGGTCACCAGTGCATGTTTTCTTGCGAATACGCTCGGAATTTATTCAGAAATATTTTTTTTCAGATTTTTTTTCAGACTTTCTGTCCTTTTTAGGGCTTTTTGTATCATATTACATGTTATAAGGTTATGTAAACGTGAAGTTACTGTAATTATTCAAATGTTTTTTTTAATACCACCATAACGGTAGAATTTAAGCGTTTTTTTGATCCTGGAGAGGAACTATAGGGTATAGGATTATTTTTGTGTCCAGATTTGTATGCGGCAGCTTAAAATATGTAAAGACTTTGTGGTTTGATAAAAAGCACAATTTTTGTTTTTTTGTGGGGCTGTGTTATTTTTTATCAAAAAACATTATTGGTATTGCATAACACTCAATAATAATTTATAAATTTCATGTTTTTTTATGTACCTTAGGTGAATAGCACTTGCGAAAATAAGATAAAACATATTAATAAATAAAAAACTTTTTTAAACAATATAGTTTTGTATACGTTGACTATGAATAATTTTTTAACATAACGAGATATTTATTATAGACAAACATAACATAATTTTAAAAAAATTTATAGTTTTTAATTTAACTCGTTAAAAAAACCGGGTCAAAGAAGATTTACACACAGACACACTCACACACAGAGACACACGCGTGCACACACACATATACATACATATCTACGTAAATATACTACAGCTGTGGCTAACTATAGTTATAAGTGAAAAAACAGGTATAGCGTAGGTCATTTCATCCATTGAGCAGAGAGTAAAAAATTTCCTTATGGCTGTTGTGCGCGCCCACTTATAGTCTTGATTTGGTCCTACAGTGTCGGGGTTCGATACCTTGCACGATGGTAGGTATGGCTAGCCACCTGTGGTGGTACGCAAGTTTGACGATGCGACTTAATTGCGGCCACGTTTCAATAGGATGCATACCCCCCCATTATTAGTAGATACACAGTTTCATAATCGTATAAGTGGTACAGTCCGCTATGCGTGACATTGCTAATCGACTGTTCGCGAGCTTGGGATCATACGATACAAAGTTGGTAGCTGTACAGACCCTAAGTTTTTCTGTGATGTACTGTGAAACGTGTATTGAGTTCTTGTATTTTGCTTAGTATCGTTTGATTATTAAAATGAATTGTAATCGTATTTAATCAATATAGGTACACTGATTTATACGATAACTTTACCACTTCTTACACTTCGTTTCTCACTGCTGCTTGTCTCAGCTCTGCTCTCTCAATGTAACTCTTTACCTAGATGGAGTCACGCCACGGACCGTCCGTCGAGAGGTGGACAGTTTCCGAGGAAAATGACCAGGATGTAAACGTTATCCACTCATACAGATGAAGATTCCAACACGAATTCTCCCTTTAGACTACTCTTTATTTTACTTACAATAGATAAACACTTCAAAAGAATGACGCTATTTCTAGCGCTAATTCGCAAGTTACAGAATTATACATATGCTCCTATCCTTGTACACCCACACCCACACACCTTTCTAAATGCACACGCACACCTAAATTTTTACACACATGACCTAGAAAATGGCTTACTCCAAGGTTTCAACAACCCGATTTGATCGCGAGAACACCTGGCTGCAACGCAACACCTTCGATCACGAGCTACCTCACGCATTACCTTGACGACGAGAGCACACACTGCACATCACCTCTTTTGCTCGCAGTGTGTCCTACCGTCAACATCACCAGCCACTTAACCAAATCTCAGACAATGCTGCACACGCACACACACATTCTCGCAGGGAGTCCTACCATCAGCCTTACCCGCTGGTCACACATACACACTCACTTCCTCGATATACCTCGTGAACGATTTCTCATCACCCCGAATGCATCGGCTTACCCGCAGTTCAAGCGATCACGCCTGCCAAGCTCTCTTCCCCAATCCAAATGTCTTCTTCTCGGACAACCTGATTCTCGCTCTCACGTACGCATTCTCTCTCTTCTTCTACTTTATTCTCACTCTCTCACTCGCTTAGGAATCTCGATCCCTCGTTACGCTTCTTTCTTTTCTCCGCAACCACAAACAAATCCACCGTACTTTCACCAACACACACTCATCCACACGCCCGATTTTTATCCCTACCCTCAACGCACCATACACCCGAACAACCTCAATTTAACGCCACATACTATGTCCCTCTCCCTCAATTCTCCACTGGTCGATAACCTTACCTCGCACTACGCGAATTACCTCCAGACTACCATCTCCGGGGTAGATGTTGGCGTCGTGTCCTCACGATATCGCCCACTGTCATCCAGCCTCCCGTGATTGCGTAGTCTCCAGCTAGGCTACAGATAATGCCTCTCGTAAGTCACCATGAGCTGGTAAAAGGACGGAAGTTGGTCGACGTCTCGATGGGCGGTCTACATCCTTCCCTCTCAAAGCCCCGTCAAGAAGTCCATTCAGTCTCACTGCTCGCGTTCTACTGTTCTCGAAATCTCTTCTATCTCTTTCTTTGCCCTACTTCTCTTATATAACCTAGCTCGCACACGTCTCGTCTTTTGCCCCAACTACACGTATATACACACACAGTAAATAATTAGGATAATTGCTACAAGTTGACAACTCGTATATTTTCCCACCAACCTACAGATTCACACTAAAATATACCCATATATGTAAACACCTGCGCATACAGTATCAATGTTAACGTCACTTATAGTCCTTTAACTACACAATTCTTCTTCTTATTCTCGCTTTTCCCGCTCGCAGGTTTGGTGTTTTTCGGCTGAAAATGAAAGTGATGCCGTCATAAGATATGTAACTTCATACTTGGGTACCCAAGCATCTACTGTCCACTGGTTTTTTGTACCCTCATCCCCGCACTAAATCCAATCTGCATTTTTTGTGCTTTTTTCTGCACGAGTATTCTAATCTGTTCAAAATCTTTTTCTTATTAAACTTTTTGCATAATTTTACTTTTTTCAATGCCTTTAAAAACAGCTTTCATTTTAGGTTTACCATTTTTTAGTGTCTGCATTAACTTAAATGTGTGGTAATATTTACTTGAGGATCTTAACACTGAACTTCAAAAAAAAAACTGACCACACACTTGTCGATTTAAGTAATTAATAAGACTCTTATCATAACAAAGGACAATTTGTTACACAAAAATCATGGTTTTCACATTAATAGCTTTTTTTTTGTTTTTTTTTTTAAATTTATATAAATTGCCTCTTTTCTCTGAAAAGCGAGCACTATCAATTAACAGCTAAGTATTACAACATCTACTGCACTGTGTTTAATTTTATATTCGTTAATACTTTTCACACTTAATTTCTGGCAGAGATTTACAAAAACCAACGTACAAAAAACTTAGTGCAGTAACAAAAAACTCATGCTGAGAATTATCGCCTTGTCAGTTTACAGTTCAACTCTTTAATAAACTGTCTTTAAAATCGTTTCAAGAACAAAAAAGCATTTTGTATCGAATTTTATTTTTAGCTTTGCAAAGTTGGAGAGCCACGAGGTTTGAAGCTTAGACTGTGGCGAAATATTATTTCTTGGTAAATTATCTGCTTGTAGTACATTATGGAAAATAAATAAGCACTTGTACAGTCTTTACAATTTATAAAATTTATTTTAATATACTTACTAGCATATTAAAGTTTTTATAACGTTAAGTGTTGTTAAAACTAAATGAGCTTGAAAAATAAATATTTTAAAACGTTTATTCCATCGCAGATTCGGATTAATTATAATAAATATTTCATATCGAACCTAAGGCATCTTGCCTCAACAATGGTAGTCTATTCACTGAACATACATATTATCATAGAATCTATGTCAATCACACAATTCAAGAGCTTCTACGCATGCTTACTGCCTAGCGTTTCAGCATGGCGCGCGTAATTTTAAATTAACATATATTCTAACATGCCTCCTTTAATTAATAATTTCAATATGTTACAAATTTTAATAAATCATGTTCTGACTTTTAATCAATCATAAATCATTTTAAGATTTAAAAAATTTAATTCTCCCTAATGCCGTAGTAAAAGTATTGGTTTTAAAAAAATAATTGGAAAATTTTTTAATATTCCTCTTATTTTTAAGATTTCGCGTACGCTTTCAGACAACGCCACATTCTCTACTGCTGTCAGAAATTTTGTAACGCTTCCTTGTTTTTTAGATTTTCAATAAATGATATTGTCAAACAGCTTTATAACGTAACCAAAAGTTCATTTTCCATCAACTACATGACCTGTATAATCTGCATCTACTGAACCAGTCAAGATATCTACTTCAAAATTTCTTTTATACGTTAACTTATCATGTTTTGTTAAATACAAATATTTTAAAATGCTTTTCGCATATTTGTAATGAGTTTGACTTAAACAATTTTGAAATCTACTTAAATAGCTTACACTATAACTGATATCTGATCTTTTTCCTAAACTTATACATAAAAGTACTCCTATCTAATTTCAGTAGTTTTTGAATTTAGATACTGACCTAGTGTATTCACATTTTTAGTGTTTTTCCATTGTAGTTTCATATAATTTCACGTTCATTACATCATGCCAATCTGCTAAAGATTGTGTTCTTGCTACAAGTGAATATATATAATCAATTTTTTGTTGTTGTTTCAAGCTTCTTAAAAGTAATATAAATTTATGTCTACTGTCTGATTTCTACTAATTCATAAGTTTTAATTTTTAATAATGCAATTAATTTTCTCGTCCGTAGCTTTTTTACATTTTACACACTTTTTAGTATTTACTGTCTCATAACAATTTTGTGGACTGTTTGCTCTAACATAATTTACGTAAGTACATAATTTTCTGCTTCACACCTTTTTAGTTTTTTATGTATTCCACTAGACCTCTTTTTTAGACAATCATTTTTATTTGTAGTTTCATCTAATACGAGACATCTAGCTATGTCCATTACTGATCGGTTGTATCTTTCTGCAGTTTTATTCAACTCAAGCACATACGAAGGGCATGAATCAATTATTATACCTTAATACTTTGCAAAATTCACAAATACTTTTGTTTCGAAGTTCCTTTTCATTATCACATCTCAATTTTTTTACTTTTTTCTTTGTCAACTTTTTTAATTTATTTATATAATCTTCTAAACAATCATGAGTTTCATTTTTACGCTTCCTAATATATGCTTTAGAAATTTCACTATAATCGCCAACCATAAGATAAAAGTATTAACCTCAATCATTACTGTCTCTATGAGGACCATTCAAAACCACGTATAAGACTTCTAAAATATCACTTACCCTACGTCTATCATTATAAAATTTAATATTATGCACTTCATTTCGAATACAAGTGCCACGTTTTAAACAATCAGTCTCTAAATTATTAGGCAGATATTAAAGTAACTCTTCTTTTTATAGAATATTTCAATAATCTAAATTAACACGATCTAGCATTTTATAGTATTTTACACGTTACATCGAATGCCTGTTTGTTATCTACTATGCTAAAAGTTTTGTATGTATCGTTCATTTTATATACTGTTGTAACCAATTCATTGTTTTTATTAAATATATTTTGTGTATTATTTTCAATGATAATTTTATTGTAATTAATAATTCTACTTTGTTATTCTTTAATTTTATTATTAAGTGTGAGTAATAAATTCACATATTTTGTTTATGTAAATTTTAGAGCTTTCCTATTGCCTACTATAAAATCCAACGTGGAAGGTAATACCTAATATTTACAATACTCTTAGTAAATAATTACCCTTTTTCTTTATTAACCACTGCTTTATCATTTTTTAATTCAACTATTATCTTTTTAAATTCACCAAAAAATAATTAAATTCTTTAAAGTCACTTAATTTATTTTAATCTAATTTATTTTTTATACATATTTTTAATGCTGTTAATTCTCTTAAGGATACTTTATTTTTTAGTATTTTAATATTAGCTTATTCCTTGTTTATTATTTAAAATTGATCTACAGTCAATGTACTACATATGTAATTCATCGCTTTCGAATCCTTTTCTTCCCAAGCTGATTCTGTTTTGTTCTGATTTCTTGTTTCTTGTTTCATTGCATCTTAACACTTTCTCAACCTTGGATACAAGATCGATATTCTCTTTTTTCACAAACTATAATTACTAATATAAAAAACTGTTATCATGAATTTAGTTTCATCCACCATCTTGATTTCTTGCTCTTCGCTTTCTACTACTTTTACTTTACACAGTACATTTTTCAAAATTAAAAAAAACTCCTTTCTACGTAGTCTTCGTATTCCTTTTACAACTTAAGATTTACCCTGATTATCTTTTTTGAGATTCTCTTATTGTCAATCTGCTCAGTTCTTCCTTTTTCTTGTATATTTTCTATTTACATACACTTAAACACTGCCTTTAAACTTTTTTCCACTAAACATGTGTCGAACTTTCTCTTTCATAAGGCTTTTAACTCGTTTTGCATCTCAATAAATTTTGCAGTAAAACATATGTGTAACAAATAACAGCACACGTTTTATACTTATCTTTTTGATACTTTACATACTTTTTATCTATTTTTAATTTAAGAGTCTTACTTACGAGTAGTTGTCGACATGCCTTTGAAAAGACACATAAAAAATAAAAAAAAATAAAAACAAGAACGATAAAGGCAACTACAAACATGAACCACCACCACGTTTGAAATAAATGAACCTAGAAACATAAATATTAAATAACGCATCTTTCATAAAAGACTGTAATTTATTACAATTATTATTTCATATTAACTATAAGGCATTTTTCCTTAGTAATAGTTACCTAATTACTAAATATACATATAATCATCAAATGTCTATCAATTTACGACTCAAGAGCTTCTACGCAATGTCATGGCCTAGCACTCCAGCGCTATGCGCGTAATTTTAAATGTACATTTATTCTATCAAGTGTAGCTGTAGAATAAAAAGTTCTGCACAGTTGAAACGTTCTTGGTAATGTGCTTACGTTAAGTAAAATAAGCCATAAGCAGTGGCAGAAGGTTTTTCATATTAAAGTTCTGTACAGTACGCACTAAGTGTTAAATTAATTTTTTTTTATATTTTACAATGTCTATACGTTGAATAAAGAAGAAAGTTGTTTTCAAACAAGAAACTTAAAATCAACTAGTTAATAGTATAAAGGCATAATATAGTATTGTTATTTGAACGTGAAAACATAGAGTACCTAATTGTCATAAAATACAGCCTATTAGCCATAGCCTTTCAGCTGTTTTTTAATTTAAAAAAAAAACATTATGGTCAACGTTCACTTTTGTCTTTATTTTTATATCAATGCTTACTTTGCTTTTATAAAACAATTAAGTTTCCAATATTTTTATTTACAGTTTTATTCTTGTTTAAAAAACTGTAATATCAGACTTTGAACACGAATTTTACAATTTGCAATTTACATGAACAAAAGTTAGCTGTGTGCAGAGGCAACGTTATTTTTTCCAGTATTTTGAATATTTTCTGTACAGACAACATTAATTGATAAATTCAAGAAATTTTTTTATTATTCTACACTGTGTTAATACACAAAATGAAGTATATTACACTTATCGAACAAAAATACTTTATGCGTTACAAAAAGTTCTGAATTATTCTAGGATGGTTGGGGAGTATTAAACTATACATTAATTTTAATCATCGCGTATACAAAGCTCAATAAAAGTCAAATGCACCTTATAACTAAGAGCATTACAACTGTTATTTTTTTTTGTTTTCATGAATACTAGGTGTTATGTTTTAAATTACAACTGCGTCCATGATTAAACATTATTTTGTCCTGTGTTTGTTTGAACATTTTAATTTTCAAAGATATGGCAATAAAACAATTTTAATTTATAGTCAAAAAAATTATCATTCTTAAGTACAACTAATCAACTTACTTATGTTGTTAACAATGCTAACATATTCTTAGAAAAATGTAATATTTATTGAGTTAACAAAAAAGACAAGTGATAAGTCCATATGCTAAGCAATCTATTGTTTGTAATAGAAAAATTTAAAAAAAAGTAGTAAAAAAATAAAGAAGAAAAAAATAACTGTAAAAATCTTGTAAGATAGCAAGCTCTTATAAGCTGATTTATCTAGCTGTTCATTCAAAGGGTAGTTTTTACAAAATGGCAACGTTATTCTTTTCTTGTCCTGGGTCTTGGATGATTAACATTACGTACCTAACATTTTCAAACTACTTTTATAATCAATTTTATCGGCCTTACCTCTATACCTCTAAACACTATTTTTGTAGCAAGAACTTTTTTTTCTAAATGTTTTATCCTCATTGTCTAGTTTTTTTATTCCCTTAAGTAATGTGTCTCTTCTTAACGTCAACTGTTTTTCTTTGTAGGCACAGTTCTACTTTTTTATTGTGGCTTCAGAATTTATGCCTTTTCTAGCTTTTATATTTAATTTTTAGATTGTGTCCATTTTGTCAAAATTTTATTGATATCAAACATTTATTGGAGCACTTGGGGGTTCCACCAACGCAATGAAGCGACCTGTGCGGTGGCACGATCTCCGGTTGAACTCGGCTCAGCTCTCAGTCTTTTTCGTCGAGTGCTTACTTCCTCTCCTCTTTCGTTTGTAGAGTGTACTACCCGTACATATAGGTATATAGAAAAGTATTTAATAACTGAATATCATACATTTAATGTTAAAGACTTAGACAAAGGAAAAGTGGACTGTTTGATTTAATAACCGCCAGATATGTAGCAGGAGGGAGGGTGAGGATGAAAATGTTTATTGTCACAAGGTCGTCTCTCACTAAAAACTAATACACCAAACTAATTGTTTAACGAAAAATTAATGTACTTTAATTTAAAAAAACTCCTCTTTACACTTGAGAAAATAAAACGTGTAGATTTAAGTAGTGTTATTAAATAAAAACTAGGGTGACTTATAGTGATAAGTATAGCTTAGCGAGCAAACGTGAATTGGTATTTGGAGCGCCAGAGCCTCAAAATCTGACATGCGCGCACGCACATACATTCATACAAAGGCACACATATCATCTTACTCTCTCTTATTCGCGAGCAGTAGTCAGCGGACTACTTTACGTAAGCTTACGATCGCGAATGATCTTGAATGTCCAACATATATGTCTTGTACATGTAGCATTTACATACGTACGCATATATATTGTATATTACGTATTAGTAGAAAACATTTTCAAAGTTTACTGACTCTGAGAATCGAACTACATCCCTTGGATTAGAGACATTATCGATTGTGCTATGCAACACTTCTATCCAATCTTTTTTTTTATTATTTAGTCTTGGCTTCGCCTGAGACTCACTAAATAAAACACCATAATGTATTGACATGCGTTGTGAAACGTTTTCAGTTAAAAATTTTATATCTATTTCTGACACTTCTCAGAACAAAAATCTTCTTATTAAAAACATATTCTTCAGAATTCGTGTAATTTATTTGGTTAAATAATAAACTGTAAAAAAAAAGCGGCGTTGGCTCAGTAGTAAAAGTGATTGTTACTAATACAACGCTGTTCTAGGGGTCGTAGGTTCGATTCTCGGTGAATGCAGATTTTTTCAAAAACTGTTTTCATCGGGAACCGTTAATACGTAACTTTGGCTGTTTCTGGGCAAGTTTTTCCGTGGAATTTTCCTTCAGAGTAGTTCCAGAGTTTTTCCTTGCCCCATAGGTTTTCGGGCCTGGGTGAATGCGAAACAATGTTAAGAAGTAGGGATAAGCGGATCCGATGCGCCTGGCAGGGATCGCCGGCCTTACCGGCAAGAAGTGGTCCCTAAAACATGAAGCTTCTTCGGGGATGCTAATTAGCCTGAATATTTTTGAGTGGTTAAATAATGTCAAAATTGTGTAAAATTATTTCTTGAAGTTTGTTTTGCTTATATCTTTAAACAGTTTGATATACAGAAAAAAAGAAAAATATATCAGCGTGTAGAAAAAAAAATTTTCTATCAATAAGTACTTTTAGTTTCGTTTTTGCAAGCGGAAAATGTTGAGAAAAAAAATGAAAAAGGCATTTTAGCAGTACCTGCAAAAGCAACTGAGATAGAAAAAAAGCCATTGACAGTCTGCTGTCACTCACTCTCTTTCTCTCTCTCTCTGTCTCTCTCTATAATGCACAAGCAGATCGGCTGTATTTCATTGCTTTCTGTAATATTTTGCACTTGTGGAAAATGATGAATGAACGTTAGAATTAGTATCATTTTTTAATTATATAAAAAAACTTCTTTTCTGTAAACAGGATTATTTTAAAACATGAATAGCGGACCAAAGTTCTTCCAGGGTCTTCCAAATATGTTTATTTTAACTTTATCTTGACCCATATTTAGTAAAAGTCCAACTTAGCCAACGAAATTCGCGCACATTCGAAACTACGCAAAGTAAATAGGTATCCGACAAGGAACAGAGAGGCAGAGCTTAAAGTTATGCACATGAATGTTTGTCATACTAATGTATGTACCTATACGTAGGTAAGTGGTATATATGGGTGATTCTGCAGTAACTGGCTCAGATCGTGTCCGGTACTCATACTCACGTGCCGTAATGAAATCCAAAGCTTTAAAAACGTTAAATTGTGTTAAATGTTGTCAATTTCACTTGACATTTTGTCTAATACCGATATATTAATTTCTTCATTAAGATAATCGATCATTTAGAGTCAAATTTTCCATTCCGACCCATGTCCACAACTCAATTTCACTCATAAAAACCTTCATCGGTAAAAAATGAGGCTTATTTACTACTTAGGCGTGTAAGCATTATATACTTTAGCTATTGGTGATTAGATTTGTACCTTAGTCTCACCAACAATCGACAAGAACGAGTAAGTTTTCACTGCATACATTTTGTCCGCATATTTCCCCCATAATTGTGGTTTTAACAAAAATCAGTTTAAACTAGTAACATTTTGGACTGGAAATGCTAACCAATGGATACTTTTTCAAGTGTAGGACTAAAATGAATAAATCCTCATGACAATAGTACCTGAAGTTGTTACATCTCGAATAGACAAGCTCTTCTTTTTGCGTATTTCGCGCGTACAATCATTTCTGTTCTGACCCCCCATGGAACAACCACTCGGTGTACGTGTGCAGGTACGCAAACTACAGTTTCTTATTGCATTTGAGGCTATTAAATAAAGTATAGGTGGACAAATCATTGTAATACGTCTATGAGTCGTACGAGCACTACAAACATTGAAACTTCCATTCCAAACTTTTCCATTCCAACCCTACCTCACCTCAAACTTTATTTTCGTTACTGTTGGGCTAAAACACAAGACACGTGTCTCGGGGTGTCGTCCACTTGGCCTCTTTTCGCTACATAAATACAAAAACGGTGGTGCTACTTCCAACGTTGGTAGCTAAGTGGTACACTCCATCAGGTGGCTTTATCTGGGCTCAAATAAAAGCAAAAATATAGTCATAATGGTCAAAACAAAAATTTTTGAATTTTATGCCCCAAATGGAAAGTTAAAGTGATTTTATGAAAAATACTGAATTTTAGCCAAAATCACATTATTAGCGGTATTTACGCTCTAATTAAAATAGCTGTAGCTTTCGAATAAAAGCACAAAACCGAAAAAAATTTTTTTTTAATTTATAGGTCTTGATCTCAGCTTTCATATCAGCTCAGTAAAAACACTCTAACTGTTGAAGGAGCTTAGCTACATGTGTTAGAAATAGAAACAATTATTCAAAAATCGATGAAAACTGACTTTTATAAAATTTCGTATAACTTTTGACCAGCAAATTTGGTAGTTGCATTGCTTTAGATATTTGTTACTGATGTTGTGTACAGTAGAAATACCATAAAGAAAATTTTTTTAACCAACTGCTTTTTAAAAAATTTTTCAAGTCGATCTGAGCAAGTTACGGCAGAATCACCCATATATGCTCTTTGCCATGTATTATGTTTTTTCTGGTTCTCGTTGTTTATATGTTAATGAACAGAAAAAATATTAAAATAATTTTCTTTTTTCTAATCTTTAATATTTATTGATAATAATACATATTCATAAATGAACTCTTTTTTTAATATCAAAGTGTGAAGTTAAGATTATTTAGAGTTTAAAAAAAAAAGTACTTTTACTACCTCGCACATTTTTAAAAGGCTGGTGTGCGCTTAGTAGAAAAAATAGGATTCACCGCATAAGCGCCACTGCTCCGTGGCTGCCTTACGTACCTCAGGCCTTGTTTCGCAGGTCTCTCTTGCCGCAAAATTGCCCCAGAAACGATGGCACTTATCAAACGAAAACTAATCTTTTCAGCAATTAAATACTACCAAGTTTAATAACACATTCTTTAATGTTTTACATTTGTTGTTGGTCCTGAGATGCACGTCTAGTTTTTTTTTATTCTTCGTTTTCCATCGTGTCGATTTTTAGTTTAGATTAAAATGTTGGATTATGAAAAATTTTTCTTCATTCTCGGCTCTTCTTTTAATGAATACAGTTTTCTGTAAGTCTTAAGATAAGCATTCGAGTTATTTATGGCTGAAATCTCCAAAAACCAACGTACTGCATATAACGTTCAATTAAAGTATTGTTTTATTTTGCTGTAATAGTTATTATTTTAATAAATTTTTCCTCAGCTAACTTTAATAAGCTGTCATGACTAAGTTACGACTGAGTTGTACACAAATTTACGTACTTAATAGTTACTCAAATAACAAGTCATTGTTGCATAAATCAGTTATCTCATCATTTGTTGATTGCAATGTTAGATACACTACATTGAATTTTTTTTAAGATCAAAACAAAGTATTTCCTACCTAAAATTATTTTAAGTAATGTAAATTTATTAACCACAGTAGTTTATTGTGAACATTATAAGAAAAAATTTTTTTAGGACGTTAGGTGCTTTCTATACGTTATTGCAAATTAATAGTTTAGAGCACGATTATGGTCAATAGTTTTCTTTGAATACTGTATACTACGTTAAATCTTATATTCAAACCTCAGTCACAGCTTTTAAATAAAACCCATTTTAAAATGGAATAGTTATTTTTGAAGAATCGTACGTAGTCAAACGTTAAACAAAAATTTATTTTCAAAATAAACTTAAACTAAAGTTAGCTGTCAGCAGTAGCAAAGTTTTTTTCATATTAAAAATGGTTTTTATACAGCAAAATTAAATTATAAATTTGCAAAATTTATATTTATTATTTTCTACGATGGCCATACGTTAAACATGCCATTTTTATTAAGAATGTTTCAAGCTAGTCATTACTTCCTAGACAGTCTCATACATCATTGAGATTTGAACGTGGAAATATAAAGTATTTAAAAAAACTAAATGCATTGTATTGAAAGAAGGATAATACTGTTTTTTTTTTTTTTTTTTTTTTTACATAAGACTATGATTTCGTATTTGTAATGATATTTTATCTTGTTATTTATTAAACATTTAAGTTTCTAAAATTTTTCTTACTAAACAAAATTAAGTGTGTTTTTATATGTAATGAAAAAAAACATTGTTCTATATTAAAGCTTGGTTATCTTAAGTATAAATTTAGTACTGTGAGCAATAAAGTTGGTAATATCAATCGTTTTTTAAGATAGTACTTAAATGATTCTTGACACGTTTGAGTGTTTTTTTTTCCTACTTTCAACGAGACATGAAATGATATACCAAGAAAAGAAGGCCCAAAGTTCGAAGATTGTTTGTCCAATGTTGTGTTTTTGAATGCTTTGATCACGGAAAAAATGGTTAAAAATTGTTAGTATCGTAGTTCATTGCAAAAAATGTATTTCATAGCATAAAATTTTGAGAGAAACAGCTAAGAAGTTGATATTGCACGAGTATCGATATCATATATACCTAGATGCATACACACACTTCAAGGCTGGTAAAGCGTCTATTTTGCAACATCATCTCCTCAGCCATTTCTCTCAAAATTTGACGCTGGTTAAAATAAAACTACTAGTTCTTCTTAATGCACTTTTTTCCGCTCCAGACTTTGGGCCTTCGTTTCTTGGTCTATAAAATGATTAAAATGACTGACTGCGGTAAAGATTTGGAAGTCTTACCGTTTGAATGATATTGTATACTATTTTACAATTTTTTTTTTTAAACTTTTTCAAAAACTTATTTATCCATTGCAATAATAAAAAGATAAATAATATGCGTAAGTGCTTAACACAAATAAAAAAATTAACAATCCATGCTAACACTATTAGGTACCAGATTTTTTTCGTACGACATTACAAGTTGTCTATTTTAAGTTTTTCTTTTACGATGTAACAATCTTATTAACTGATTTTTTTGCTTTTATATGATTAAAGTCACGTGCTCTGTTGTTTTTAACTTACTTTTAAATGTGACACCTAAATTCTCAGATTTTATAGACTTTAGTTTGTACCGGTTTGTTAGTATAAATCAGTGCCCTCCGGTGAATTTGGAAATTCAAAGTGATCAGTGATCCGTTGGGGACGAAATGTAAGAAAATAAATAAATACAAGTAAAGTGTATTTAAATTTTCTTGCGTTGATTAATTAATGCGCAACGTTTTGTTGACAATATGCGTCAGCCTCATCACGCTACAAAATTAGAATTAAAAACACACAATGAGTGATCTGGAAGGCTCAAACACAAAATACAATAAATTTTGATGTAAATTGTTACCGCAGGTACGCGAGAATTCATAAGTTTGGTTGACTTACTCGTCACCTGTCGTGCTATCGACTGACAATAAATTACAACAACAAGCCAGTGCTTATATAGGCGGAGCCGCAAAGGCAGACGACAAAGGGCGATGAACTTGATCGGGACATTTAAACTTCCGTAGTAAAGTAAGGTATGCTCTATTGAAGGAAAGAACATCCTCCTTTCTATTGATGTTGTGTTTGTCGAGTTTTATATAAAGCATTTCGGAAATAATTCTTTTTTTGTAATTGGACTCTTTGTCAAGGATTTTAAAGTTATCCCAATCGAATTCATAGTCAAAATCGATTTGGTGTGCACAAACAACGGAATCAGAGTTTTTACTTTTTATATGTTCACTAATGCGGACCTCCGCCGCTCGCTTTATTTCACTCACGTATGACGTCTCATAAAATGATTGTCTCTCCATCTTAAAAAATAACTATAACATTATTCCATCTTTTTATTTTCGTTACGTAGATGATGTATTACTTTTTATTAATGTTGACCATATTGACCAAATTTTAAACATTTTTAATTCATATCATTCCAAACTACAATTTACATATGAAATGGAGATTGACAAGAAACTCAACTTTTTAGACTTGACGATAATAAAAAATTCTAATTATTTTAATTTTGACTGGTTTGAAAAACCTACTTTTTCCGAACAAATCTTAAATTATTTTTCTGGTCACCCAGTTAGCTATAAGAGAAGTATTGTTTTTAATTTGGTTGAAAGGGCGATCTTACTTGCCAGTACACGTTTTCACGGTGTGAGTATTGCTAGGGTGAAAAACCTGTTGATAAAAAACAATTACGCTTTTAACTTTATTAATAAAAATATAAAGGTCAGATTAAAAAGACACAAATATAGTAATCATAACAGAAGCACTACAAACACCTACCCTCTCTGCAAAATTGGCATACCATACATTGACAATAATTTTGAAAAAATTTCAACCATGTTAAAACCCTACAATATTCACACTTACCCTCTTATTAACAATAAACTGCAGCATATCGTCCGCTTAGAAAAAGATACAACGAACAAATATAAGCAGACAAATGTAGTATACAAGTTTTATTGTAAAAATTGTCCTGCGTCATATTTGGGTGAAACAAAGCGAGCGGCGGAGGTCCGCATTAGTGAACATATAAAAAGTAAAAACTCGGATTCCGTTGTTTGTGCACACCAAATCAACTTTGACCATGAATTCGATTGGGAAAACTTTAAAATCCTTGACAAAGAATCCAATTACAAAAAAAGAATTATTTCCGAAATGCTTTATATAAAACTCGACAAACACAACATCAATAGAAAGGAGGATGTGCTTTCCTTTAATACAGCATACCTTCCTTTACTACGAAAGTTTAAATGTCCCGATCGAGTTCATCGCCCTTTACCGTCTTCCTTTGCGGCTTCGCCTATATAAGCGCTGGCTTGTTTTTGTAATTTATTGTCCGTCGATAGCACGACAGATGACGAGTAAGTCAACCAAACTTACGAATTCTCGTGTACCTGCGGTAACAATTTACATCAAAATTTATTGTATTTTGTGTTTGAGCCTTCCAGATCACTCATTGTGTGTTTTTAATTCTAATTTTATAGCCTGATGAGGCTGACGCATATTTTCAACGAAACGTTGCGCATCAATAAATCAATGCAAGAAAATTTAAATACACTTTACTTGTATTTATTTATTTTCTTATATTTCGTCCCCAACGGATCACTGATCACTTTGAATTTTTTTTAGTTTGTACCTTTCACTAGTTTGTTATAACAAGAACGCTATCTTTTTCTCGTTTTACCTCGTTGTTTTGTTTTTTTATCTTCTTAGCTAATCAAGGTGTTGCCTGTGTCAATTGTTCTTCTGTGTTGCTTAAGAATACTTTTTACGTTTTTTTTGCTTGTTTATGCATATTTATTAAATCAACGTTAAATACGTACTTAGTAAAATTAACATGCAAATAACTAACAGCTCTACTAAGTTAAACTTGCTTACTTGTAAGTGCAAGTGCATAATATGATGACCGAATTGATTTTTTTTGTCTCAAGTACCTGTCGTACATTTTTCAACTTATCAATGTCTCCAATTTTCTGTTTTCAAGCCTCAACTTCTTTAAAAATGAGTATATTGTTTCTTAACTGCGTTTTCATTTAGTTAATCATACATCATTTAAGGCTTGTTTTAGTAATTTTAAACTAAAGTATATCAATCACAAAGCTCTAGTAAGAATAAAAACTGTTCAAAAATGTCTTTAACTGAGTATCTGTTCCTAGACATGAGACTGTGGCTGCCTTAAAGGAATAGTTCAAATACCTTTAAATAGTAGCATGTATTTCAAAAGGTCACTTATTGATTTATAAGACTTCATTATTTTGCTTTTGAAATAGGTAACTCGAATGTATGTATTTGATTCTGTCTTAAAACCATTTAGCCAATATACATAGATTTCTTTCTTTTTCTCATTATTTTATTGGCATGTGACTCTAATGCTTGTTGGTAAATTAGAATTCAATACGTCCAATAGGTATACAAGCGAACGTCGATACACTTTAATCATTGTATCAATAGGCGTATATGTATAGATGGCGGTACTCTTCATACAAGCACTCTCTATTACCATTCATACATGCTCTTTCTCAATGTATAAGGTCAAGAAAATACTGATAATACACATCCACATAATTTTTTTTCAAGAAATTTTTCTTTGGAGAAATAATTAAGAACGAGAAAAAATCCTCCCCGGGTGCGGATCGAGCACACAACCTCCTGTTTACTAGACAGTTGCTCTACCACTTGAGCTACCAAAGAGCTGTGCATTCACTCGCACCGTAAGTTTAGATAAGTTCTCGTTCTCAATTCTTAAGCTGTCTTTCACCTAAGCTAGATATTGTAGGCATGTGACTCTAATGCTTATCGGTAAATATATATTGAGCAAGGGCATGTATGGATGGTAATAGAGATTACTTGTATGAAGAGTACCGCCATCTATACATATGCGCCTATTGATACAATGATTAAAGTGTATCGACGTTCGCTTGTATACCTATTGGACGTATTGAATTCTTATTATTTAATTGTTCCTTTATTGTTTGTTTATTATTTGTTTTAGCATACTTCTTAACGATAAATTTTAGTACTTATGAATAATTAATCGATTTTAAAAATAAATATATTTTATATGATTGTAAAAACAAGTTTCTATGCAATGAAGCTGCTTCAGTTTAAGTCAATTTTTAAAGTAGTTATTATATTTCAGGTGAGTGGACTACGCTTCGAAACACAGCTAAGGACTTTAAACCAATTTCCAGATACGTTGTTAGGAGATCCCAACCGAAGAATTCGTTACTTTGATCCATTACGTAATGAGTACTTTTTTGATAGGAATAGACCGTCATTTGACGCGATTTTGTATTACTATCAAAGTGGCGGCCGCTTGCGAAGGCCAGTTAATGTACCTCTTGACGTTTTTTCTGAAGAAATAAAATTTTACGAACTTGGAGAAGCAGCAACCAATAAGTTTAGGTAAATATACTTCAACAGTGAATAAATATTCATATAAAATACAACCATGCAAAATCATAAAAAAGAGAAATGCACATTCATGCAACAAAGCTTAGTTTACATAAAGCATGATTGCTAATAATCATCAACATGTAGTTCTCTTCTACTATTCATAAAAATTCTCAAAAAAACAGTATACAAGATTAATATAGCTGCTAGCTGTCACTTGCTAAGATAATTGAACAAAGTTATCCCTGAACTGTTGGGTACAACTTTATTTAAACGTTTAATGATGTGATCATAAATATAATGTAAGAACGATTGTCAGACTAGTATGTCACTAATAAAAAAAAATCGTAATTGTCATCAGGATAATGAAATCAAAGTCTTATAGTTAATGAACATAATAATGGTTAGTATTCTACCAGTTCTAAAAACAGTTATATCATTCTTTATAACAGAAAGAGTTAGTAAAAAATTTAATAATATATATAACAAAAAAATATATTAATGAGTAAAAAACTTCAAGAAACTTAAAAATTTGTTTGCTTTGCTTTACAATGTCTTTATTAAAAGCAGACAGCTGTTTCGGCAGTAATGCCATTGTCAGATGCTTGACATACACTGAATAGTCTATATTTATCGGTTTGCATAAATCTAGTACAAGCGTTCAGTGAGCGTATATTCTGCAACATGTATGTGTTCGTATATATGTACCTTATGAGATGCTATGTATTGTATTTTTTACCATCGGAAATAAAATAAAATTAATTTGATCGTTTGTTATGAATTTATTTAGTTTTTTGCTATTTCTATTTCTATTGTCTCAAACATATTTAATTTTGAACTTTTTAGTAAGTTATGTAGCAACTTTGTATTATTTACGTCTAGAAAATGCGCATCAGAGTTACAATGTTCACTAAAAGCCGTCGTATTGCGGCCGTCATAAATCAACTTTTTATGCTCCTTTATACATTCCAAAAGAGCACGTCCTGTCTTTCCCATGTCTATTAATAATACTAAACAACTAATCTGATAAACACCACTTCCTTGTAAAATACCAGCTTTTTCTTTATTGTTATGTAGAATGGACTTTAAGTTACGTTTATTTCCTATGATTGAATTGCCATTATGTTTCTTTCAAAAATTACTAATGTTACTAGATACTATGGATACGTAATTCAACACGTAAAATTTTTTGTCGTGTGTTGTCACTGGAAAAAAATATAGTAAAATGAGTCTATTGTACAATTCAAATATTCAGTTATCCATAAGGTTTTCTGATAGCCATTATTAACTAGATTTCTACTTTACTTTTCTATTTTTTTTTTTTTTTTTTTTTTTTTTTTTTTTTTTTTTTTTGTTAAAGTCTGCCGGGATAGAGTTAAACAGATTTATTACATTAAATAAGATTTATCGTGTATTGTATAAGATTTTGGGATCTCTTAGTTGACTTATTAATTGGCTTGTGTTTTTGATGCTATTTTTGGCTAAAAATTGAGTAAAGATTGGAGTATTTTATCAAGTGCTTTTGCTAGCATGTAATTTGGTGCATTAGTGTAAGATACTATTTGTCTCATTGGTATGCCCTCCTTGTTTATTTTGGTAACCTATACAGCACAGGGACTGTAGGATTCGTAACAGATAACGTATACACGTTATCGTTATGTATTAAAATTTCTGTGTTTTCAATGCAGTCATGCTTATCTAAAATGCTAACGGTGTTCCGTTTGTCTGCTTTACATAAAAATTAATCGTTAGTTTTGAGTTTTTCTCTTAAAGTTATAATACTTTCTAGTTCTGATCTATTGTTAACTGAGAACTAATTTTTGTGTTTATCAATTATATCAACGTATTTGTATCTTAAAATTTGAAGTTCGTTTTATGTACATTTTTTGATGCTATTTCTGCATTAACTGAAAACTTGATGAAATCTTTAAAATTTTCAATATTAGGATAATGCTTTAAACCTTTAGTTAAAATGTTCACCTCATTTTGTGTGAAGGTAACTTTGGATAAGTTCTTGACTCCCGGATAAAAAGAAAGCTTTTCCCCTGATTCCGTGGTGGCTGAAGACGTAGTATATTATTGCTTATCAACCTTGGTTGTATGTAGATGAAGTGGTTAATTATTTGCTCTCTGTTATGTTTTTCTTCTAAATGACCTTATCTATTTTTTAAGTATGTGTTTGGCGCAATGAATGTGAGATTTTTTGTGCAAAATTTCTCGTTTCTTCATCAAATACATCAAATTGTACGTTATGGCAACGTCTGCGGAGTTCACTATGTATAAACTTAAAGTGGTGCGATGAATTGCCCCTTATTCTATACCACTTCTTTAATTCCATATTTAGCCCGTAAGTGTATGCTTTTTTAATCACTGCGATTGATTCGATTAATTTGTGTTGGCAGTTAATTTTTATATATGTGGGTACCAAATGTAGTCGTAAGAATCTTTTGTTAAAATGAAGATAGTTGTTACACTTATAAAACTTTACTTAAGTGTAAAACTAATGCACTAACTTGCTTGCTCGCAAAAGCACTTAATAAAATACTCTTGTCCTTTCCTAATTTTAAGCCAAAATACAGCGTTAAAAACACAAGTCAAGTAATAAGTAAACTTAGAGATCTCAAAATCCAGCATTATACTTGATTAATCTCATTTAATGTTATTAATCTGTTTCCCTTAATCTCTACAGACGAAAAAAAAAGTATTATTAAAAATCAAGTTGATGATAGCTTTTCCTTGTGTGCTGATTTAAAACAAAGAATTATAAAATTGCTATTCATTTGCTCAGAGCAAAGCTTTTTCATGTTCAATAACAAATATTATTTAGAACTCAACGGTTTCCTGATGGGCTCACCTTTTCCGCAAAATATTTATGCCGCACGTGGAGTACCTTATATTCGATTTAGCCACCCCCCTAACCCGTAATGTTCTACACTGGTCGAGGCAAGTCGATGATATGATTTGTATTTACACAGAGGACAATAATTAGTTTTCTCAACTATATAAACGATTCAGTACCAGGTACAAAGTTTACAGCTAAAATTGAATATGACAATAGTTAAAGTGCTCTAAGCTTAAAAATTACATGAAAACAACGGGAGTTGTCGTATAAAATTTATTGGAAATCAACTTTCACAAATACGCTGATACCGCACGATTCAAAAAAATCCATCAATATAAATATGAGCGCGTTTTACTTTTTTGTAAATATATTATTAACAGTACCTTTAACAAAATCTAGTTATAATGAGGAAATCAACCTATTAGAATGTTTGGCAGTAAATACTGGCTTAAATCAAAACCTTATAGAGAAGTCAATATTTATAATGAACAATAAACTCATTTTAATAAATTTTTATCCAGTTACAACACACGACAAAAAACTTTGTGTTGAATTACGTACCCATAGTATCTAGTAACATTAGTAATTTTTGAAAGAAACATAATGGCAATTCAATCATAGGAAATAAACGTAACTTAAAGTCCATTCTACGTAACAATAAAGAAAAAGTTGGTATTTTACAAGGAAGTGGTGTTTATTAGATTAGTTGTTCCGAATGCGATGCCATATACATGGGAAAGACAGGACGTGCTCTTTTGGAATGTATAAAGGAGCATAAAAAGTTGATTTATAACGGCCGCAATACGACGGGTTTTAGTGAACATTGTGACTCTGATGCGCATTTTCAAGACGTAAATAATAGAAAGTTACTACATAATTTACTCAAAAGTTCAAAATTAAATATGTTTGAAATAATAAAAATAGAAATATCAAAAAACTAAACAAATTCATAACAAATGATCAAATTAATTTTATTTTATTTCCAATTGTAAAAAATACAATACATAGCATCTCATAATTTACATATACACGAACACATACATGTTGCAGAATATACGCTTCCTGAACACTTTTACTAGATTGAAGCCAAGTGATTAACATAGACTTTTCAGTGTATGTCGAGCATATGACAATGGCATAACTGCTGAAACAGCTGTCTGTGATTACCAAAGACTTTGTGAAGCAAAGCAAAAAAATTTTCAATTTTTTTACTCACTAATATATCTTTTGATTCAAAATGTTTCACCAACACTGAAGCGAGAACTTAATCAATAGGGAATGATAATTATCACATTAGTTTTTATGAGGAACATAATGAGAAACAAAAAAAAAACATAAGAAAACTATAACATAAATTACAACACGATTTAAGACACATAATAAAATAAAACTAAAGAATAATAGTCTTTCTAAAAGATAGAATTCTAACTAAGACGATAATTAAATCCAAGCAAAAATGGCGTAAAAATAATAATAGCACTTCTGATAGGTAACGTACGTTTTCAAATAAAAAAAACCTTAATAAAAATACAATAAAACTAAAAATGATGAGAATACAAGTAAATAAACGAAGATGACGTCATCCTGATAATTGGAACATTTATGAGAGTATCTATTGTTGTATAATAAATGGTTCACATTAAAATTTTAAGGAGCATTATCATTATTCATAATAATATTTATAGAACATTAATCATAAAAATATTACTAATGTAAATCTCAATTGTATATAAAACAGTATTATGAGAAAATAACCATGAAAACTACTCAACCGACTTTGCTTTATCTTTGTACACTTATTTTTGACACTCCTGAGATGATCTTCGTTTGATTTTTTTCTCGGGAAAATTGAGAACAATAACAATATTTAATTCTAATGTTATGCAAAAAAACACTAGTTTTGTGATTAAATTTAGTAGGGTCTGCAAGGTAGTGTCAGAGAAAAGTAGAAGTCTGGTTATAGTAATCCTGAGTGGAATGTCGATTACCAGTCTTTCTATGGCAGTATGTCAGGAACAAAGCTATGAGTTATACAACTAGGTATCCTGACTATTGACCGATAACAATCTGTAATGTGAAAGTGACCAACGCTGACTTCTAAGCTAGATTGATAAGAGAAGACGTTTAACTGCCAGGAAAAAAACGCCTTTGAAACACCAACGTCTCTAAAGTAATACTAGGAGGAGTCTGGCCAAAACACAACTAGGTTTAATGCTTACGGGCGTCCTGATCGTTCTTCCAACCGACCAGGTAATGCCAAAGCACCTTTCGCTATAATAGCAAGTCAGGGGACCATCTGTGGAGAGTCCAGGCTGCCAGACCTGTTGAGAATGTCATTAGCTTTTACTAAAGATGTCACACCAGCCCTTTTTTGAGGGCCCATGTTTTAGGGCCATCATAACTCCTTACGCTTACAAAGTTACTAATAATTTTATTGGTCTCTATAAGGGCCACCTAACATTGAACTACCTTGAAATTAAACATATTAGAACTTATGGAAGTTGGAAAAAGCCTTTAACAATGTCTAGAGTAGCAAAAGGGCAAATAGAAAAAGTAAAAATATATTTTAGTAATAGATATAAAAATCATTAAGTTAATCATACATACATGTAAAAAAATTTTCGTCCATACGAAAATCATGTAACCAGATCTCTTACATAATCGACAACAAAAACAACAAAACGTTCCAAAATCAAACAAATCTTCACACACAGGAAAACGTCAAAGAATTGCGTAGCTATAGCATCCAAATTTGCGTTAAAAATACAACCTTTATCAAATTGTAAGCTTATTTAGACAGTTAACAATGTAGACTATAGTTCACAGAAAATTAACGATTTTAACAGTAAAATAAGAAGCAAAATAAAAAAAATCACGCAAGCCATGAAAATGTGCAGTAAGAAAAAATTAGATTTTAGTAAAATTAAACGTTTAAATATTTTTGATTTAAAATGTGCAAAAGTACTTCTTAGAAAGAACAAAGATATTATGTTTACTAGTTTAGATACAGGAAATGTGACAGATTGCCTTAACAAATACTTATATGTACATAACGTAGAGTTGATGTTAAGCGATAATACCACGTACATAATGGTAAATAAGAATTCTTTAAGCAATATAATGTACAGTCAGGAATTCACAAAATTTTAACAAAACTAAGCAATAACAAGCCTTAAAAATATAAATATCATAATAATCAATTATCGCAAACTAATACAAATTAAACTAGTTGTTATGGGTTGCAAAAAATTCATAAGCCTTCTCCTTCATTTAGACCTAGTGTTTCATCAATCAATTCTCCTACACACACATTCGCCTCAATTCTCTGTAATTCTCTTTTGAAAGTGTTTGTATATAGATAAAATCATCAAACTTATAAAGCACATTGAAAATCTTAAAATGCCGGAAAGTTATATTTTCATTTCTTTAGATGTTTTTCTCTATTTATCAGCATTTTGTTAGAATCAGTCATGAATACCATAGTTTAGAAAAAGATACATGCAAATCCACAGATTATCGAAAATTCTCTTCCATGACTTTATAAAATGTACGAAATTTTTATTAAATAATGTTTATTTCACTTCTTGTAAGAAATTTTATAAACAGATTTTTGGCAGCCCAATGAGTTTTCCTATCTCTCCATTATTCACTGATTAAGTTTGAGCAGATCTTTAAACAGAAACCCTGCATTTATTAAGAGAAAGTCGTAATTTTGTTTTCTTTATTTATAAAAGATACGTTGGGAACAATCTTATATGTGTACATAAAGATTAGGCACAGTTATTTTTAGAGATTGTTAAGTGACAGGAGAATCACTTCAAATTTACTTGTTAAGTAGACAAAAACAATTTTATAAAATTCTTAGACATTATTATTAAACATAAAAAACTTGGAAATAACTATTAATTGGTACGTTCAGCCAATTTCATCCAATAGGATAAATAATTTTAATTTAAACCACCCCCGATTTGTAAGAGTTAAAGTAGTATACGGTTTGGTTAATTGAGCTATTTTTTTGTCTCATAAATCCTACCACAGGAAGAATATTCTCATGACGAAAAGAATGTTACGTTATAATGACTATACTAAACTTTTTATACAAAAATACATTAAGAAAAGACCTTATCAAATCGAAAGTACTAATATAATAATAACAACTTAGTAAATAATAATTTACGTGTTTAAATAAAAATTTCTATTCCTTACAAACCTTCATTTTTAATTTCTTTCGCAAACTCTAAAGGTGGAGATAATTCTGATTTATTAAATAAATAGATTAAAAAAGCCGAATTATTTTAGAAAAATGCTCCGCCAAAAAGGTAGAGCAGGGACTCGAACCCGTCAACTAAGGATTCATGAAACTTTACGCTAACCACTCAGCCACGACTGCCATAAGGCGTAACTATACGAATTGCACTCTTCGATGCACTTTGTTGTGTCGTCAGTTGTACGCCGATGTGCCAACACACGGGCCCTGGCTTAACTGAACCAAGCCACGTCCGTGACAATATATAGGGATTTTATAGGTAATTTCTCTTAATTTTATATTGCCAATATGTACATATGTTATCTTCATTCGTGAAAAGCGTACATTTATAGTTTATAATTATTTACGTAAGCACGTACATGTTTGACTTTTAAGTCATTCGTTCAAGTTGACCAACATTCAGTAACGATTGTCATAACGATATAGACGTAAATAACCATTTAATTTTTTTAAATTATTAATACTTTAATTTCATATTTGATTTCTGACACATAATTCGTTATTGGATTGATGTAAGCATTTGTGAACAGTAGACCAACAATGTAATTTACGAAAATTTTGTTTTATCTGTTAATAAAGTGAGCCTGATAAGGTTGGCGTTAAGACCAATAAAGCGTTGCTCTAACCAATATCCGACATTTTAGGAGTTTTCATTCTCACACCTAGATTAGCTCTTACTGATCGTGTCCTTGTACACTGACTTTCCAGAAATCATAGAAAAAAAGAAACCTTAAATAATCTAAATAAATAAGATTTAGGGCATTAAGAAACGGACGCAGCACATTTTGTAATGCCAGTACACTACGATTACTAATAATTTTTTGGCCCTGCTTATACCTTCAAAATTTTACATGTCAATTTTAAAACATTTTGAACAAGGACCAACGTGCATCTGAAAAAAAGTGAATCACTTGTAAGTTGACTCATGGCTGCAGCACGATAACTAACTATGACTCATGCACATTCATGCTGACCTATGCTGCCTGGAAATAAAAAGCAAATAAAATACTTTTCAATACATAAAAACAAAATAACTATAGAAGCAAAAAATTTACGAGAAACAATGGTACTTAAGTGTAATATTAAATACTTATATAGCTTTAGAATAAGATAAAATGACATAATGCTGAGTATTATAATAACTTAAAGTTAACACCAATAAATCAAGCAAAAATAACAATAAATCCCAAAAATGTCACATAATTCTAAGCAATCTGTACACACAACACTGTTAGCAAGTAACAATAGTAATGCAATCTTACTAACTTTTATAGAATTATCAGATTTTTACCATTCATGATCGCAGGGCTCATAAATTACCACCAAGTAACCCTTCTGAATAGCTTCGTTAACTTCATAAAAATATTGCAAGAGTCAAGTTCGTTGTTGAGTTAAGTCTTTTTACTTTTTCAAATGTAAAGGAATACAAAAGAGTCAACCCTTCTAATTTTCCTGACCCAAAGATGTCGAGAAAGAATCTGTACTCCTGCCTCAAACACTGGTAACTGAATTTCCAATTCCCCAGGGCACCATGAGCCGACTTCCTCTCCAACAACTAGCAGTAAAAAGCTACTTGATCACAATTCTTCTAAGAATTCTGATTTATTTTTACAACACGATAATTAGTCAACATTATCCGTGAATCTTATAATGTAAACTCGTGACAGGTGCAGTATTTTATCATTTTTATTATCATTATTATTATCATTATTATTATGATTATCATTATTCTAAGATAGAAATTATTCTAATTATTATTATTTTTAATACTACTACAACTACTACTACTACTACTACTACTACTACTACTACTCCCAGGTGGGGTTTTGCTAGTTTTTCCATACCGGGCGCTTCCCTATGTTGCATATAGGGGCATCTTCTTAAGATAAGAGGTGACGACGGGCAGTTGGGGTAGCTCTCTGTGGTGGTGGTCATAAGCGTCGATTGGAAGGCGTGTGCAACGTTGGCGTGTGTATCTGTAGCTGTGTGGACAGGAGACTTGTGCCCTCTCTTTTCATCGATAGGATTGTGTGGGCTCACCCTGCTTATGCTCCTTGTTTTTCGCTGTCTGCTGCCACCGTAGGTGGCGCCTCAACGCTTGATGTGAGTGAACAAAAACTAGCACCCGTCATGCATAGAAGTAAGTGGCGCACAGTGGGACAAAATGGGAAAATTGTTCTCAAATAAGATAGCTCCCGACATAAAACTCGTATAATGATGTCTTTTTTTCATTTTCAAGGTTTTGAATCATAGATTAAAGAAAAGTTGGTCCAAAGTTTTGATATGGTCCTAGGGGGGCAGTAAAAATCTCCCAAAGTGCCATCAAATTTATAAATTTTACCAGAAACATGCTAAAATAGTACCTAAAAGTTTATTTTTGCCAGAAATCAAGCTTTTATGAATTCTCTAAGATTCAAAATGTTGGTAGCAATATGGCAGCCAGTATATACAAAAATATAAATGATTCTCATTATTTCTGTTATAACCAGATTTTTTTCGTCTTAACTACTTAAAAATAATAATATACTCAGCGACCTTAAAATGTAGAATAAGCCAAGGTTTCCTATGATATTTAAAATAACAAGTGGCGGTCAATACGAAAGGGCCGATAGTCGATATTTTTACACCACCCCTTACATGAGTATCAAATAAGGGGGTTTGAAGAGTATAATACATTAAATTTGTACCATTATTTAAATTCCAAAATGGCTGATTATACAAAATGGTGAAAGTATTATTACTTTTTCAGCTCTCCAAATATGGATATCGAATAAAGTAGCTTAAGACGTAAAACACATTTAACTTTTGTGGCCCCTTTTAAATTCTCATAATAATGGTCGACGCAAGATGGTGAATTTCTTATGATATTCAAACCCCTTTAATATGGGTATTAAATAATAGTACATAATAATAAATATTCTTTGAAATATGTAAAAGCATTCGAAACTAAAAATGGTGGTCAATATAAAATGGCAGATCATTAATTTTACTGCAACTCACTTGACATAGATAATAAATAAAAGTGTATGTCAAGTATCGTAAAGTAGGCTGTCTTAAAACTTTCTAAATTGAAAATGATGTTTCATGCAAAGTAGCATAGTAGTAAATTAAAATCTTAGAGAGATAAAATTACAAAAATATGTTCGAAGTCTTAATTTAAGTCTTTGTATAATAAGTTACAAATTGTTGTGGATCTATTAAAATGCTTACCATGCACTAAAGTGTAGAACAATTTAATGTATGTAATTTGTCTTCATGAGTACATTTTATTTACTTTTTTTGCAGGAAACAATTAGTTACTTGAAATTAATTATTAAATTTTGGTAATACTAACTGAAAAATTGTTAATTTATCATATTTTTATATGTTTTCCTCTTGCAGTTATTACAGCAATTATGTGTATAAAATTTAAAAATATTAACAATGCTGATTGTCTACATGAATCAGTGATTTAGCTTTCGAATAGAATTGGAAAAAGAAATTCTGAAGCTTAACAAAAATGTTTATGGCATTTAGTATAAGCTCGATAGTTTTTATTTTATCACTAATACTTACTTTAATGTTATCAAAAAAAAAAAATGTTGTTTTTTAATAGTCATTTCATAATTGCTAGTAGAGTTTAAAACGGTATGTACATAAATTTGTCAATTATAATATTACGGATATTTTAATGAATACAATAAATTAAGAACAAAGAGCTTTAATAAACGCATAAGATGAATATTATAATTGACTTCTAAACTTGGATCTTTTGATGAATCACTATCATTGCTTTGATCGGTCATGGAGTTACTACTGTCACTATTACTTCCATTTTCACGATCACTTTCACTTTCATTAGCAATATAATCTGACTTGTTTTTATTTTTATTCATGTTTGGTGAATACATATAAATTACGTTTATATACAATCTTTTAAATTTGATAAAAAAATTACAGAAAATAAATATGTTACTTACTTGATAAATTTACTAGCTCTTTTAGATATGTCCTAATCACAATATTTTTTACATCTACTTTCCACGTTTATGAGAGATATTTTTGGATCACTTATGTACATAGCCCTGTTCAATAAGATCAAGGATTCGTTTTTTTTTCTGTCACTTTGTCTACGGTGCAAGATGTGTATATTATTGTGAATGTTTTCGTAAGTAATGTTGAAAAATATTTATTGTTTTTGTGTATCTGTTTGCTTATTCAATGTGTTATTGCTGTTAATAATATGCACCATTCCTAAAATGAGACGTCTGTGATATTTAGGTTCTGAATCTAAAATTTTTACTGCCCATACGTTCTGCTAGATTTTTTTTCAACCTTGTTTCAGTTAAGCCGGTACCCTTGCAATAGCAACTACCATAGCATATTTTATATTGAAATTTGGTATTTCCCAACACTTAAACTCAGTCATTGCTCAGAGTTATAAAACAATGAATTTTATTATTATTTTTAAAAAATTATCCAAAACTATTTTTTTTTTAAATTTTACTAAAGGTTAGAACGATATAGTTGGAGCTCAAGTCTGTGTTACTAGTATTTATGTGTACCGATATAGTAGCGTTATAGTCAGGGATTTAAGCTGCTTTTTTAGTAATAGACTTGCAAATAAATAATAAGAAAAAATTATTGGCTAGCAGAACATTTACTGAGTCTCATATTTTTTTTTCACAGAACTGAGAAAGAAAAAGCTTTCAAGATTTGTCTTTTAACTTGTTACTAAGACCTGTTTTTGGTGAATAGGGCAGAAAGATAAGTAATTATTGAATTGTCTCTAACCGGTAGGAATTGTATGCCAATCAAAAAATAATTTGTCATGGGAGTTTCAGATTAGATATAACTCTAGAAAGTTGATTGTGTAGCAGGTATTTTTTTTTTGCGAATTCAATAAAAGATCTCATGTACTGAGAAATTCTATGGTAAACTAAAATAAACTATTGTAGCTGTTTGATTATTAATAAATATAATCTATCATTTAAAGTGGTGCTAAAAAAACCACATCGTTCACATATCTACAATGCAGTATTATGCGTGCTCCACACCATTATGTGCAATGATGTTCTAGATCTTGTATTAATAGATCTGTTAGTCTATAGAGCTGCTCATAGAAAAATTATTTGTTTACATTTCTGATTATTGTCTGAACAATAATTATTTAAAAAGATTAATCTTAGAATAATAAATTGTAAAACATGAATTAATTCCTAATTAATTCAAAGCAGACATCGTAACTATTTATCCCATATTTTACTCACTAAATTGTTATACGATTTAGTGCATGGTAAGCGTTTTAATAGACACAAAAAAATTATTAACTTATTCAACACAGACTTAAATTAATAATTCAAACAAGTTTTTGTAATTTCATCCCTCTAAGATTCTATTCTACTACTATTCTACTTTGCATTAAACATTATTTTCAATTTAGCAAGTTTTAGAGTGATTCGTCAGAAGATCCAAGTTTCTAAGTCAATTATAATATTCATTTTATGCGTTTATTAAAGCGCTTCGTTATTAATTTAGTATATTCATGAAAACATTCGTAATATTATATTTGACAAATTTATGTACATACCGTTTTGAACTCTACTAGCGATTATGAAATGACTATTAAGAAACAAGATTTTTTTTTTTGATAACATTCAAGTGAGTATTAGTGATAAAATAAAAATAATCGAGCTTATACTAAATGCCATGAACAGTTTTGTAAAGCTTCAGAATCTCTTTTTCCAATTCTATTCGAAAAGTGAATCACTTATTCATGTAGACAATCAGGATTGGTAATATTTTTTAATTTTATACACATAATTGCTGTAATAACTGCAAGAGGAAAACATATAAAAATATGATAAATTAACAATTTTTCAGTTAGTATTACCAAAATTTAATAATTAATTTCAAGTAACTAATTGTTTCCTGCAAAAAAAGTAAATAAAATGTACTCATGAAGACAAATTACATACATTAAATTGTTCTACACTTTAGTGCATGGTAAGCATTTTAATAGATCCACAACAATTTGTAACTTATTATACAAAGACTTAAATTNTAAAATGTCGGATATTGGTTAGAGCAACGCTTTATTGGTCTTAACGCCAACCTTATCAGGCTCACTTTATTAACAGATAAAACAAAATTTTCGTATAATTCATTATACATAATTGCTGTAATAACTGCAAGAGGAAAACATATAAAAATATGATAAATTAACAATTTTTCAGTTAGTATTACCAAAATTTATTAATTAATTTTAAGTAACTAATTGTTTCCTGCAAAAACAGTAAATAAAATGAACTTATAAAAACAAATTACATACATTGAATTTGGTACGCGTTTTAATAGACACAAAACAATTTTTAACTTATTATACAAAGACTAAAATTAAGAATTCGAACATATTTTTGTAATTTCATCTCTCTAAGATTCTATTTTACTACTATGCTACTTTGCATGAAACATCATTTTCAATTTAGAAAGTTTTAAGACAGCCTACTTTACGATACTTGACATACACTTTTATTTATTATCTATGTCAAGTGAGTTGCTGGGTATTAAATAATAGTACATAATAATAAATATTCTTTGAAATATGTNTGCAGTAAAATTAATGATCTGCCATTTTATATTGACCACCATTTTTAGTTTCGAATGCTTTTACATATTTCAAAGAATATTTATTATTATGTACTATTATTTAATACCCATATTAAAGGGGTTTGAATATCATAAGAAATTCACCATCTTGCGTCGACCATTATTATGAGAATTTAAAAGGGGCCACAAAAGTTAAATGTGTTTTACGTCTTAAGCTACTTTATTCGATATCCATATTTGGAGAGCTGAAAAAGTAATAATACTTTCACCATTTTGTATAATCAGCCATTTTGGAATTTAAATAATGGTACAAATTTAATGTATTATACTCTTCAAACCCCCTTATTTGATACTCATGTAAGGGGTGGTGTAAAAATATCGACTATCGGCCCTTTCGTATTGACCACCACTTATTATTTTAAATATTATAGAAAAACTTGAATTATTCTACGTTTTACAGTCACTGAGTATATTATTTTTTCCAAGTAGTAAAGACGAAAGGAATCTGATTATAACAGAAATAATGGAAATCATTCATATTTTCGTATATACTGGCCGCCATATTGCTACCACCCGTGGTGGTTAAAACATTCTTCTCAGATATATGCATCATACTCCCGCTAAGCAAACACAGGTATACTTACGGATTGTCCCAGGTTGTGGGTGGTGGGGCCTTTTCTGGGCTTGCGTTTGAGGCCTGGCGGTGGATAAAGCCAAACGATGAGAACGAGGTGAGTCTGGGAAATTACATCTTATATGGCTTTAAGTCATCACAAGTGGGACTGAGGAAGAGTGTTGACTCCTTGACAGTCTGAGCAAGTAGCGGTTCTCTCTGGTTACAGAGAGGGCTGCTGCCCTGGTTTTAACCCTTTTCAAATATTCATTTTAAGAAAGAAGGGTAGTGCTGGCCTTCGAAAGTCAGTACGACATTTAAAAAGATGCCAACATGAAAAATGTCGATGCAAAACTTATACATCAGGCAGTAACCTCTCTGAGGAAATTCATCGGAAGTTCCGATCCGGTGGAAGCCTGGGTGACTGTTGCAGGCCCCACGGATTCTGGGGGGCTCACAAAGACGTATCACATGCCTAACAGGGACTGCTTAATGTTCCACGGCCCTTTCTTACAGACAAAGGACAAAGAGGAAGCCTGTTGAGCATAGGCAACAACGATACCGAGGACAGCAATGGCTAAGTATTTAGCCACAAGTCTCAGGAGGAGTTTGCTTCCTTAAAATAAAATGGTGCTGAGCTTAGAGTAAGGTGACAACAAATTACTGATATAGTCCAATCAGCAACAAAAGAGCTTACAGAGACACTAAAAGCAATCAATGACAAGTATAGGAACACAGCTAACGCCGTTAACAATGGGCTCAAAGCTGCGCTTAAACACTTGGAAAAGGCAGAAGTGATTAGAAAAGGCTTTTTTTATAAAGTAAAAGCATTTTTAAATTCTTGAAAGGCGTTATTTAAATCCCTAAAGTAGAGGGAATGAAGAAGAGATAATTATCAACGGCATGTACAGAAAAAAACTCTGAACACTACCCTAAAGGGAATAAAACGAGGTAAAAAAAACAGGAGCCCATTGGACAGCCCTGAAAAACGCCAGCAACATATGTCAAAAAAAAAAAAGAAAACCATCAGTGGAAAACAAGAAGAGATTTTTCTGAATAACAAAACAAGCCAAAAGAAAAAAGTGGGCGTGACAACAACAGTAGTAGTAAGGATGGCCGAAGGACAGACCTTTGCAAAGGTGCTGAAGACGATGAAGGAAAACTTTGACCCTGATTAGGCTAATGTGGCGGTCCAAAGTATTGTCACTATAAAAAAGAAGACATACTTATAAAGGCTAAAGGTGTAGAGAATGCTATTGCATTCTTACAGTTAATTGAAAAGTCATTAGCAGGACAGGGTACTCTCAATAAGAGCCACAAAAAAGTGTCACTTGTGGTCCAGGACCTATATGCTATTGAAGAGGAAGATGAGGTGACGGAAGCTTTTGCTAAGACTTTTGGACTTAAGAGCCAGGAGCCAGTAGCAGTTCTCTTGAAATCCAATGCCAGATGACTGAGGCTAGCGTTGTTAACGGTGTACGAAGCAACTGCCAGACAAGCAGAGGAGAAAGGTAGGTTACGAGTTAGCTTCCTAAGCTGCCTAATTTGACAAAAAATTGAAGTAACAAGATGTTACAAATGCCTAAAATATAGACATTTCTCAGGCAACTGTAAAGAAAAAGGTAGGTCCAAGCTTTGCTTCCGGTGTGGAAGCTGCAAACACCAGAAGAAAGAGTATTTGGGCCCAGCACGGTGTTTTCTCTGTCCAACGTCAGAAAAGCTACGCTTCGTAAGCTGCCGAATCTAAAGAAGAATTTGAGTAACAAGATGTTACAAATCCCTGAGATATGAGCCCGTCTCAGGCAACTACAAAAAAGAAAACAGATCCAAGCTTTGCTTACGGTGCGGAAACTCAAACCACCGTAAAAAAGAGTGTAGTCCCAGCACGTTGCTTCATTTGTCCAACGACAGACAACAAGCCCGAAGTAGGCAATGAGAGCTTCCCTTTATTTTAAAGAGCACTAAAAGAAGCCAGGAGAAAGGTCCAATTAAGACCAAAATAATGCAAAGGGGCCTTGAGTTAAAAGGCAGGCTAATGTGGACCCACCCAGCGCTGGGTACCTTTACCCATCAGCAAGGAAAAGCATCAAGCTTATGGTGATGCTTGCTAAATCACAAAGACGTGGAGGTGGCTGTTGGTGCGTACAGGAAAGCAAAAAGTATCTTGTTGCAGGAGATCAAACCAGCATTGGTTCAAGCAGACAGGTTTTGCTGATGACATAGCACTTCACGTCACAGCGAGATCCCGAAAGGAGGCCGAGCGCCGAATTCCGTGGGTGGTCGCGGTAGTGTCGAAATGGCTGTGGGATCACGGTTTTCATACTTGCGATTGACGAGACGGAGATGTTCGTCCCTACCAGGCAAAGGTGATTCAGGGGGGACTTTCGCCTGAGCGTTACGGGTGAGGCAATCTGCGCAAGCCTGGTTGTATGCTACCTGGGGGTGTGGGTTGACTCACGGTTCAGGTTGCGGGAGCGCTAACACGGTTAATGCTGAACGTTGCGGGCCCACAAGAGGCCAAAAGACGGCTTCTAGCATCGGTCTATAACTCGATACTGCTGTACGGTGTGGAGGTGTGGGCGAATGCGGTTGAAAGACAGGACGTCCGAGAGTGTCTCATTTCGAGGCAGTGCATAAGATCTCTAAGAATCGCTTCCGCCTACCGCACCGTTTTCTCTGCTGCTGTTATGGTGATAGCATGAACGATTCCCGTCGTGTTGCTTGCACTGGAACGGCAAAGTAAATTCCTGGGCTCTGGTGACAAAAGTGATGGCGACAGGCAGGCGGAAACGTTGACGACGTGGCAACAGGAGTGGGATCAGGCTAGTGTGGGTAGATCAACGCGCCAGCTTATCCTGGACCTGTGACCATGGCTGGAGAGAGGGCATGGAGAGGTTAATTATTACCTCACTCAGTTTCTCTCTGGGCCTGATCAGTTCGATGCTTATTTCCATTGCATGGCGGTGAAAGCATTCCCAAGATGTTCGTACTGCCCCACGGTGGATGATACCGTTAAACACACGTTTTTTGTGTGCGTGAGATGGCACCCTGAGTGTCAGCAACTAGTGGACAAGCTTGGCGTGACCCTCACTCCCGAAAACATCATTTCCGAGATGCTTCGTACCGAAGAGCGATAGAGGGTGGTGGACAATTACATTGGGTCAGAGGTCCGTCGCAAGAAGGAAGAAAAGAAAGCCGCCACGCGGGACGCTGAGGCTGCCTTTTAGGCAGCAGAATAGAAAAGCATTAAATGTTGTAGCACTAGAGAATGGGTGCCAATCTTCAGGGATCTTGAGTCCTTTTCAGAACTCGAGAGGATTGGCACCTCTAGCAAATGGTGGCGAGTTAGCTCATTAATACTCCCATACTCCTGCTGTCCCTGTGGTATGCCTTAATGCATTTTCCTTCCCTCCACTAAAAAAAAACTACTACTACTACTACTTTTACTATTAAGTAGGCGATCATTCGTCTAAATGTGTGAGGACTGGGTTTGCTCAAAAACAAAAGAAAAAACAAAAAAATGGGAACCCTCAAAGATGAATGAAAGTATGAGTGGTGTATGCGTGTAGGGACTAGAGCTCAAAGGAAGTTGTCTGGATCCCTGAATGAAAACCAGCTGACTTGGAGGGCCAGCAAGGGCTGACCTCCCGCCTAAGCCACGAAGAATGAGCCTGCTGTTTTAGCATGGTGGGATCCTTGACTGGTCATAACTACTCGCCATCCTATTATGTATAGAATCAAGCGGTGGTTATAACATTTTTCTCAAATACATGCATCACACTCGTACTAAAAAAACACAAGTATACTTACTTGTTGTTTTAGTTTGCGTGTAGCAGGGTATCTCCCTGGCTGGTGTGGGGGGCCTCGCGGTGGGTGAGCCAGACGATGAAGCCTAGGTAAGTCTGGGTTAGTCTGAGTAATTGCATTTGATATGGTTGCACACCTCTTAAACAAAAAAGATGTGGTAAGCTGACTTATCTGGGCTTACTACTACTAAGAAGGCTACGTAGTGGCAGTTTAAGTTCCTTTATACAATAGCTCATTTTTTTGGGTTGTCTGTGCAGGTTGTTTGGATAGTATGCCTGATGCCCGTCTTGCTGGAATGACTGTAGTGTACCAACAAATACATACACTACACACATACACCACTGCTACACACTCTCTACACAACGCTAGGACAGTCTCTGCGGGTGGGACTGAGAAAGAGTGGCGACTGCCAGCAGGCTTGAGCAAGTAGCGCCTATATTCAGTAACGAAGTGGGCTTTCGTGCTGGGTTCCATCCTTTCTATACACTCATTTTTGTAAAAAAGGGGATTGCTGGCTTTTACTGGTCAACAGGAAGCTTTTTGGGCATAGGCAGTAACGTAAAAGAGAGTACTAAGGTGACTGTCCTCAGCAACCAGACGCAAGATGAGCTCACCTTACTAGAAAGTAAGGAAGTTGTGATAAAAGTGATTAAAATTGCAAGAGATTGAGTTGGTTGAATTTGCAATAAGAGAAATTAAAGAGACGGTTAATGCAATGAATAAAAAGTTTGTAAACACAGCAAACATCGTAAAAAATGGTCTGAAAGCTGCGCTTAAGCACTTGGAAGTAGCTGAGTCGACTAGAAAAAGCGTCCTTTTAAAGAAAAAAATGTAACAAGAAGTTTAAAATAGTGCCTCAAATCTCTGCACTGCAGAGGACAAGGGAGAGATAATCTTCCCCTGCATGTTAAGAAAAGAATCTTAAACACTGCCCTTAAGAAGATAGAGCAAGTTAAACGAAACATGAGCCCACCAGACAGCCGTGAAAAACGCCAACAAGCCATGTTGTCTAAGAAAAAGAAAACAGACAAGAAGAGGTTCTCCCAATCGACAAAAGTAGCCAGAAGAAGAGAGAAGATACGACGACAACAGTACTGGTAAAGATGATTAAAGGGCAGATCTTTGTTAATGTGCTAAATAAAGTCATTAAAGGCGAACTTTGACCCTGACAATGCCAATGCCGCAACTAAAACGATTGTCACCACAAAAAAAGCAGACATACTAATAAAAGCCAAAAAGGTAAAAAATGCCATTGCATTCTAACAGCAAATTGAAAAGTTGGTAGCCAGACAGGGACCTGTCAAAATAAGCACAAAAAAAGTGATACTAGAGATCCGAGACCTGGACGCTATTGTCGAGAAAGACGAAGTTGAAGATGCTTCTGTCAAGACTTTTGGACTCAATAGCCAGAAGTCCAAGGTAGCTCTTTTAAAACTAAATATTAGATAAAAGAGGCTGCCGTTGATAACGGTAGATGAAGCAACTGCTTGACAAGCAAAGAGTGGAGGCAAATTAACAGCCGGCTTCGTAAGCTGCCTAATTCGACAGAAAATTGAAGTAACAAGATGTTACCAATGCCTAAAATATAGACATGCCTCAGGCAACTGTAAAGAAAGAAGTAGGTTTAAGCTTTGCTTCCGGTGTGGAAGATGCAACCACCAGAAGAAAGAGTATTTGGGCAAAGCACGGTGTTTTATCTGTCCAACGTCAGAAAACAAGCCCGAAGCCAGCAGTGGGAGTTACCCACTACCTAAAAAAGTGTTAGAAGTGGCCAGAAAAAGGCTTAAGCAGGACATAATTAAGGCAGAAAGGCCTTAAGTAGGACGGTGAAATAATGTGGACCCACACTGCGCCAAGTACATGTACCTCTCAGCAAGAAAAACTATCAAGCTTATGGTGGCGCTTGCTAAGTTAGCAGCCTACTATGAAGCGCTAGAAAGGGCGCCAGGCGCTGGTCCTCAGGGACCCCAAGTCTTTTTCAGGTCTCAAGAGGATTGGAATCTCTAATAAATGGTGGCGAGCTTGCTCGTTCTTGCTGTTAGATGCGATGATCTCTCCAGTGGCTCCACCCTCAAGTAATGAGAATGCGGTTCCAGGGAGGTACTAATGCCACGCGGCGTGGGGGGGTTTCAGTGGGTATGACTGGTTTAATAAAAAAATCCACTGAGTCCTACACTACCACTGTCCCTGCGGTATGCCTCAATGTATTTTTCTCCTTCCTCCACAAAAAAATAGAGACTACTACTACTACTACTACTACTACTACTACTACTACTACTACTACTACTACTACTACTACTACTACTACTACTACTACTACTACTACTACTACTACTACTACTACTACTACTACTACTACTACTACTACTACTACTACTACTACTACGACGACTTGTTACTCAACGCCAGGGCAGTCACCACGGGTGGGACTGAGGGAGAGTGACGACTTCCGTGTCGGCCCGAGCAAGTAGCGGTTTTCTCTGGTAACAGAGAGGGCTGCTGCCCTGGTTTTAACCCTTTCAAAATACTTACTTCTAGACAAAAAGGGGAGTGTTGGCCTTCGCGGGTCAGTACGACACTAAAAAGATGCTAAAATGAAAAACGTCGATGTAAAACTTGTACCCCAGGCGGTAACCTCTCTGAGGGAATCCGCTGGCAGTTCCGATCCGGTAAAAGCCTGGGTGACTGACGCAGGCCCCACAGTTTCTGGGGGGGGCCACAAAGACGTTTCTCATGGCCAACAGGGACTGCTAAATGTTCCATGGCCTTTTCTTACAGACAAAGGACGAAGAGAAAGCCTGTCGAGTATAGGCACTAACGACACCGAGGACAGCAACGTGTCAGTATTTAGCAACCAGACCCAGAAGGAGCTTGCCTCTTTAGAAGAAAGTGTCGCTATGCTCAGAGTAAAGCGACAGCAAGTTGCTGATAAAGTCCAATGAGCAACGAAAGACATTACAGAGGCGCTACAAATAAATAGCAATAAGTATGGCAACTCAGCAAACGCTGTTAAAAATGGGCTCAAAGCCACGCTTAAGCATCTTCAAGAGGCAAAGGTGCTGAAAAAAGGCTGTCTTACTGAAGAAAATGTGTATGCAAACGCTTGAAAGTCGTCATTTTAATCCCTGTAGTGGAGGGAACAAAGGCAAGATAATTTTCGACCGCATGTACAGAAAAAAAACCCTGAATACTGCCCTAAAAGAAATAGAACAAAGTAAAAGAAACAGGAGCTTATCGGACAGCCCTGAGAAACGGCAGCAGATTATATCTTTAAAGAAAAAGAAAAGAGGCAGTGGCAAAAGAAAAAGATTTTTCTGAATGACACAACAAGCCAGAAGAAGAAAGTGGACGTTACAACAACAGTAGTAGTGAAGATAGCTGAACGGCAGACCTTTACAAAGGTGCTGAAGACGATGGTCAGTCTGGATAACAACACCTGATACCGCTGTACGCCTCATAAGCAAAAAAAAAGTGGTAGGCTGACTAATCTAGGCTTACTACCACTGAAAAAGCTATATGGCGGCACCTTAGTGCCTTACGCCAGCCCGTTTTGTTGGGTTGTCTGCGCGGTCGTGGGACTGTTAACCTGCCGCTCGTCTCGCTAAGATGACCATTGTATACTAACATATACATACATCACACATGAACACCATTCTTACACTTGTTACTCAACGCCAGGGCAGTCTCCGTGGGTGGGACTGAGGAAGAGTGGCGACTTCTGGCCAGCTCAAGCAAGTGGCGATTTTCTCTGGTAACAGAGAGGGCTGCTGCCCTGGTTTTAACCCTTTCCAAATATTTATTTTTAGAAAAAAGGGTAGTGCTGGCCTTCGTGGGTCAGTACGACATTAAAAAAGATGACAACATGAAAAACGTCGATTCAAAACTTATACCGCAGGCAATAATCTCTCTAAGAGAATCCACTGGCAGTTCCGATCTAAGGAAAGCCAGGGTGACTGTTGCAGGCCCCATGGATTCTGGAGGGGGGATCACAAAGACATGTTTCACGGCCGACAGGGACTGCTTAATGTTTCATGGCCCTTTTTCACAGACAAAGGACGAAAAGCAAGCCTGTCAAGCAAAGGCACTCACGATACCGAGGACAGCAACGTGTCAGTATTTAGCCACCAGACCCAGGAGGAGCTTGCCTCTTTAGAAGAAAGTGGTGCTAATCTTAAAGTAAGCCGACAGCAAGTTATTAATAGAGTTTAATTAGCAACAGAAGACATCAAAGAGACACTAAAAGCAATTAACAAAAAGTATAGTAACACAGCGAACGCTGTTAAAAATGTGCTTTAAGCCGTGCTTAAAAAACTGGAAGAGGCAGAGATGATGAAAAAAGGTTTTCTTTCTGAAGAAAAAGTGCTTGCAAGGTTTTAGAAGGCGTCATTTAAATTCCTGAAGTGAAGAGAATAAAGGCGAAATAATTTCTAACGGTATGTAAAGGAAAAATCCTGAACACTGCCCTAAAGGAAATAGAACGAAGTAAAAGAAACAGGAGCTCATTGGACAGCCCTGAGAAACGCCAGCAAACCATGCCTCCGAAAAAAAAGAAAACAGGCAATGACAAACAAGAAGAAATTCTCCTGAATGACAAAACAAGCCAGAAGAAAAAAGTGGACGCCACAACAACAGTAGTAGTAAAGATGGCCGAAGGGCAGACCTTTGCAAAGGTGCTGAGGATGATGAAGGCGAACTTTGACCCTGATAAGGCAAACGTGGCAGTCCAAAGTGTTGTCACTACAAAAAAAGGAGACATACTTATTAAGGCCAAATGTGTAGAGAATGCTGCTGCATTCTCACCATTCTCACAGCAAATTGAAAAGTCGGTAGCCGGACAGGGTACTGTCAAAATGAGCGACAGAAAAGTGACATTAGAGGTCCTAGACCTGGATGCTATTGTAGAGGGACATGAGGTCAAAGACGCTTTTGCTGGGACTTTTGGACATCAGAGCCAGGAGCCAGAAGTAGCTCTCTTAAAGCCAAATGCTAGAGGACAGAGGTTTGCTTTAATAAAGGTGGACGAAGTGTCTGCCAGACAAGTAGAAAAGGAAGGCAGGTTACGAGTTGGCTTTGTAAGCTGCCGAATTCGAAGAAGAATCGAAGTAACAAGATGTTACAAATGCCTGGAATATGGACACGTCTCGGGCAACTGTAAGAACGAAAACAGATCCAAGCTATGCTTCCGTTGTGGAAGCTTAAACCACCGAAAGAAAGAGTGNAAAAAAAAAAAAAAAAAAAAAAAAAAAAAAAAAAAAAAAAAAAAAAAAAAAAAAAAACTACCTCTACCACTATTACTCACTCTCTAGGGGCTGCAAGACTTTTTCGTTGGTGAGGGTGTCTGGCTTGGGATGGGTTAGGCTCTAAAGAAATAGATGATTATTGGTCTGAATGTGTGAGGGACTGGGTCTCGCCGAAAACAAAAGAAAAAACAAAAAAGGGGGAACTTTGAAAAATGAATGAGAGTATGAGTGGTGTATGCGTGTAGAAATCAGAACTTAAAGGGAGTTATCTCGATCCCTGAATGAGAACCAGCCGACTTGAAGGGCCGGCAGGAGCTGACCTCCGGTCTAAGCCACTAAGAGTCAGCCTGCTGTCTTGGTGTGGTGGTAACCTTGACAAGTCTCATTCACTTTTTACCTCGTCGTGGGTAGAAGTAAGCGGTGGTTATAACATTCTATAACATTCTTCTTGAATACATGCATCACTCTCATACTATACTAACACAGGTATACTCACAAGTTATTTTGGTTATTTTGTTATTTTAACAAAAAAGATGAGGTAGGCTGATTAATCTAGGCTTACTACCACTAAGGAAGCTACATGGCGGTACTTTCAGTGTGTTGTACACACTAGCTTGTTTTGGCGGGTTTTCTGACCTTAACTCCCCCCTTGTTAACTCTTGGCCAACCCGAGCAAGTGGCGCCTATCTTAGGCAATCTTTTCCTGATGCTTACTTTCGGGAAAGGAGAGGAGTGCTGGCTTTCAATGGTCAACACGATTTTCATAAGAGCAAAAATAAAGAACGTTAATGTTAAACTAGTACTTCAGGCGGTAACCTCTTTGAGGAAATCTGCCGGCAATTCCGATCCGGTGCAAGCCCGGGTGAATGCCGCTGGCCTCGTGGATTCTCGGAGGGGGGGGCACAAAGACGTTTCTCATGGCCAACACGGACTGCTAAATGTTCCATGGCCTTTTCTTACAGACAAAGGACGAAGAGAAAGCCTGTCGAGTATAGGCACTAACGTCACTGAGGACAGCAACGTGTCAGTATTTAGCAACCAGACAAGGGAGGAGCTTGCCTCTTCAAAAGAAGAAGGTGCAAAGCTCAGAGTTAAGTGACAGCAATTGGCTGATAAAGTACAATCAGCAACAAAAGATATTACAGAGACGCTACAATTAATTAACGATAAGTACGGCAACACAGCAAACTCTGTTAAGAATGGGCTAAAAGCCGCGCTTGAACACCTTCAAGAGGCAGAGATACTAAGAAAAGGCTTTCTTTATAAAAAAAAAGTGTCTTTTAACGCTTGTGAGTCGTCATTTAAATCCCTGCAGTAGAGGGAACAAAGGCGACATGATTTTCGACGGCATATTCAGGAAAAAATCCCTAAATTCTGCCATAAAGGAAATAGAACGAAGTAAAAGAAACAGGAGCCCATCGGACAGCCCTGAGAAACGCCAGCAGACTATGTCTACAAAGAAAAAGAAAACAGGTAGTGGCAAACAAGAAAAAATTCCGCTGGATGACAAAACAAGCCAGAAGAAAAAAGTGGACGCCACATTTACAGTAGTAGTGAAGATAGCTAAAGGACAGACCTTTGCAACGGTGCTGAAGACGATGAAGGCGAACTTTGACCCTGAAAACGCTAACGTGGAAGTCGGAAGTGTTGTCACTACAAAAAAAGGAGACATACTTATTAAGGCAAACGGTGTTGAGAATGCTACTGCAGACTTTAAGGGGCCAAGACCTGGATACCATTGTAGAGAAAGATTAGGTCAAAAAGGCTTTCGCTAGTATTTTTGGACTTAAGAGCCAGGAGCCAGAAGTAGCTTTTTTAAATCCAAATACCAGAGGACAGAGGCTGGCTTTAATCAAGGTGGACGAATCAACTGCCAGACAAGTAGAAGAGGAAGGCAGGTTACGAGTTGGCTTCGTAAGCTGCCGAATACGAAGAAGAATTGAAGTAACAAGATGTTACAAATGCCTGGGATATGGACACGTCTCAGGCAACTGTAGAGAAGAAAACAGATCAAAGCTTTGCTTCTGGTGTGGAAGTTCAAACCACCGAAAAAAGAGTGTCCAGGCCCAGCACGGTGCTTCCTTTGCCCAACAACGGAAAACAAGCACGAAGCAGGCAGCGAAAGCTGCCCTCTATTTAGAAGAGCCCTCAAAGAGGCCAGGGATAGGGCTCAAGCAGGATCGAAATAAGGCAAAAAGGCCGGAAGTAAAAGACAGGCTTATGTGGACCCACGCTGCGCTGGGTACTTTTTTACCTATCAGCAAGGGAAAGCATTAAGCTTATAGTGGTGATGGCCACGTAGGAGGCCCACTATAAAGCGCTAGACAAGGTGCTGGTCCTCAGGGACTCCGAGTCCTTTTTAGGACTCGAGAGAATCAGCACCTCTAGCAAATGGTTGCGAGCTAGCTCGTTAATGCTGTGAGACGCGATGGTCTTCCTGGTGGCTCCACCCTGAAGTAATGCTAACGCGGTTCCAGGGTGGATCAAAAGCCACGTGGCATGAAGTGGTTTTAGTGGGTATGGGTGGTCTAATAAAAAAAATCCACCGAGTCCCACACTACCGCTGTCCCTGCGGTGTGCCTCAATGCATTTCCCCTCCCTCCACAAAAAAAAAAAAAAAAAAAAAAAAAAAAAAAAAAAAAAAAAAAAAAAAAAAAAAAAAAAAAA